>JAOWBW010000751.1:333758-656319 GCA_026119855.1 Campanula takesimana | reverse complement strand
GGAGGTGAGTAGGGACCAAAGTGAGATGTGTGCTTGGGTTTGCTTGAGTTGGGTAAGGATAGGATCTTCCTTCTCGAGGTCGGTTTGTTCAGGCTCCTTGCCAAAGATTTTCTTACCACCTTTGGGTCGGATTGGTACACTTGACCGGATCTTGTAAGCAGGCAATCCTCCGCTCGCAGGTCATCTATGAAGAGTGTCGCCTTATGGTGAGGAGGGGGGATCTCTAGTTTCTCGGCTTCTTCAAAGATTTCGGCCCAAGACAAAGGTTGGTCGGGTTTGGGACTTTCCTTGTCTAAAGATTCTACTTCACTAGTAATTCATCCATGGACAACAAGTAGCAAGAAGTTCCTTTATCATTAATCATTGGAGTACAACTTGTATCATCACAGTCCGCCATAACAGGCTCGGTCGGATTAGTGATCTCACTAATTTCTACCATAAGTACATCACTAGCTAAAGAATCTCTAGGGTCTTCGATAATGCCGGTGTGAATTCTTGAGGGCGAAGCATTCTTCGGTAGTATGGCCGGTACACTTGTGGTAGTGGAAAAACTTTGATAGATCATAGTCGAGACGAGGGAGATACCCTTCTAGTGGCTTGATGGCCTTCATCTTTACGAGCGCTTCGAAAACACTAGCCATTGTTACTTTTGCTTTGGGGAAGGAATCCATGAGCTCTAGTATACTGATCTCGCTTGTTTGCAACATGTTGACCCCACCGTTGTTGGAAGAGGATTGTTCACTACATTAGGACCCTTCGGCTTCTCAATCTTCTTGTCGTTGATCAACCCTTGAACTATGCGCTTCAATTGGAGGCAACCATCCGTCGTGTGTCCCATATACTTGCGGTAATTACAAAATTTGGAGGCATCTAAGTTGGCTTTCGGGTTAGCGGGTTGGTAATTCTCTAGCGGTTTGACAAGAGCTCTCTTGACTAGTACATCAAAGACTTTCCCCATAGGCATGCCAAAATCATCAAAATGCTCCCTCTCTCTTTTCGGCGAAGCCCCACTCCTTGTCACAGCTTGGACATCAAACGGAGTTTCATTTTGGACCATGTTGACTTGTCTGACTGTCTCTTTTCCACCTTTGGAGGCACAGGGTTTGTAGGAGCCTTGTAACAGAAGGAGTTGTTGTGATTTTGGTGGTGTCTTTTGGTGGTACTATTCTGGTGATGCCCGCTTCATACCTCATCCTCCGGCGTCAACCATTTCTCGCAAATCAGGGAAATAACCATTACCGATGGCCACTTTCAATTCGGGGAGCAAGCACTTGTAGAAAATCTGCTTTTGTTCCTTCGCCTTAGGTGGATATTGAACCTCACACAGTCGGTGGTTCCATCTTTTGTAGAAGTCATAGATAGGCTCACCGATCCTTTGCATGGTGTTCTCAAGGTCAGTTCGATTCACATGCCAATACAAGTTTGCTTGGTACTTCTTGCAAAACAAGACACTGATTTGATCCCAAGTTTGCCTCTCATTCGGGTCTAGCCCCAAGAACCATCGCAAAGCTATACCATCCAAAGTGCTATGGAAAACACAGGCCATTTGCTCGTTGGTTCAATCTCGAGCTCTCATTGCCAACACATAACTATCCAAATGAGTTTTAGGACATGAGTCACCTTGGAACATCGCCACCTTGGGCATCTTGAAATCCTTCGGGAGAGTCCCAACTTGGCTAGGGTTGATTGTCTTGGTAGTAGGAGCGGCTTGCTTGTCTACAATCTCGATCAACTTACGTATTTGTTCTTGCATTGCCATGACCACGGGGTGGTTGGAGATGTCGGGGATGGATTCTGGTAGAGTAACGAGAGGAGTCGTTGAGGTAGTCGGAGCGGCCATTCCAATGCTAAAGGGTAATGAAGGTATAGGCAACTTGCTAGCAGAGAGGTAGCCACCAAGCAGTTCAGAGGAAGGATCATAGACACCTTTGTTCTTGCTCATGGTAGTGGATCCCTTTTGGGCATAAAGAGAAGGAGGTGGGACATTTCTGTAGTTTGGCAAGTGGAAGGTAGGGGCACCGGTGTTGACGGGGTAGTTGGCATTGACCTCTTCATCCTCGACATAGATAAAATTCTCACCATTGGGTATTACCTCGACTCCTTTCTTTTGGATGTGGCTCCTCAACTGTTGGTTGTGGTTCTCCAAAGTCTTGTTACTTTCCTCGAGACTTTAATCTTAGCTTCGAGACCGGCGAGGAAGTTTTAAAGGCTAGGGGGAATTCCATTGAGACTGGCCTCGGTGTTGAGCTCAGCGGTGCTAGTAGTAGGAGTGACGAAGGTTGCAGAGACGGCAGATGATGCAGGAGTTGCCATTGCTGATGTTGAGACTGAGAACGGGGATGGATCAGAAGCTTCTCGTTGCAGTTGACCACCCGAACGGAGCCAAACTTGATTTGCTGAAAGGTTGGAGGGAGGTGAATTTTAGGAGGGGAATTGCTTATGCAAAGTCATTTTAATTTACAAAAAAATTGTACATTATTTACATCCTAATTGGTTAGAAGGGGTACCCCTTTTTCGCAACTAACCTAGAAACTACGATTAGTGGAGGCCAACACTACCTCTGTAGACCCCTCGTTTTTCACCTGCCTTGCACATCCCAAACAGACAATTCAGACGAGGGTCCTATAGGGCAAGCGGCTTCTACCAATCATCGGATCCTACGACTAACCCATCCTTAAAGACATTTAACGTGAAGTCTATGTTGCATCCTACACGAGTTAATGATGAGTGGAGATCTTGACAACAAACACTCGCCTTACCATGGTACGTCCCTTGTAGGGAAATCAATTTTTTTTTTGCACTTTCTCTCAAAGATCTCAACTCGTCATTGACTTGGGGATGACTCAACATGGACAACACGGGTAGGATAAAGGCTCCCACCGCTCGCGAAGCGTACACGGTGGGTGGAGGAAATAAGTGGCTCGAAAGAGGACGTCAATAGCACCACCAATTTCTGCACATCGAATGCTCCGAGGGTAATAAGGGACATGTGCAGTGCTGACACGGACTAGTGGTAGTGTGTGGTAAGAAACTAGATTCTTTTTAGGGAGAAAAAGAGAAGTATTGAATGTTTGAATGATGCAATGCAATGCAAGAGACAGGAAGAAGATAGATAATAAAATAACATCATGATGATAACGAAAGTTAGACCCACTAAGTTTGAAATAAATTTAAAGCAAGCCCCAGCAGAGTCGCCACTATGAATACCCCTTATGAAGCGACGCATGGGAAGTATCTTGCAATAATTATTAGTAACAAAGGGAAATATTCATAGCAACATTAACAATATGATAGTCGCCACGCCGTTTTAATTATAGCCAAAACATTGAGAAAAAGCATGTTAATGGGTTCGGGGGTCAAATTACAACAAGAGAAGAATATTAAGTGTTATCACTCCTATTGCCCGAATGATTGGTCTTTCTATCATGATGCGGTGTATGTTGTGTGCGGTGTTTAGAGACCGGATCCAAAGATTGCCTATGTTTTTCTTAAGGTGAGAAGCTCAGGTCAGCGTAGTTCGAGAAGAATTTAGAATAGGCAGAAGAATCGGGATCATGCATAATGATGGGGGATTTACTTAAAGATTAGGGTTTAGAAATAGTTCCTAGATCATGTTCGGGTTGATGAACCCTAGATCATCATCGGCTATGAAATAACATGTTAACATGAAGATCACAACCCTAAATCTAGCATAAATAAAGTTTTAATCTAAGAACACGAAGAATATGCGAAGAACATATTATGAACATATGAATGATATGATGAACATATGAATAAACATGCTAGGAACATGAATATTATGGATCTACACTAAGAACATGGCAAGAACATGAAGAAAAAGTTAGAAAACTTACCTTTGTTGGCAAGAAATAAACTTGGATCTTCTTGGGAGTCTTTAAAATGTTCTTGGATGCTTTAAATGCTTAATTGGAGAGCAAATTCGTCACTTAAGGAGCTTAAGATTGATCAAAATTCAGACCTTTGATTATGAGGCAAGAGGGCCTTTATATAGTAATCTGACCAAGGGATCAAACGGCTGAGATTGGCTGAGGCAATCATGGCCGCGTGGCCAAGGGAGGATGTGGCCGCGTGGCCAAGGACGGATGTGGCCGCGTGGCCATCATTCCAGGATGACGTGATTTTCAACCTAGGGTTTGATCTTAAACAAGGAAACCATATTTTGGCCATTTTTTGGTACATTCTAGAATATTGAGCTATATTTTAGGAATCCGGGACAAGTCTTTGCAAGGTTTCTAATTTGAATAAAGTCCTTGTATATTTGGGAAAGCCCTAATAAACTAATTTTCGAATCGGGTACTAACAGTAGTCCATTTAGAACAGGGGAGAAAGAGGAAGGAAGTTTTAGGTCTGATGAGGCCTATGTTTTCAGTGAGAGTAACAATTCTTCTGGCACTTTCAGTTTCATTTCACCTCTTGATAACTTGCCAAAGTCTCAAGAAACAATGAATTAGTGGCCTAAATCTGTATGGCAATCTTCAAATCAGTCTGTCCTTGGTGTTGGATCATGGAGGTGGGATACCAGACTCATGTTGGAGAGAAGTGATGAGTCTGGATAGCCTGTTGCAGGGACCTCGTATGGAGGTATGAAGGAAGAAGAGGAGACTTCAGCTGAATTTTGTTTCATTGCTGGAGAGGAGAGATCAATAACAGAATACGTCTGTTATTAGGAAGATATTAGACCTAGTGGAGAGGTCGGCTATCTTGATTAGAACTAGAGCAACTGACAAATTTTATGCTCCTTTTTGTTTATAGGAGTAAGGTAGCCCTTTGATGGCATGTTTTTGTTGTACTACTCCTTTTTGTATAATGTACTCCACTATGTTTTTTAATGAAGCTTCCTTTTTTTATTTATTTGGATAATTCAGCATCCCCATATGTGCTCTTAAATATCCAAATCTTTGTTCATCTAGTGCTTTTGTGAGAATGTCAGCAAGTTGATTTTAGTGCACACACGAGATAGGCATCTATAACCCTTTTCAACATGGTCCCTTATGAAGTGGTGCCTAACTTCAATATGCTTTGTCTCTGAGTTCTGGACTGGATTTTCAGTCATGACTATTGCCCTAGTGTTGTCACAGAAAATGGGAATTTGATCTTGATAAATCCCAAAATCCTTAAGTTGATTTCTGAGATAAAGGATTTGTGAGCAACAAAGGCCAGCAGCAACATATTCTGCTTCTGCAGTAGAAGTAGCAACTGATGTTTGCTTTTTGCTACACCAACTTATGATTCTTGAGCCAAGAAACTGATAACTACCACTGGTGGATTTCCTATCCAAGTTCCATCCAGCATAGTTTGAATCAGTGTATCCAATGAGAGATAAAGGAGATTCTCTAGGGTACCAAATCCCATAATCAGGAGTCCCTTTGAGATATCTTAGAATCCTTTTAGCTGCTGCTAAGTGTGATTCTTTGGGATCATCTTGAAATCTAGCACAAAGACAGACACTAAACATGATGTCAGGTGTTGATGTAGTGACATAGAGAAGGGATCTAATATAGCTTCTGTACAATGTTTGATTCACACTTTAGCCTTCAGGATCAGTATGTAGCTTTGCAGTTGTTGATTGAAGAGTTTTGGCTGTAGACATATTCTGCATATCAAACTTCTTCAACATATCTCTGGTGTATTTCCCTTGATTTATGAAAATTCCATTGAGCAACTGCTTGACTTGTAGATCCAAAAAGAATGTGAGCTCTCCTATCATGCTCATTTCAAACTTTTCTTGCATAACTGACCTAAATTCTTTGCATAGATCATCATTAGTTGAACCAAATATAATATCATCCACATAGATTTGAATGAGTAAAATATCTTGGTTTGATTTTTTAATGAATAAGGTTTTATCAATGTTCCCTTTTGTAAATCCTTTTTTCAAGTAGAAAGTTGGACAATGTCTCATACCAAGCTCTAGGGGCTTGTTTGAGTCCATACAATGCTTTATCCAACTTATAGACATGATCTGGGAATTTTGGGGATTCAAACCCAGGAGGCTCTACAACATATACCTATTCATGTAGAATCTCATTCAAGAATGCACTCTTAACATCCATTTGATATACAATCATTTTCTTGGATGATGAGTAGGTAAGAAACAACCTAATTGCTTCAAGTCTACCAACTGGAGCGAAGGTCTCATCATAATCAAATCCTTCTTCTTGTCTGTAGCCTTGAGCTACCAATCTTGTTTTGTTTCTTATAACTGTACCATCTTCATTCATCTTATTTCTGAACACCCATCTAGTTCTAATCACAGTTTGATTTTTAGGTTTAGGGACAAGTTTCCATACTTTGTTCCTTTCAAACTGTTTAAGCTCTTGTTCCATTGCTTCTATCCAGTCTGCATCAATTAAAGCTTCAGTGATCTTCTCTGGTTCCATCTGGGATATGAAGGCACTATACAAGGCTTCATCTTCAATATTTGACCATATTTGAACTCCTCTGGCAATATCACCAATTACTAATGACTCAGGGTGATTATTGTTGAAGTTTCTGGATATGGGGAGATCAATGTAAATGTTGGAAATAGGAATGGATCTAGGTGGATCAAGATTTGATGGTTCTTGAGTGGATGTGCTTGGTTCACAATTGTTCCCAGTTTTGTTTTCAGTGATAGGTCTATCATCAGTAGTAGGTCTACTATCATTGGTAGGTCTACTATCATCAGTAGGTCTATCATCAGAAGTAAGAATAGGTTAGTGAGAATAGTTCCATACTGAGCTACAGGTGGTAAAGGTTGATTGTCATTGATTTTTAGATTGTTGAAGGAAGGAAAGGATTAAGAGGAGCTTTTGGGTAGATTATAAGGAAGATATTTTAGTTGATCATTTTTGGAATTTTGAGGTGCAATGGGAGAGGGTTCTGGCAGAGAGTCAAAATTTCCAAGAGTTTCATCAAACTCATTAATTTTCAAATCCCACGCACTGGGAGATTCATCAAAATCCACATGAATGGATTCTTAAACCACCATTCTTCTTCTATTGTATACCCTGTATGCCTTTCTAGTTGCAGAGTAGCCAAAGAATATTCTTCATCACTTTTAGACTCAAATTTGTCCAAATTGTTCTTCCCATTATTGTGAATAAAACATTTACTTCCAAAGGCATGAAAGTAAGAGATTGTAGGAGTCCTTTCATTCCACAATTCATAGGGAGTCTTCATGTGATATTTGTTTATTAAGGTCTTGTTATGAACATAGACTGCAGTTGTAACAGCTTCTCCACAAAAATACTTAGGAAGATTGTTTTCAGATAACATGGTCCTAGCAGCTTCACAAATTGTTCTGTTCTTTCTCTCAGCTACTCCATTTTTTTGAGGAGTTCTAGGGGCTGAGAAGTTGTGACTTACGCCTTACTGATTGCAAAATTCTTCAACACTAGTATTCTCAAATTCAGTACCATGATCTGACCTTATTCTGACAACCTTGATGTTTTTGAGATTTTGCACTTGATTTATCAATTTGACTAATTGACCAAAGGTTTCTGATTTGGACTCTAAGAGAATGATCCAAGAAAATCTTGTATAGTCATCAACTATCATAAGGGAGTATCTTTTTCCTCCAAGACTTCTAGTTCTGATTGGTACAAATAAGTCCATATGAATGAGTTCAATTGGTCTTTTTGTATCCAATCTATTTTTGGATTTAAAAGAAGTCTTTTGTTACTTTCCACACTGACAAGCATTGCACAGCTTATCCTTTTTTAAGGATATTTTTGGAAGTCCTTTCACAAGATTGGAGGATGCAAGTTTGGCTATGCGTTTGAGATTTAAGTGAGCCAATATTTTATGCCAGAGCCATGCCAAATCAGATTGATTAAAAGATAGTAGACACATGGCATTTGAGGATTGAGCACTTCAAGAGATATGCAGTACACATTTCCTTTTCTGAAGACAGTAAGAATGATTTCACCTTTTGAATTCTTCACTTGACACAAGTTATGGGAGCATACAACATGAAATCCTTTATCACAGATCTGACTGATGCTAATCAAGTTATGCTTGAGGCCTTCCACATAAGAGACATTTGATAGAATAATTCTTTTTGTGATCAAATCTCCATGTCCTTTAACTCTGGCTTGAGAATTGTCTCCAAAAACAACACTAGGGCCATCTTTTAAAATGAAGTTCTTAAGCCATTGCTTGTTGAAGGTCATGTGCCTGCTGAAACCACTATCTAGATACCAAACTCCTTTATTAAAATCCTGCAAAACAAATAAAGAAAAATAAACATGGTCTCCTTTTAAATTATGGGTCCAGAAGGTTAGACAGCCTTAGGGACCCAAACTTTTACAATTTTCTTAGGGGGGGTTATTGTTCTTTAGGACAAAATATTTTTGGTTGAAGGAGTTCAGGTAGGACAGGATCTAGTACATGTAGGGTGTCCTTCTGAATTGTTGATGATGGTAGTTGTGATGAGGGTGAGGATTATATGAGTTGTGTGAGGTATGGGATTTAGGGACCTTGAAGATCTGTAGTTTTGACATTTTCTTCCTTTGTTTTTCCTTTGGTAGGTCTGCTGTCTTCTTGGATATCCTTAATAGGTCTGCTGTCTTCTAGGGTAACCTTGATAGGCTTGCCGTCTGTAGTTGTTCTGACTTGTTTGATTGTTTTTCCAAGTTTGAGATTGCTTTAGAGGACTTGGGGCAACAATTTTGTTGTGGGGGTTGGTCATTTGAACACTACTACTGGAGGCTTGATCATGATAGCAGACCTCCTTCATCTTTCCTTGAGCCTTGTATAGATCTTGTTTTGTTTGAACAGGATAAATGAGTTTTCTTATTGTCTTATCTCCCATTTTAACAATAAGCATTTTCTCCAGTTTCTTTTCACCCTCAGGAAGTTTGTATTGAATAACAGTTGGATTGTTTGCACCTATTCCAGTTTTGTCACATGGATGCCTTTGAGTGTATAAGAAATGTGACATTGTTGAACTGACTTGTTCCAAGACTCAATTTTTTTAATGCTTGGTTCTCATCATTTAGAGCCTCTATTCTGAGGTTAAGTTCTTTTAGGTGACTGCTAATGTGGAGGTGATTGTTTCTTGAATTGAAGACATCAGCATGAAGGTCTACTATCTCATATGTTTGCTGTTAGTTCTATTTTTGAAGAGTGAGGTTTTGGGTTTCAAGAAGGGTGTTTTTGGTTTTAAGGCTATCTAGCTCCTTAGAAAACTGTAAATTTTCAGTTATCAAGACCTTAAGACTTGATTCTTCTTTCTTTCTCTGAATAAACAAAGTGCAAGCTAAATTTTTAAGACCTTCAAGTCAAGGGAATTAAAATCACTTACCTCTTTTAGTTCCTCTGCAGCTGCAAGAGCTTCAAGTTCCTCTTCACTTTCTGAGTCATCTTCTTCATTTTCCATGAGACATATTATGGCTTCCATTTCATTATCTGAGTCTGAGGATTCACTTCCATCATCACTGAATTTTGACAGGTCTGCTATCATGACCTGTTCCTTCTTTTTCATCATGTTTGGCTTTAGCACAGTTGAAGCAGTTACACCTAGATCGATGTATGATATCTTTGGAATATGATAGCTTCTTTTGGGATGAAAAGTTTCTTGATTTCTTTGGTTCAGGACACTCTTGTGAGTAGTGACCTATCTTTTCACAGTTATAGCAAGTGACATCTTTCTTCTCAGTTTGAACTTGATTTGAGGTAGATTGCATTGTTTCTCTTATCAAACATCCCTTTTTGATGTTTCATAGCATTTTTAACAGCTATGGATATCAGACTAGGAATGTCTTCTTGAGTCAAAGGTTTAACTTCTTATTTTTGGGACAGATTAACTTTCTGAATAGCGTTACAGATTAGGGAGTCAATGTCTTATTGTGAGTAAGCTTTGGGGCTTCTTGTGCAGCAAGATCCATGGTGTGAGCATTGGCTAAAGATGATGCAATGGTTGGTAATTTGACAGTCCCTTCAAGTTTATATGCTTCTAATTTACCAAAGTATTGTTCAACAGTCATAGTTGGCCATTCAACACCTTCCCTTATGGGTAGGGCTACTTTTTCATATTCTTGTGGAAGACTTGAAAAGATTTTCAAACGTAGATCTTGCTGGTCCAATTTCTTGCCATGGTCTGACACTTGTCTAAGAAGGTCTTCAAATCAGTCTTTGGCAGTACTAAATATTTCACCAGTAGCAAACTTAATGTTGTCAAGTTGCCTTAATAGGTTATATAAGTTTTGTGCTCTGACACTTATATGCTTAGTAAACTTGGTTTTAATTAAGTCCCAAGCTTCTTTGGCAGTTTCAACTTTCCCAATTTCTTGGTCCAAAGAGTCATTAACACTTTTTGAAGAATATTTTTGACTTTTTGATTAGCTGTGATTAAGTGCCTTTCTGTTTCAGTCCAAAGATCTGGGGTCTTATATTTGTCATCTCCTCCATTTGTATCAGGTTGAGTGTGTATTCTGACTTCTTTATGAAGAACAAACCAGTTCTAAACACTATTGGCATCTAGGTAAGTCTTGATTTTAGAAGAGAATATCTCAAATGATCCACATTCATCAACATGTGGAATGTCTTTCTCATTGTTTCTTCTTGGTTGAGACATGATGTTAATGCTTCTGGATTCTTCACAAGATGTTAAGCTTGAAGACACTTAAGTCTCTTAGAAACCAGCTCTGGTGCCAATTAAAAGAACCTGTTATAATTATGCACTTAAACAAGTAAAGAGTTAGTTCACAAGAGGTCGACTATCTTAGCAGAACAGGTCGACTATCTTGAGGTGCAGTGTGTGTATATTGAGTTATGCAGCGGAATAATGATAAAGTAAATAGAAGAAATAAATGAGTAAATGAAAAGTGATTAGTGTGTGAATAGGTGTGAGTAAATGAGACACAAAAACAACGATGTAATGTGGTTCAGAGTATTGCAACTCTCCTACATCCATGCTTCACTGTCCTCAACAGTGAAGAAGCAATCCACTATAATCCTTCGTCGTGTAATTACAATAAATTGCAGGAAAACTCCCTCACAACTTTCCAGCCTAATTAGCCTCGCTAACTAAGCTATGTACTTGTTGAAAAGTACAGAAAAAGAAAAGAAAAAGGTTCACAAATGTGAGGGTTTTGGTGATCTCAAAGATGGCTCTTATGTAGCTATGTGAGATCTATTTTAGCCTATATATTTAGCATAGATTTTTAAGGTTTAAGTGTGCTTTACAATTGAGTTGCTTAAAAGCTTTTATCAAGTTGTTAACTGGCAAGAGAAAGTGGTTGTAAGTGGGTTATCAGGGGTGATGTCTTCAGTCATGTAGAGCTCCTTTTATAGATCTTCACATTTATATCCATTGAGTTCCAACGGCTTGAAAGTCTTGGAAATGCCATTGTCAGTCGTTTATATTTGACTGGAACAGCGCTTGTGAGTAGTGTTAAGTCAGGTTTTGACTTTGACCAAAGGCTGAGTTGGCAGGGATGCAAGGTCTGCTATCTTTGAAGGTCTGTTATCTCGACAAGATGAAGATAGTGGACCAGTTATGACTTGAAGATTTCCAGCAACTTGAGTATACTTCTTTATTATGATTTTAAGTTCTTAATTAATTGTCAAACTCTTAGTTTAGAAACTATGGTTCTAACATTGTTCATAATAAACTGGAGTCATTCATATTATTTCATCTCTCTTCCATGTATGTTTGACTTCGTCTATTCTCCTAAAATCCTACACGTAATACAATAAATATATTGAAAAGTTATATAAATGTTTTTTTTTTTGTAATTTAAGATTATTATTTTAAAATAAAAATATAATAAATGATAATCACTATTTATTTAGTTTAAATATATATATATAATTTGATATAGCAGTAATATTACTTTTAATTAATAAGTGTTGCAATTTAAAAACTGAAAAACACTATTGATTTCTTTTTCTAAAATATTACTACCTCCGTCCCAAAGTAAGAGTCCTACCTCTCAAATGCATGGAGATTAAGAAATGATGGAATTGATTTAAGTGTTGTGAGTGTAAAAGTAAAGTAAGAGAGAGAATGAGTGGGAGGGAATAATAAATTGATTGGTGTTGTGAGTATAAAATTAAAGTATGAGAGAGAATGAGTGGGATGAATAGTAAAGATTCTTTGCCATTTTAGGAATGAGACTCTTACTCTGAGACGTACCAAAATAGAAAGTAGGACTCTTACTCTGGGACAGTAGAGAGAGTAATAGTTATTTTGGAATAGTTTTAAAATTGATAATAACTTTGGGACTGTTAGGCCAAAACGAGGGCTTAATTTATAAACCGCAAATGCACGGGTTGTAGATAGTATTTCAAGAAGGAGGCCGTTTTTAACATAAGAAAACTATACCAAAAACTCTCTCAAAAGGATTTCAAGCATTTTTCAAGGAAGTTCTTGAAGTACTTAAAGTTTAGGTATTTTCCTACTTTTCACTTTCTCTCTATTCATCTCTATTTCTTTCATCTTTATCAAAGTGTGCAATCAACCCAAACCATTTTAGGACATGACACCAAAGGCTACTTCATTACATTGAAGTTGGCCAAGGAGTTATCTCCCCATATTACAACCTCTTTCAAACCCCTTAAAACTTATTTTCGAAGTATAGAAAGAACACGTTTTTTTTTATCATGTAGACTATGAACAAGCAAGACCAACATTAGTAGGGCAAAATGAGTGTTTAAGTACTTCCCATTTCGTAACCTAACCTCCGAACCTCAAATACACGAATCTCTGGTTTTCATAAACAAAACATAGGACATTATTAGGTTTTTCTTATGTTCCTCTAAAACATAGGTGGCAACTCTAACAAAAACATAAAACACGAAGCCTTAACGCAGCGGTGGGATCACCCCGCTCGCGCCGGGGTATCTACAGTTACGTACTTAGTCAGTCTCATTATATTGAAAAAGTCCTTAGAAAATTTTGACATTATGATGATAAGCCGGTCGTTACACCTTTGATCATTCAAGTCACCTTAAGAGAATCAAAGAGAAAGTGTGGCCCAATTAAATATACTCAAATTCTTGGAAGCTTGATATATATAATGAATTGTACAAGATCAGATTTAGCATATATTGTGAGTAGACTTAGTCGATACTCACATAATCCTGGACAAGATCATTGGTATGTATTAGTGAGATTATTGCGCTACCTAAAACATACAATGACTTATGGATTGCATTATACAAAATATCCTCCCGTGGTAGAAGGATATTATGATGCTAATTGGATTTCAAACAATTCTGAAAGTAAATCCACAAGTGGTTATGTTTTTTTCACTTGTGGTGCAGCTGTGTCTTAGAAATCATCAAAACAAACAATGAATACACGATCGACTATAGAAGCAGAATTTGTAGCCTTAAATAAAGCCGTTGAGGAAGCGGAGTGGCTCAAAAATTTCTTAGAAGGTATTCTATTGTGGTCAAAGCCAGTTACTGCCATTTGCATACATTGTGATAGTATGGCTGCTCTTACAAGAGCAAAAAACCAAATATATAATGGCAAATCAAGGCATATAAGACGTCGTCACAAAACAATGCGAGACTTGCTAAAGAATGGAATTATTTCCATTGATTATGTAAAATCAAAGGAAAATATAGCAAATCATTTGACAAAAGACCTAAACAGAGAGCAAGTAGTGTTTACATCGAGGGGGATGGGCTTAAAAGCAAATACAATGAGTCATTATTTGGCGGAAACCTAACCTAGCAACATTGGAGATCCCATGCTCTAGGTTCAATAGCCAAACTAGTTAAAGAAGACTCAAGGAGCATAAAACACACATAAATTCTCATTGCTATGATGAAATTAAAGTGTGTTTTCCATTAACGTATAAGGGTTGGATAATTTTTATTCTTGATAATGCTAATAGCTGTATAGTGGAATAAATACGGATTATTCCTGATAAGCATTACCTATATGAAATTAATGTGGGGTCACATCTTTGAGAACCGAGATGGCTATGTTCTCTAAAATTCTCATGAAGAAAGGATTTAGTTCACGACCGAAATTAACACAACCGTAAGAATTGAAATATGTGTAAGTATGATATGTGTGATATTTATTGTCTCGATTTACTACAAAACGTGGTTAGTTCAAGACTACAAGTTCACCACCCACAAAGTAAATCCGTTTAGTACTCACTACGAAAGGTTCAAGTCCAAAAGACACCTTTTCCGATGCATATCATATTTTGTTTCTTAGAGATAGTAAAATAAGTTCCGTGGTTTATCTTATTTTCTATTTAAATGTCGGGTATTATTAGAGTTTGAATAGAAAATGTGGGGTATTGTTGGAACTTGTATGTGAGATTTTATCCCACATTGAAAAAAGATGGAGAATGAAGAGTCTTTATAAGTGTAAAGTTATTAGACTCATTAAATTGATGATGAACCAAATGATTGAGCTTAGTGGACTTTTTATTGGGTAATTAATATATTAATATATATTAATAGTCAAAGATAGGGCCTTGAGGCTCTTGGGGTCTTCTGATCCAATTTTTTTTATTTAGTAATGTTAACAATTTTAATATTACTTATAAATATTAATTTTTTGGACATAAACAGATAATGCATTTTCAGACACAGATTTTGAAAGTAAATGTCTTTTAGACAGTTGCAACTGCTTAGGCAGTTTTGTTTGAAAAATCATGTTTGTTCAAATTCAAACTTTGACTACCTATATAATCATCATCAGAATGTGTATTGAAGACACAGAAAAATTCCATCACCTTCTTCCTCCTTCTATCTAGTCTGAAAGCATAAAGTAGATTCGCCAGGGAACAAGTTCTTGTGCAAGAACTTGTTCCGAATAGTTGCATCCTCAAGACAAACGCCTGAATCTGCAGCACAAGCGGAGACAAAATTTTGTCTTAGGACACTGTATAGCAAGCCTCTATTCAACCATTTGTTCAATCAATTTGTGTTGTATCTCCAGGTTTATTTTGATTTTAGTATTAATAATATTTGTATTTGTTGTTATAGTATTTTGTACTCCTTTCGGTGTACAAAATGAGTTTTGCATGGGAATTAAGGAATAAATAGTAATAGGTAGTTGTTGTGAGTGTGAATAGTGAAATATGAGAGAGAAAGTGGGGTGGGAAATAGTAGCTTGATTGGTGTTGTGAGTATAAAAGTAAAGTAGGAGAGAGAATTACTGAGATGAATAGTAAAGATTCTTTGCCATTTTAGGAAAGTGTAACTGTTGGTCCCAAAGACACAACAAGGGTTTGAGAAAGGAGGCTAGAGGGGGGGGGTGAATAGCCTACTTTAAAATTTCAACCCTTTTTTTTTTAAATTCAACCAAGTGCTTACAATCTTGAGGTTTACGGTCACGTAATAAACCGTGCGGTCAAGATGTAATATGCACAGCGGAAGTTTTCGATGGAAATAAGGTAGAGTTGATTTTGACTAAAATCTCTAAGGAACACCAGCACTCACGGTCAACCAAGTTGCGGTCAAGTGAGTCCGGTCAAGGTAAGTGCGGTCAAGATAAATGTGGTCAAGAGATTTGCGGTCAGATGGTTGAGAGATTGAAAGTTGTTGTCTTAGAAGTTTTGGCAAAAGATAAGTTAGTCAGATTTTAACTTAGGCAATGTGGAGAACAAACAAACACAATTCACAATACGTTTGAATATCCAAAAGATCAAACACTAAACGACAAACAATATTAATATGAACAATAAAGAACAAGATGAACAATACTTGAAAGTAAATTTGCAGAAAGTAAAATGACACAAGTATTTGGAAAGGTTCGATCTGTTAAAAGATCTACGTCCTTTACCAAGATGGTCAGTCTTGGATTTTGAATGGAGGTATATATTGATTCTTGAGTGTACAGATTACAGAGATGAAGCTTTGAATCAACACCTACTTTTTATGAAGTATAAATCCTAGACTTAGACCAGTGTATCCCTTTTGATGCAATCTATGTGATTGATCAATTGGGGTGAGTGTGTGTGAAAGAATCAGAAGCTCTTTAAAATCTATGTGATTGTAGAGCCTAATGAATCTTAAGTGTTTACAAGGCTTGAGATGACTTGTTTGTTGCTGGAGATCTTTAAAGGTTTGAAGGTGAGTTCTTTGAAGATTCAAAGGATTCTGGAAATCTTGAGTATGATCTTCAATCACCAAATATTTCAACAGCAAATTCTCTCTTTTAA
This sequence comes from Campanula takesimana, assembly GCA_026119855.1. Taxonomy (NCBI): domain Eukaryota; kingdom Viridiplantae; phylum Streptophyta; class Magnoliopsida; order Asterales; family Campanulaceae; genus Campanula; species Campanula takesimana. The sequence continues at coordinate 640,177 of JAOWBW010000751.1, read as the reverse complement.
ATCTCAGCTAGTTTCAATGAAGAACTTAAGGGCTATTTATAGCCTTGAATGAGAAAGTAGCTGTTGGGAAATACTTGGGCTCCAAGTTGAAGGACAATGAGCTGTTGAATTCTGATTGGAGCTCATTCTGAGTTTGTCCTTTTTGCAGATAAGAGGTGGTCCCATTTAGATGAATTCAAATTTGAATTACTTGGGATCCAAGTTCTGCAACGTTCTAAACTAACCATAGTTTTACCATGGTTAAGTTTAAACCAACTTGGGTTTCTCGGACAACTTCTTCATTTGCGGTCAAGGGCTCACGGGGTTGAGTGGCTTGCGGAGGGGTCAAATGTGACCTGTCAAGGTATGCCACAAAGCTCACGGTGTAGACACCCCGATCTCGCACCCCTAAAACCAACCATTTGATTCGGTCTAAGCGCGATAATTGACCTAAAACCCCAGATTTGGCCGTTCGGGATTACCGTACGCCTTATCGGTGCATCGGATGGAAAAACCATGTCCGGATTCATGATCAGGGCTCAAAACCGAGTAAACAGGCGTATACTTCGAAAATCGAGCGTCGGGACCCTACGGCGGGCCCCGCACCCCTAGAACGCCTTTTACCGGTCATCCATTGCATTTAAAATTATATTATTTTATTCCTTACTCTTTAACATAATCTAGATATGCCATCTTGACCAGAAAATTGAGAAGAGCAACTTTTGTGTTGAACCCGCGGACAACCGGGACACCGGAACGCGCACGACGGAGCAGTTGCAAGCTGTTGCGGAGCGGGAACACAGAGCCGGAAATAATGATATGTTTACTCCCACATTTCCTTGACATATGGCTGCATTAGGGGGGGGGGTCACATGGGCCAAAAATCAACCAAAAATGGACAAGTGGCATTTCAAAAAGTGGAAATCACCAAGTCAAAGCAACACCATCATTTTTGGCCAATTTTTCCACCCCTTGGCATGAATTTCAGGCAAGAGACCTTACCCCCCATACTACCCCTACTCTAGGGGCATTTTGGTCCAAGAAAACTTACCTCCCTCCTCCATATACTCCTATGTTGATCCAAGAAAGAGAGGACTCATTCAACACTACACACATTACACTACACACTCTCTCCATACACTTTCACTCTTGCTCTTACTACCACCATTCCACCACCACTACCACCACTCCTCCACCACATCTCCACTACTAAACCATCACCCAAACACCTCAAACAATCCCTTCGAATCTCAAGCAACAACAACAACAAGCAACAACAACAACAACAACCACAACCACAACCACAACAACAACTTCAATCAAACAAAAAAAAAAGTCTTCCCTTGGAGACAAAGGAAGCACACCACCCTCTTTTAATCTAGGTAAGTTTCCTTTTTATATATCATAGATTTGATAAAATGTAAGTCTAAATGAGTTGTTTGGGAATCTAGTCAACTAGTGACTAGATTCCCCTTATTACCTATGTAATCTATGTTTTACTTTGTAAATAAACATGTTCTATATATTCTAAATGTTCATACTTCAGTCCTAGCATGTGTATATATGTCTTGAGTTCATTTTGGTGTTAATCTCATGCTTTAGATCTCAAATCCCAGCAAGATATAGTCCATTTGCTCTACATGTGTATATTCTGCCCTCATCTCCTTCTTTCTTGTTTATTCTCATTTTTGTTTATGTTTTTTCATAAATAGACACATGATAATGTTAATAATATATCAATAAATAAGTTCCCCAAGTTCTGTGGGTTTTCTCTGACTCCATGCCATGTTTTGATATCAATCTTCATGCCATGTATAATCTGTCCAGCATGTTCTGTTTCAACCAAGCCTTTTGATGAGCTTTTTACTCAATCATAAATTCGTTTCTAGATGTGTCTTGAAACATGAAAGTTGTTCATTATATACTTAATATGATTATTGCCAAGTTTTGGGGTCTAAATCCATGTATAGGTCATTTTTTGGTAATCATTTTCGTAGCTCAAATATGCTGCTTTGCTTGCTGCAGTTTTGGCTAATCTGAGTTTTCTAGTCTAAAACCCTACCAAAACTAGATTTTCAAGTCAAAGTAAAAACATGAAATTTGTTCTTAAAAGACTAATTAAGATTTTCATGCTTTTGAAACAATTTTATGACCTCTGGAAAGTCCTATTTCCATTTTCTAAATTAAGTGCCTGCTTCCAGATTCATATCTCCCAGATTCTGACATGCCAATGTCAGATCACTTTTGAAGAACCAAAACTTTCTTTCTGACTTTGAAACTTTGTAAACATTATCTTTAATATATGATCTTCAACTTTTGTGTTTTATGCTTTTCCAGATTATTAAGATATGGTAGTGTAAATTGCTCATCAAAACCTGCTATGATATCTTTTCCTGTGCTGAGCTGAATTTACATAAATGTTCTTGACATGATTTGAGCATGAAATATCAACCCATAAATCCAACAAAAATTCATACATGTGCTCTAACATCTTGGGAGTGAATCCCAAGATTTGGATATGTTTTTGGATAGGTCATTCACAGGTACACCCCTGGCGATCCACAGCAGCCCCATGAATTTGGAGATCAACCTTGGCTTGGATATTTGCTTTCATGGGATATGTCCCATTTTTCACCTAATTGTATTATTTGTAAAATATTCCCCCTTCCCCCTTTTATTGCTCATACTTGTATATATGATTCAAACCTTTTTTCAAAACCAATCGGGAATCCACCCAAACCGATTCCCGGTTGCGAATTAAAACAAACGTGCCTAGACTAGGAGACTCCCCTGTACATAAACATACACATTTTTTTATAAGTTAGGACATAAAACACATTTTCAAAAGGCAAACTAAAATCAAGCGTAGGCGGAAGCATGCTAGAGACCGAAAGGGCGAGCGGAGTGCCTAACACCTTCTCCTCTCGTAACATAGCCCCCGAACCCACTTCTTTTCAAAACAAAAGGTTTTATCTCTATTTTCCTTAAATAAAATGAGGTGGCGACTCTTATTTTCCAAAACCAAAGTAGGGAAACCATTTTGAGAAACCGAGCGGATTCCAGCCGCGTTTCGCACGGATCCCCACGCGGGTACGGGCGCGGGCTCTCACAGTGGCGACTCCGCTGGGGACTTTTTTCAAAAGTGGGCTAGACTCAAATGCTTGTTTTCCGCCATTATTTGCTTTTGCGTTGTATATACATGTCCTAACTTTGTTTTGCAGGTTTTTTACCTTCTCTTTGTTTGTGTAAATAAAAAGAAAACAAAAAACAAAAAAAAAATTCATTCTTTCCTCAAAAAATCATTTTTCAAAATTAGAGACTTCACACACGGTTCACGTTTTCAAACTTGCGACTTAGAAACCATACAAACCTTAGGGGGTGTATCCAGGTGAGTGAAGGGGGGTCACCGATCCTCCGATAGGGCTCCCGGTTGACATTCCCGCCCTAAAGCGCGGCTACTAGTCGTCGCTGCGGGTGTAAGCCACACGCAAGCCAACCCTCCAAAGCCTCGATGTCCGAATTTTCAAAAATGGCACGTCCTTGACTCTAAGCCGGTTTTTGTCTAGCAATTTCCCTTCAAACCTATGCATTTCCCGAATGGTCATAAAGAACCTAAATGTGGATATCAATTGAAATGCTTGGATTGACCCGAAATTGTCAAGACCTTCACATATACCGTAACCCGAATGGTGGATCCCAGAAAGAGTATAGGCCCTTCGCTAGGGGTTTCGGACGGCCATTAGTACAGGTGCAAAACGTTGGTCCTATACTTTGGAGACGGTATCCACTATTCCAGGATTTAATAATCGAACGTGTCAAAACAAAGCACAGTGCTTGTCCGGCTTCTTAGGTTTTTGTGCGTTGCTTGCGCTTCAACCTTTTTCAAAAATGATTTTGTTCCTTATACTTTTCTTCTCTTTGTGCTTTTATTCTTGTACATAAAAGAAATCCCATTTCAAAAATTTAAAACATTCTTTTTCCAATCCATTTTTGTAGAGGGAGAATCTCGCTTCTTTTTTTAGCGCGACATTCAAGGTCAGTTCCAGACATTACTTTGATCAAGGTTTATTCCGGGTTTTCTCATCAAGCATGGCCAACAGCGGACAAAAATCTGGAAATGGAACTAGGGGCTCACTCAACTTTGAGCCAAGGGATGCGATGAAACAATGGTTGGAGAGGCAATTGGAAGCCCAAACAAAGTACATGAAGAGTATTCCCCAGGAACACCGAGAGGAAATGCTAGACTATGAGAGGCTCAAAGACCCCGAATCATATGTTGTCCCGGGCATTATGCCGCCCCCAGTTCAGTCACAAGAAATGGTTCCAACATTCACGAATGCCTTTTTTCAAAAAGTACCATATGCTTACCCAGATCCAACTCAAAACACTGTATCAACTTTTACTTCCTTTATCGAGATGATGAAATATGTAGGGGCCGGGAAAAATTTCGCATATCATGGTTTGGGAAAAGGGAAAGCTCCATTTGGGACTGATGTTTCTGTAACCGAATTTGAGCGTGAAATGAGACCGTTGTTTTCCAAATTCCGTAATCAGAACCTGTCTTCAAGAAATACTTCTAGTGATCAAGTGTTTGTTCCATGGAAAATTAAGGTCGGTTCAAGGAGGTTCATTCCTTATGATAGGCACTTTGACGAACTGGATGCTCCTATGTCTGTGGTCTTCAATGACCTCGTGGATCAAGGTGTGATGAAACCAATTGAAGGATACAAGCCACCAGCCAAGCTATGGGATCCTACTGCCTATTGCCAGTATCACCAATCGATTGGCCATGACACTGATAACTGCTTCTACCTCTGACATGCTATCCAAAGCCTCATTGATGAGGAGGTTATCAAGAAACCCACTGCTGCCGCAAACAGGTCATTTGATGAACTTGGTGCGCCGATGGCTAAGATCCTGCGTGTTCTAATGAGTCACGGACTCATAAAACCCTTAGAGAAGTACCGATCCCCCCAGCCATTACCTAAAGGTTGGAATCCTCTCGTGTCCTGCCAGTACCACCGATGGCTAGGACATGCCACTGACTCATGCTGGTCTCTCAAAAATGCAATTCAGGACCTCATCGACAGCGGGGTGATTGAGAATTCCCAAGCTTGAATTCAATACAAGAATGGTTATCCTATGGGCTCACCGAGCCCCAAGGAAGGAGTTGTCTTTTGTTTGATGATGACCGCAGTTTATCAACTCGAGAAGATGTTTTGCTAATGATGGAATTTTGTCGACCCGAGAGATTATGTCTCCTTTTGCTGTGAATAGGGCACACCGCCCAACTCTTTTCCCTTTTGCTTTCGGGCCCGTTCTAAAATGCTCACTCTTTCTTTTGTCTTCCAAATTCAGGCTTGCGTGTCGTCTTTTCTGTAAAATGTTTATTTGCTTGCTTGTCTTGTAAATATAGGTTTTCAGTTAATGAACTCGCGTTATAATCAAGTGCCTTCATAATCACGTATTTTATAAATTCGGTTCCACAAATAATTATTCCCACTTAATTAAGAGCAAACAATAAAATATGGACTAATTTTAGCTGCGATTAATTGAGATGAGAACTAAGGCCGACAGTGCTCAACGGGATTCACAAACGAAGGTAATCAAGGAAGTTTACAGAAGCGATCGATGGAGTTCCCGCCAACTATCAGACACAGATTCGAAGAGACCAAACCAGTGACAAGAACCAAAAATTTTGTTCTTTAATGTGTTGTAAATTCCTGTATTATGTTTTACGATTGTCAATTTTCTACTTAAACATCATTCATTGTAAATTTCGAATTATCGTTATGTTCGCAAAAAAAAAAAAAAAAAAAAAAAAATGATGAGTACAAAAAAAGAGAGGGTGTCAAAAAAAAATGATGAGTGCAAAAAAAAGGAGAGGGTGTGAAAAAAAAAAAAGAAAAAAAACGCTCTATACATTATTCTTTTTCTTTGTACATATTACATGCATCTTTTATTATTACTTCGAAGAAACATCTCAACCCCACTGAGCGAGCACCATCAACGACAGCAACGGGTGACTCCCTCAAGACCTAATAGCTCAAGCCGGCCTCTTACACTGAGAGGTTAAAAACCCTTACCCCAGAGATTTTGAGAGTTAAACATTTTCCCTTAACAAACCAACCTCTCAATTTTAGAGGTTAGAGACCAAAAGTCAGACAGCCTTTAGGGACTCCATCAAGATCAAAAAACTCAACAACGAAGACGACATGGAGAGCACCACGCATATGAGGCTAGTCCACATTGAAGAAGATCTCGATCTCTTGACTTTGGGCAAGCACCATCAACGACGACAACTGGTGTCTTTTGTTGGAGACCAACATGCTCTGCCAAACCCTTACACTGAGGGAGCCCTGCGGCCAAAGGTCATACAGCCTCTAATCAATCTCAAAAAAGTGCGACAACGACGACAAGGACCTCCCACCCACGAGGTCAACAGGCGGTGCTAATTACAATTGTTTGGTGGTGTTCTCATCTCGATTTGTCACGGTCTAATTTGAGTCCAAATAAATCTTTTCTAAAAAATAGAAATTAACTTTTTGATTTTGAAGCACTTTACCATTAATGCGAATTCTAATCTTGAGTCATTGATTTCGAATGTGAGCAATTTCCTCGAGTCTAGGGGCTTCCCCCTACTCTCGTCCTTCCGTAAATTTTTTCTGCGTAAACACAATGTCAAAAATCCCACGGGATCTTTCTTTGCTTTCCCAAAACACTGGCCTTGTGCCTTCCCCAGTCAATTCCTGTAATTTGTCAGAGCAAGGGAGGCGAGGGAATGTGATCCTCTGACTCTCAAAATCCAAAATCGGGAAGTATGCTCAAATGAATGAATGTGAACTGGGGCTGCGCGTCAGGATTCAGAAATGATAGATGGGTTCCCCGTTAATGCAAAACGTCTCAGGAGTAGGACAACTCTCACAGATAGTTGGTCCTTGGAAGTTTTAACATCAAAAATCATCAGAATTTGTGAGACAACCGTCACAGATGGTTAGGTCCCTTTCAAGAGAATCATCGGAGGGAAGTTTTTCAGATTAGCTGTTTGGGCCACAGGTCACAAAGCTCAATCACCGGCAATACTGGGGGCTGTGTATAATTGGTTAATTCTCGAAGGCAGTTGATTTCCCCATCAAAGCGTCGAATGGAAATGTGACTATCACAATGTGTGAGTTACTCCCAGCAGCGAAACATCAAATCTGCAACAACTCTCAACGACAGTTAGGTCCCAAAGCAGTATGAGTATCAAGGCATGGAGCTGCCTCGAACCGATGAACAGTACAAGAATCACCTTGGGATAGCAGTAGGGGCTTCAGAACTTATGACCGCTTTTACAAACAGCGAGGTCCTCAGAAAATGAGTCGTCAAATGTGGGGCTGATCCTTGACAAAGTGGGGGCTTTCATGATTGAAGATCTGGGGGCTGATTCTGAAAAGGCTCTGGGCTTCCGCAACCGACATCAGGGGGCAAGGCAAAGTAATCTACCAGTAGAGACACCGTCGAGTAAACTTGATCAAATGGGTGTAGAGAATTGACCTTTCGAGTACTCGCGCTAGGCCTCCAACCTCGCTTCACCATATATCTCACCATGACTCTCGTTCCTCGCAAAGTTTTCAAAAGAAAAATGCACAGTTCATTCCTTTCCCGATTTTCCCTCTTTGCACATAAACATTTTGTTCATTTTATAAAAAGCAAAGGCTGAAATGCAAGCAATACACACGTGTCAAAAAAAAAAAAAAAAAAAAAGAGAGTGTTTTCAATTCTGAAAGAAAGATGGCAAGATTTAAATTTCAAAATCATTTGCAAAGGAAATCCTCGTTTGAAGTCCTTCAATCATCAATGACAATGAGAAGTTTTTGAAGTGAAAAATGCGCGCTATGATATTGCATACTTGTGAAAATCTTTTGCAGGTGTCCAAATCTAATCCCATGCAGGTACCCCATCGCAAGAAGGGTCATCTCTAATAAATCGTCTGTCAACAAATTGTGTTTTTCGAGTTTTTCACAAACTCGAACTACGTAAGGTCTGATTCCCGAAAGGGATACGTAGGCAGCCTGTCACCTCAGGTCCGACCACACACGCATCAAAACGTTGCAATGGAGATCTTGGCACCGCAAGTCCGACCACAAAACGCATCAAAATGTTGAGAAGGGGAGCTTGACCACAAACGCCTCAAAATATCCCAAAGCAAGTTTGTTCATGCACTCATCGAAGCAGCTCGCAGAAACCCGAGATGGCCCCCCGATAAATCCAAACAGTTCCAGACATGAAAGCATGGTAATTGGATCGTTCTCCTCAAGCCAAGAATCAAAAATCTCATCACACAGCAACTACAAAGCCAAAGGATCCCCCCATGGCAGCAGCTTGCAGCGTATCCTTGATTTATCAAATATGAATGTGTGTTGAATTTTAGATCATCTTGTTCCTATCATGCCATTATCATGTAATGTCATATACAATGTTGCACCCCCCCCATCCCCAGCATGTCATTTTCACATCCATATACTTATCATGCTAGCATCACAATTGCATCCACGATCACGTCGAACCCAAATCATATTCTTTAGTGAAAAACGTGATTTTACGAAACTGAAAGAAACTTGTTCACTTAGGTCACAATCAAACATAACTGACACCAGCACAAATGATTATGTGGTTTGCAAATGTTTCTTGATTGAACAGGTGCGCTCCCGATCTTATCAACTCCGTTCCCACTTAACAGTGGTTCACTGTAAGGCAAAGCTCAGAATCTCATCACGTTGCAATCTCAAAGCTAAAGGATTGGAGCAAAACCACAACGTGCAGCGTATCCTTGAATTTTCTTTCATGATATTTCTCTCGAGTGTTTGAAATGTCTTGAATCTCAAAAAATTTGGTTACTTTGGTTTGTTCGGCCGTCCCCTGAATTTGACCCCCCTCGAATGCTTGGTTACTCTGGTCTATTCGGCCGTCCCCCGAATTTGACATTTTCAAAATGCTTGGTTACCCTGGTCTATTCGGCCGTCCCCCGAATTTGACCCCCCTCGAATGTTTGGTTACTCTCTGGTCCACTCGAGCGCTCGGGTTGGACCTCCCTCAGAACTACGCCCCGACTTGATTCCCGAAAGGGATACGTAGGCAGCTCGATTACAAGAGTTTCAGTCGGACGTTCTATCAAATTGATGTTACCTCAACCCCGGCTCAGAGATGTATGTGATCTCACCAACCCATAAGCCGTTCACCCATTCCAATCCCCAGCAAAGAGAATTCGGTTTCTCAATGCATCCCCAGCATCCATCCGAACTACGATTGGTCTGATTCTCGCAAGAGATACGTAGGAAACTTGGGAACCCAGGTTCGACCATACTTGTTGTTTGCTTGCTTGAGTAGAACTACGGAGGCTTGATTCCCGCAAGGGATACGTAGGAAGCCCTACTTTGGGCTCAGCCGTCAAACCCTAGACGAGATCGGTTGTCTATATTGGATCGTCGAATCCCCTTTACATCACAAGTGAATTCGACGAGGGGCTCTGTAGACACCCCGATCTCGCACCCCTAAAACCAACCATTTGATTCGGTCTAAGCACGATAATTGACCTAAAACCCCAGATTTGGCCGTTCGGGATTACCGTACGCCTTATCGGTGCATCGGATGGAAAAACCATGTCCGGATTCATGATCAGGGCTCAAAACCGAGTAAACAGGCGTATACTTCGAAAATCGAGCGTCGGGACCCTACGGCGGGCCCCGCACCCCTAGAACGCCTTTTACCGGTCATCCATTGCATTTAAAATTATATTATTTTATTCCTTACTCTTTAACATAATCTAGATATCCCATCTTGACCAGAAAATTGAGAAGAGCAACTTTTGTGTTGAACCCGCGGACAACCGGGACACCGGAACGCGCACGACGGAGCAGTTGCAAGCTGTTGCGGAGCGGGAACACAGAGCCGGAAATAATGATATGTTTACTCCCACATTTCCTGGACATATGGCTGCATTAGGGGGGGGGTCACATGGGCCAAAAATCAACCAAAAATGGACAAGTGGCATTTCAAAAAGTGGAAATCACCAAGTCAAAGCAACACCATCATTTTTGGCCAATTTTTCCACCCCTTGGCATGAATTTCGGGCAAGAGAACTTACCCCCCATACTACCCCTACTCTAGGGGCATTTTGGTCCAAGAAAACTTACCTCCCTCCTCCATATACTCCTATGTTGATCCAAGAAAGAGAGGACTCATTCAACACTACACACATTACACTACACACTCTCTCCATACACTTTCACTCTTGCTCTTACTACCACCATTCCACCACCACTACCACCACTCCTCCACCACATCTCCACTACTAAACCATCACCCAAACACCTCAAACAATCCCTTCGAATCTCAAGCAACAACAACAACAAGCAACAACAACAACAACAACCACAACCACAACCACAACAACAACTTCAATCAAACAAAAAAAAAGTCTTCCCTTGGAGACAAAGGAAGCACACCACCCTCTTTTAATCTAGGTAAGTTTCCTTTTTATATATCATAGATTTGATAAAATGTAAGTCTAAATGAGTTGTTTGGGAATCTAGTCAACTAGTGACTAGATTCCCCTTATTACCTATGTAATCTATGTTTTACTTTGTAAATAAACATGTTCTATATATTCTAAATGTTCATACTTCAGTCCTAGCATGTGTATATATTTCTTGAGTTCATTTTGGTGTTAATCTCATGCTTTAGATCTCAAATCCCAGCAAGATATAGTCCATTTGCTCTACATGTGTATATTCTGCCCTCATCTCCTTCTTTCTTGTTTATTCTCATTTTTGTTTATGTTTTTTCATAAATAGACACATGATAATGTTAATAATATATCAATAAATAAGTTCCCCAAGTTCTGTGGTTTTTCTCTGACTCCATGCCATGTTTTGATATCAATCTTCATGCCATGTATAATCTGTCCAGCATGTTCTGTTTCAACCAAGCCTTTTGATGAGCTTTTTACTCAATCATAAATTCGTTTCTAGATGTGTCTTGAAACATGAAAGTTGTTCATTATATACTTAATATGATTATTGCCAAGTTTTGGGGTCTAAATCCATGTATAGGTCATTTTTTGGTAATCATTTTCGTAGCTCAAATATGTTGCTTTGCTTGCTGCAGTTTTGGCTAATCTGAGTTTTCTAGTCTAAAACCCTACCAAAACTAGATTTTCAAGTCAAAGTAAAAACATGAAATTTGTTCTTAAAAGACTAATTAAGATTTTAATGCTTTTGAAACAATTTTATGACCTCTGGAAATTCCTCTTTCCATTTTCTAAATTAAGTGCCTGCTTCCAAATTCATATCTCCCAGATTCTGACATGCCAATGTCAGATCACTTTTGAAGAACCAAAACTTTCTTTCTGACTTTGAAACTTGGTACACATTATCTTTAATATATGATCTTCAACTTTTGTGTTTTATGCTTTTCCAGATTATTAAGATATGGTAGTGTAAATTGCTCATCAAAACCTGCTATGATATCTTTTCCTGTGCTGAGCTGAATTTACATAAATGTTCTTGTCATGATTTGAGCATGAAATATCAACCCATAAATCCAACAAAAATTCATACATGTGCTCTAACATCTTGGGAGTGAATCCCAAGCTTTGGATATGTTTTTGGATAGGTCATTCACAGGTACACCCCTGGCGATCCACAGCAGCCCCATGAATTTGGAGATCAACCTTGGCTTGGATATTTGCTTTCATGGGATATGTCCCATTTTTCACCTAATTGTATTATTTGTAAAATATTCCCCCTTCCCCCTTTTATTGCTCATACTTGTATATATGATTCAAACCTTTTTTCAAAACCAATCGGGAATCCACCCAAACCGATTCCCGGTTGCGAATTAAAACAAACGTGCCTAGACTAGGAGACTCCCCTGTACATAAACATACACATTTTTTTATAAGTTAGGACATAAAACACATTTTCAAAAGGCAAACTAAAATCAAGCGTAGGCGGAAGCATGCTAGAGACCGAAAGGGCGAGCGGAGTGCCTAACACCTTCTCCTCTCGTAACATAGCCCCCGAACCCACTTCTTTTCAAAACAAAAGGTTTTATCTCTATTTTCCTTAAATAAAATGAGGTGGCGACTCTTATTTTCCAAAACCAAAGTAGGGAAACCATTTTGAGAAACCGAGCGGATTCCAGCCGCGTTTCGCACGGATCCCCACGCGGGTACGGGCGCGGGCTCTCACACACGGTCACTGACTTCTGATCAAGTGATTCACGGTCAAGTGGTCTTCCACGGTCAGGTGGTCTACCACAGTCAAGTGAATTCACGGTCAAGGTCTTGACCACTAAAATTCCAGACTTAGAAAATTTTCAGCCTATCAATCTAAAGCCTATACTATCAAAGTGGACTATTCTAAAAATGAAGTTTAACACTTCTTACAATATATCCTAAAGTCCACAAAAGATAAAATTAGGTTATGGGATCAATCAAATCTAGGTAATAGGAGTGGTTTATAATAAGCATACCCAACAATCTCCCCCTATTTAATTGAGACCATTACCTACTATAACAAAGGCTAATTCATTGTACTTGGTAATAACATGTTTTCAAGAAAATAATATTTTATTAATTTCATGCCCCAAGTCAATGCACACTCTAAGCCAGTGTTATAGATTTCTATCAGCCTAAAAACATAAAATAAATTCTAATCCTAGCAAGATAGAAATATAAGGTTTGAGTGCATTTTTAGAGAAAATAACAATAAGTATGCAAATGCATCAAACAAACATTCAAAAGGCACTCCACAAAAATATAACCATTAAAGTGAGGAGTGCAGACAAAAGAGAGATTAAAGTTTTACAAACCATAAACATCAACAAATTGTTTTAACATGACCACACACGGTCAGTACAAATGGTACGGTTAAGATTACGGTAGAGGATAGTCTAGAAGCGGTCGAAAGTATGGAGATCATCTTCAGTGAGATCGGAGAAGGGAAAGCGGTAAGAGGGCATGGAGAGACCGGGAATGAGAATAGATACGGTCACTCCATCTTTATCATCTTCACCCTGAGCATTTACATTACCGTGGCCTGCTTCTGCCTCTTGATTTGCAACTAGATTACCGTGGCGGTTGATCCTGTTCAACACAGTATTAGCTCGATTAGATAGTAAATCAATTTTATTTGATTGGTCATTGAGGCGGTTGGTGTGGACAATCATGGCTTGTTTGAATGCTTCCAATTTCCTACTCAAGCTTTCATTCAGATTGGTCATAGCGGATTTTAGGGCAATATCAACATCTTTTTCCACCGACATTCTTACTTTCTTTACTTCCAGAGAGAGTTCATCTTTAACATCCTCCATAGATTTTGAGATGTCTACCGAGGCTTTTAAGACTTCCTTTGAAAATCACTTCATGATGGCCCTTGTTTGAATAAGGAAAGATTTGTTCATAAAGTCCGGAGTTACCATGAAGGCACTTGGAGCAACAAGAGCGGTAGAAGTAGAGCTGCCAGCTTGACCGGGCCTCGAAGAGCTGCTGCCTGCTTGACCGGAGAGGGCATCTGATATAGCCTTTGATACGTACTCTCTCTCCCCCTTAATGGTCTCAATCAGTTGAGAAGGAAGAGCAATAATCTGGTCCTTAAGCACTGAATTGGCAGACTTCAGCTCAGAGATTTCTTCATGAAGAGCGGCCTAATTGGCGGTCAGCTTTGAGATTTGGGTTTGGGAATCCAGATTGATTTGTGTAAGCATTTCCACTACGGTCAATAAATGAGCAATTTGATCGACCGGAGGTTCAAAAGTGGACTGCCTGATTGGAGACATGGTCAAATTACCAGTTTCATTAACTGCGCGATCACTGGGTTCATGGTCATCTTCTTGACCGTGACCCTCATGCTCAGGATGCTTTTCAACATTTTCAGGAACTTCATCATCACTAAAAACCGGGCTATCAGCGTTGATACCCTTATCAACCTCAACATTATCACCAGCATTATCATCAAAATGTTCTGATCCATCATCAGATACATCCTCTACCTCTTCATCTGTAGGTTCATCATCCAAACCAAGTGTTGGTTTAGAAATTGGTTGCCTTTTCAGGCGCTGGGGTGGAGCAATCTCAATAACATCTTCACGGTCACCCTGAGTAGGTGAACCGGATGGGGTAAAATCAGGAGAAACGGTCGATGGAGGAGTTCTTGCAACCTTGGATTTCTTTGCGGTTTGAACGGGACTTAGAGAAAGATCCCTTTTCTTGGATTTCTCCCCCTGAGACGAAGCGGGGAGTGCAGAATACTTTGTTTTGAAGGATTTGGATGGAATGGTCGGAGAGGACACGGTTGGTTTGGAGACCGTTGATTTAGAGATGGGAGCGATAGACTTGGTTTTCAATGGTGCGGCAGGAGGAATTCTGGAAGGAGGCTTAACCGTTGAGGATTCTTTGATAATCACTCCAGTTAATGGTCTTGGTTTGGGAGGAGCGGTCAATGCACTGGCAATTCCTTTGCCTTTGACCTTTCTTCTAGATTCTTCCTCGTCCTCAGCTTCTTCATCATTATCATCATGAACTGATGTGGACTTATCAGGAGCATCAAGTCCCAGAGCAATTCTTGCAGCCTTGGTATAGTGTGGAGAAACATAGGGTTCTTTGGGGTCACGAGCTAGATATTCTTGATACTGAGTATCACCAAATCTGTTACGGAAAGTGGATCTCATAGTCTTGACATCAAAGACTTTGGATAAAGAGATAGTGACTTTGGCATCCTTGTCTTTGCCAATGGCTCTTCTTGTTTCAGGAATGAACTTGAAGATCATGGAGAGAAACCTGGAGTTCCTCTTATACTTGGTGGGGGCTCTTTCAGATAGCTGCTTCTTGTAGTCATTGATGTGGTCGACTAACAAGTCATAAAGAATCTTAGGCCAGTTCATCTTTCTTCCTAAGTAGATTGCGGTTGACAAGTGCCATTGAGTGGTGTTAAAGGTGGTTGCGACTTTTGCAGAGCAGACCGTGGCCAACCAGGTGACCAATATAGTACATCACCTCAGGAAAAGTCTTGCGGTAAGGCTTACAGACATCGGTAGAATCAATCAATCTCATTGCAAGACCATCATATTCTTCACTAGTCAGAGACTCAGGGGCATCAACGTCTATGTCCAGACCTAGAGTGGCAGCAATGTCGGTGTAGTCAATTTCCACTTTCTGGCCATATACTTCAGCTGCAATCCAATTTAGTGAATTATTTTGTTCATCTCTTCCTTTAACTTCTCTAGCGGTAGAGTAAAATTCACCTACAGCGGGTAGGGTAGTGACTGGTTTGATTCATAGTGAAATAATGGAGAATGCCTGACTTTTTCATCCTCTTGATAATATGACGGCCAATGGCATCATTTTGAAGATCTTCATAATTGATAATGCATCCAGGAATAAATGATTTCTCCTCCTAAAACATTTAGAAGTTAGTAACACTGGTGCGGTCGAATGATCAGATAATGCGGTCGATTGGTGCACAGTAGATAGAGGGTGCGGTCGACAAAAAGAATACTTAGAAGCATTTCAATGAAAACTCTAAAAACATGCACAAACACCATATTACTACGTGAAATGATTTTTAAGCATCAAAAAGTGAAATCTTAAGAACACGAAGAACATCATAAGAACACGAAGATACTATTCATAGCGAAAACTCAGAAAACGATTCAGAGCATGAAAATCTATAAAAATTATACCAAAATGAGCACAAAAACCGATTAAACATGAAAATATCATCAATTTCATCATCAAAAACCTATAACTTACAGAATATGAAAGGGCATAGTTAACCAAAAAGCTTCAAAAACATTTATGGCATAAATAGAAATATCAAGCCAAATTCGAATCTAATCATGTTAGAGAACTCAAAATCATCAAAGTAACAATTAATAATCATAATTAGAACCAAAATAACCCAGGAATATAAAGAATTTAGACAAAAATATCAAATGGGTTTAACCCGCCAAAACCGAAATATAGAACTTGAAAATGTAGAGTTTTGGGTCAAGAAATCATACCATTGAGTCTTCAGAAATTTGTTCTTGTGATTTCTTAGAAGATTTTGTAGGTTGAGTTGATTTGGGGGCCATTTATAGTCGAAAATCGAGTAGAAATGAGAGAGAATAAATTGGGTTTTAGAGAGAGAACTAGAGAGAGACAGAGTAGAGAGAGAATGAAGTGAGAGAGAGAGAAAGTGGGGGGTTTTCTGAAAAGAAATTGCAGAGAGGTGGAGGTTAAGGAGGTAGTGGAACGGTTTGTGCAGAGAAGGAAGTGGGAGGTTAACTCTGCAAGAATCAGGGATTTGACCAGAGATGTCCTTTCGCCATAAATGCATGGATAGTGACGGCGGACATAAATAAGGGAATAAAATTAATTGCAAATGATTTGAATTAAATAAAAACGAGGGAAAAGAGGAAATTACGGAATTACCCCTTTGGATGACTAAGTTGATCCTAAAAAATTTGCTAAGTTAGAAACACTTACCTGGTCACCTAGCTTTTTGCGGTCAGGTGGTTGACCGTGGGTTTTGCGGTCAAGAGTGTTACCTTGGCCAAGAAAAGCTTCTATAAAGCAGTGAACCAATGTCATCATTTTCCATGCGGTAGGCTTTTCCAAAGCCTTTGAACAATCATTCTTTCATGCGGTCGGAGCATTTTGTGGTCAACAAGGATGCGGTCGGTATACTTGATGGATTTTAATGCATCGACCGTGATTGCTTTACCGGTAAGGGTGTTGACCGTGACCTACTTGGTTTTGAACTTGGATAAAACATAATACATTAGCACAATCAAAATATATGGACAAGTAATTAAAGTTCTAGCATGCCCATTTCTCCTCTAAGATACCTAAATATCTTCGAATCAAGAGCCTTGGTGAGAATATCTGCAACTTGATTGTTAGTACTCACATACTCTAGATGGATATTACCTTTTTCCACATGATCCTTGAGAAAGTGGTACTTGATATCAATGTGTTTGGTTTTTGAATGCATGACAGGGTTGTTGGAGACAGCAATTGTAGATGTATTGTCACAATAGATTGGACAATTTTCGTCGTTGATTCCGTAGTCAACCAATTGTTGCTTCATCCAGAGCACTTGGTAGCAGCAGCTATATATTCAGCTTCTGTGGTAGATACAGAGACTGAGGCTTGTTTCTTGCTTGCCCATGAAACGAGTCGATTTCCAAGGAAATGACAAGTTACACTTGTGCTTTTCCTGTCTATTGTACATGCTGCATAATCTGCATCTGAGTAACCTATAAGATCAAAATTTGAATCTTTGGAGTACCAAAGTCCAAGGTTAATAGTCCCAGATAGATATCGAATAATACGTTTAACAGCAATAAGATGTGCTTCTCTAGGATCTGCTTGATAACGAGCACAAACACAAACACTAAACATGATATCTGGTCTACTAGCAGTTAAGTAAAGAAGAGAACCAATCATACCTCGCTATAAGGTTTGATCAACCTTCTTACCTTTCAAGTCTTTATCTAACTTGTTACCAGCAGCCATAGGAGTGTCATATGCCTTTGCATTTTCAAGTCCAAATTTCTTGATAAGGTCCTTTGTGTACTTTGCTTGATTGAGGAAGATGCCTTCAGCACATTGTTTAATTTGAAGCCCAATGAAGAATGTTAATTCTCCCATCATGCTCATCTCAAATTTGCTTTTCATTAGCTTCTCAAATCGCTTACACAACAATTCATTAGTAGAACCAAAAATAATATCATCTACATATATTTGAACTAATAAAGTATGATCATGATATTTAGCAATGAATAGAGTTGTGTCGATTTTACCACGCTTGAAGCCTTTCTCTAAGAGAAATTTAGATAGAGTATCATACCATGCACGTGGAGCTTGTTTGAGTCCATATAAAGCTTTACGGAGTTTGTAGACATGATTTGGAAATTTGGAGTCTTCAAATCCGGGCGGTTGAGCAACAAAGACTGATTCTTGAAGTTCACCGTTGAGGAATGCACTCTTTACATCCATTTGATATAACTTGAATCTTTTGAAAGAGGCATAAGCTAAAAATATCCTTATAGCTTCAAATCTTGCAACGGGGGCAAAAGTTTCGTCATAATCAATGCCTTTTTCCTGTCTGTATCCTTGTGCAACCAACCTAGCTTTGTTCCTTGTGATGCTTCCATTCTCATCCATCTTGTTTCGGAACACCCACTTTGTACCAATCACTCCTTGATCTTGAGGTCTTGGAACCAAGGTCCAAACTTTGCATCTTTCAAATTGGTTGAGCTCTTCTTGCATAGCAACAACCTAACTTGAGTCTTGGAGTGCTTCATCAACTTTCTTGGGTTCAACTTGAGATATAAATGCGGTAAGTACATCATAGTTTGATCTTCTTGTTCGAACACCAGAATGTAGGTCACCAATGATATTCTGAATTGGGTGATCTCTGACCTCACGAACTTCTTGAGGTATGTCTGGTTGAGTTGATGGTGGTTGTAAATCTTATAGTGGTACATCATTTGTGCCTTCCCAATCATAAGTAATTTGAGGGATAGGTTCTTCCACATTGATGGGTGTTTCAACTTCAACTCCATTTGAGGTAGCAGTAGATGTGGTAGCTTCTGGTGCTTCATGAGAGGTAGATGGAGGTGCAGTTGAGGTAGATGGATTTCTTTGAGTTGATTGATTTTGTGGTTGATTTGTACCTGTCTCATTAAGCTCAACAAAATCATCAGCAACATTTGGAGCCATATGTGGCTCAAGGAGAGAATGTTCATCAAAAGTAACATGGACAGATTCAACTATCTTAAGAGTGGTTTTATTAAATACACGAAAAGCTTTTGAGTGTTTAGCATACCTAATAAATATACCTTCATCGGCCTTAGGAGCAAATTTACCTCGATGTTCTTTACCGTTGTAGAGTATGAAGCATTTGCATCCAAATATCTTGAAGTATGCTATGTAGGGGGTTCTTCCTCTCCAAAGTTCATAAGGAGTTTTGTTGTAGGTCTTGTTGATAAGGAATCTATTTTGAGTGAAGCATGCTGTGTTGACGGCTTCAGCCTAAAAGTATTGAGTTAGCTTTGCTTCAGCAATCATTGTCTTTCCAGCCTCTATCAACGTTTTGTTCTTTCTTTCCACAACACCATTTTGTTGAGGAACTCCAGCAGCAGAGAAGTTGTGGTCAATACCATGATCATCACAGTACTGAGCAACACCGTTGTTCTTGAATTCTGTACCGTTGTCGGATCGAACACTAACGATGTCATCTTCTTTTTGTGTTTGGAGCTGTCTAAAGAGTGACGTCAAAATGTCATAGCAATCATCCGTTGAGATCATCATTTCAACCCACGTATATCTTGAATAGTCGTCTACCACAACTAAGGTATATCTATTTCCACCAATACTTGCAATAGTAACAGGTCCAAACAAATCCATATGTAGCAGCTGCAAACATCTTGAAGTTGAAGGTGTCATCTTGCTGGAGAAAGATGCCTTTGGTTGTTTGCCTAGTTGACATGCTGTGCACTTCTCATCGTGGTGATCAGCTACTTTGGGTAGACCACGAACTAGATTTTCTCTTCCAATCTTGGATAGATACTTGAAGTTTAAGTGACTTAGCCTTTTGTGCCACAGCCAACTATTTTCGCTAACATTCTTTGCTACAAAACAGAGATTAGAAGAAATGCAAGATGAAGTAAAATCAACAATATAAAAAAATTTCTTACGAATCCCTTTAAGCAAGGTGACGCCGGATGTGCCATCTTTGATGAGACAGAAATTTGAAGTGAAGTGGCATTGCAATCCTTTGTCACAGAACTGAGATATTGAGAGTAAATTGTGTTGTAGACCAATAACTAGAGAGACTTCTTGGATGGTGATTTTTCCTTTTCGAATGACTCCATATCCTACAGTCTTTCCTTTGTTATTATCTCCGAAGGTTACTGATGGCCCTTTTTCTTCACGGACATCTTCCAATAAATTGATATCTCCGGTCATGTGCCTTGAGCAGCCACTATCGAGATACCATAAGCTTGATTTATCCTTGGAGTGTCCAACCATTAACCAGAGGACCTACAAAATAGACATTTAAGAACAAGGTCCCCTTCTTATTCTTTTGGGTCCAAAGGGTTAGCAACTTTTTACAACCCACACTTGCCTCACAGAAGGAGGGTTACTCTTTCTGGGATTGGGTGTGAATCTCAAAAGACATTCAGCAGCCTTGTGACCATAACCATCACACACAGAACAATGGTGGAAGCCACCTAACTGAGGGTTAACAAACTTTGTTGAAGTCTTGAGCACAACATTGTTTACTGGTATGGATGAGGTCTCCTTAACAAAATTCATCCTCTTGAATTTTGCTGCCTTGCCGCCACTAGCGGTCGATGGCCTCCATGCGGTCGCCATCTTCCTTTGTGCGGTCGATTGACCTCGCGGCAAGTTCACGCGGTAGGGAGCACCATCTACCTTGCTAGAGGAAGCCTCTGCGGTAGGTTCATCCATGGCAATTCCTTTCAACTTTGCCTTTCCAGTTTGTTTCTTAGGGTAGACATAGTTGAACTCTAGTTTCTTCTTTGGTTCTTGTCCTACACCCTTTGAAACATGATGTTTAGCTTTTGACCATTCCAAAGTTTGCTTGGTAAATTTCTCATCTCTTTCACAACAAGATGCACATTTAAAGTTGTCACTAGTTTGGAATCCCAAGCCTTCCTTATCACCACTAGACTTTTGGGATTCTAAGATTTGTTCCATAGTGACACGAGAATTGGTCCACTCATTAGTGATCCTTTTCAGGTCGTTTATCTCAGCAACCAATTCTTCGTTTTTAACCTTAAATATGGCATTTTGTTCTTCTAAGAAACGGTTTCGTTCAGTAAGAGGAGTCATGCTCTTGATCTGGTCCTTAAGGAGGGTGAGTTCAGATCTTAGTAGAGATTTCTCCGTCTTAAGCTGGGAAATTTCATCAGTTGAAAGTGCTAAAGCTTCCTTCATACCAGAGAATTTACTAATTACCTGTTCAGCTTTTGCAAACATCTTTTCTTGTTCATCGGGGGAAATGTCAAACTTGACTTGAGGTATGGTAGACAGAACTTCCTTCACTTTGGGGTTTAGTAGAGCCTTCTTTGCTGCACTCACATCACATCTTGAAAATAGAAGATCACCATTCTTTTGAACCGGAGTTAGGAATCCTTTTTCAGCAAGTTCATCGGCCGTATAACTTATCCGTTTAGGTTTTGCATTTGGTGAGCGACGATTTTCATTATCATCCTCATCATCGGACTGAACGACCAAACAAATGTGACCTTCTTCAGAATCCTCATCGCTTTCATCAGAGTCTGACTCTATCCAAGTAGCTAACTCATTTGAGGTAGAGTCTTCTTCAGCCATCATTCCCTTTTGCTTTGAATACCTTGGAGTAAAGTTACTTTTCTTCTTCATATACTCGTACTTGGGAATTGGACATTCTGATGCGAAGTGACCTGGTTTCCTGCAATTAAAACAAACAAGATCTTCTTTCTTCTTGGAGAAGTTGAAGTTCTCTTTCTTCTTTGAAGGGCTGCTCCTTGAAAACCTTGTTGGAGTTTTGCTTGATGATCCGGGTCTTGCTGTCTTTCTGAACTTTTGGAATCTTTTCACGAACATAGCAAAATCATCATCATCCATATCAAGTAAATCTGATGTGGAGATTTTTGGATCTTCTTCCTCGATCACTTCTTCCTTTTGAGCGACCAACGATAAGCTCTTTGTTTTTCCTTCCATTTCAGCAATGTTGTTAAGCTTGATATCAAAGACCTTGAGGTTGGCATAGAGGCTTCTGAGAGACATATCATCTAGTAGCTTGGTATCTTCAAGAGTGTTTCCTTTGTGAAGATATTGCGAACTAAGAGCGGCAAAAAAATTAACATTGATTTCTTTCTTGGTAAGCTTCTTTCCGAGTGCTGTATAAGTACTCACGATCTCACAATAACGATCATAAGTGGCTCTTAGTGATTCACCGGGGATCTTAGCAAAGTTGTTGAATCTTCTTTGAATTGCAAACCTTTTGCTTTCCTTGCAAGCTTGATCTCATTCGATGTAATCTTCAATTGCATCCCAAAATTCTTTTGCAGTAGAACATTCCATGATCTGTCGACGTTGTGACGTACTTAAGGTACTTAGAAGTATGCTTTTTTCTTTCACATCCATTCCAACCAGTCTTTTCTCTTCATCGGTCCATTCAGCTTTTGGTTTATTGGTTTCTGGATCCGGATTAGCTTTCATTGGGAAGTATGGTCCAATGGTAAGACAATCACCAAGTTGCTCGTCCATGGAGTAGAACTGAGTTAGAATGCTGTGCTTCCATACGTCAAAATTATCTTCGTCGAACGCTGGAACGTGAGTGAAGTTAACCGTTGCCATAGTTTTCTGACTTGCCATTTTGAATCGGCACCCAAGCTGTTAAGCTTGAAAAACAGAAGTTTTATAAAGGTGTTTGCTCTGATACCACTTGTTGGTCCCAAAGACACAACAAGGGTATGAGAAAGGAGGCTAGAGGGGGGGGGTGAATAGCCTACTTTAAAATTTCAACCCTTTTTTAAAAAAAATCAACCAAGTGCTTACAATCTTGAGGTTTACGGTCACGTAATAAACCGTGCGGTCAAGTGTAATATGCACAGCGGAAGTTTTCGATGGAAATAAGGTAGAGTTGATTTTGACTAAAATCTCTAAGGAACACCAGCACTCACGGTCAACCAAGTTGCGGTCAAGTGAGTCCGGTCAAGGTAAGTGCGGTCAAGATAAATGCGGTCAAGAGATTTGCGGTCAGATGGTTGAGAGATTGAAAGTTGTTGTCTTAGAAGTTTTGGCAAAAGATAAGTTAGTCAGATTTTAACTTAGGCAATGTGGAGAACAAACAAACACAATTCACAATACGTTTGAATATCTGAAAGATCAAACACTAAACGACAAACAAGATTAATATGAACAATAAAGAACAAGATGAACAATACTTGAAAGTAAATTTGCAGAAAGTAAAATGACACAAGTATTTGGAAAGGTTCGATCTGTTAAAAGATCTACGTCCTTTACCAAGATGGTCAGTCTTGGATTTTGAATGGAGGTATATATTGATTCTTGAGTGTACAGATTACAGAGATGAAGCTTTGAATCAACACCTACTTTCTATGAAGTATAAATCCTAGACTTAGACCAGTGTATCCCTTTTGATGCAATCTATGTGATTTATTAATTGGGGTGAGTGTGTGTGTAAGAATCAGAAGCTCTTTAAAATCTAAGTGATTGTAGAGCCTAATGAATCTTAAGTGTTTACAAGGCTTGAGATGACTTGTTTGTTGCTGGAGATCTTTGAAGGTTTGAAGGTGAGTTCTTTGAAGATTCAAAGGATTCTGGAAATCTTGAGTATGATCTTCAATCACCAAGTATTTCAACAGCAATTTCTCTCTTTTAAATCTCAGCTAGTTTTAATGAAGAACTTAAGGGCTATTTATAGCCTTGAATGAGAAAGTAGCTGTTGGGAAATACTTGGGCTCCAAGTTGAAGGACAATGAGCTGTTGAATTCTGATTGGAGCTCATTCTGAGTTTGTCCTTTTTGCAGATAAGAGGTGGTCCCATTTAGATGAATTCAAATTTGAATTACTTGGGATCCAAGTTCTGCAACGTTCTAAACTAACCATAGTTTTACCATGGTTAAGTTTAAACCAACTTGGGTTTCTTGGACAACTTCTTCATTTGCGGTCAAGGCCTCACGGTTGAGTGGCTTGCGGTCGAGGGGTCAAATGTGACCTGTCAAGGTATGCCACAAAGCTCACGGTCACTGACTTCCGGTCAAGTGATTCACGGTCAAGTGGTCTTCCACGGTCAGGTGGTCTACCACAGTCAAGTGAATTCACGGTCAAGGTCTTGACCACTAAAATTCCAGACTTAGAAAATTTTCAGCCTATCAATCTAAAGCCTATACTATCAAAGTGGACTATTCTAAAAATGAAGTTTAACACTTCTTACAATATATCCTAAAGTCCACAAAAGATAAAATTAGATTATGGGATCAATCAAATCTATGTAATAGGAGTGGTTTATAATAAGCATACCCAACAGTAACTTATCAATGGGACACCCGAAATGGCAATTTATCCACATAGTTATGAGACGGAGGGAATACTAAATAAGATATTAGATTGATCCTAACAGATGTTTGGTCAAAGTTTTCCTATATCAAACAAAATTAGCTAAATAAGTATTACTCACTCTGTCCATAAATAAGTGTCCATTTTCATGAAATTTTTGTTCCAAAATGAGTGTCCATTTTGATCATAACTTTGTCCCTAAATGTTTTTTTTTTTTTTTTTTGAATTTTTTCGCCGGTCTCTTCATACTTGCAAAAACTAAATGTTTGTACAGAGGATTACAAGATTATATACTCCCTCCTAGGGATGGCCAAACTGAACCGGAACCGGACCGGAGAAGCACGGAACCGGAGCAAACCGGCGAATAAATCGGAACCGGAGTAACCGGAACCGCCATTCATCCGGGCTGGTTACGGTTCACATAAATGGCGAAACGAACCGGACCGAAAATCCCTTGTTTTTCAATAATTTTAAAGGGGGGACCAGAACCGTACCGGAACCGGAACCGGACCTAACCGGAACCGGATTGTGATAACCGGAATCAGAACCGGACCTAACCGGAACCGGTGTAACCAAGGGCCGGTTACGGGTCACCTATATGCCGGGCCGGAACCGGTTTTGGCCATCCCTACTCCCTCCGTCCCTCTTTAATCTACAAAAATTACTCATTTGGTTGTGTCACTTTAACTTACAAAATCCTAAAATTGAAATGTTTTAATACTTTTAAAATGGTGGGACCCACTTGTCATACTCACAACAAATATCCACTAACTATTTTCTATCTCACTTTCTCTTTTCCACCCAACTATCTACACTCACAACCCATCATATTTTTCACTTTTTCCTTGATTAATGTGCCCAACTCATTTTTTTTTAGTTAAAGAGGGACGGAGGGAGTATGAATTTTGCCACCAAATTGTACAAAAAGTTATGTTTCTTAAAATAAAATTTGGACACTCATTTAAGGACAGAAGAGAAGAAGTGGTAGTACTTTTTTATACTTGAATTTTGCAGATGTTCATCTTTTGAGTACATTCATATGGAGTCCGTCCCTGCAGAAATGAGACTTCTTTCCCTTTTGGTCGTCACACCACAAGTGAGACTGCCTAAAATGGAAATGTTTTACTCCCTCTGTCTCTAAATGAGTGTCCATTTTCAAAAAATCTTTGTCCCTAAATGAGTGCCTTTTTTTACATAACTTTCTCCCTAAACGTTTTTTTTCGAAAAAAAATTCACCGGTTTCTGTGTATACGCGCAAAACTAAAGGTTTGGAAAGGATATTACAATATTATATATGAATCGTTGTTACCAAATTGTTCAAAAATTTGAGATTTTCAGTGTCCCTTAAAATGAAATTTGGACACTCATTTAGGGACAGAGGTAGTAATATATTTATAACCCCACTCATTCTTTCTCTTCATTTTTCACCACTCATTTTATTCAACCAACATTACTATTTACCTCAATCATTCACTCTCTTCATTTTCTACCAAACATATCTTACTTTTATTGTGCCAACTCCTCTAATCTTATTTGTACCGGGACAGAGGGATTATATATTTAGGATAGGAGTAACATAAAAAAGTGTTTGTAGGGTACGGGCCTGGCCCCCTGGCCTGTATGGAGAAACAACAGGCCCGCCCCAGTCAAAGCCCAATAGAAATCCAATGAGATTTGCATAACGGCTAGTTACGCATAGATCTGGAGTTTAAAACGCCTTCATCTTTGTCTCCAAACACCCAAACAATCAAATCTGTTAAACCGAATTCATCGGCGCTCCTTCACTGTCGGAGTACTGAAGAAAATGGAAGGAGGGTCTGAACAATTAACACAGAAGATCGAGGAAGACACCATTAATGGAGAAGAAGGAGGAGGAGGAGGTGAAAACGATGAGGAGTTTTATGAACAGATCGAGGCTCCTAAGTTTGTCGATTTTACTCTTCCGGACACTTTTCGACCTGATGATCGTTTCTGGTTCTGCTCCCGTGTAGGTATTGTCCCCATCTTTCACAATCCTCGATCTACTTTAATTTAAGCTCATTTTTCTGTTTTGATTTTTACTAATATGGTGTTTCGGAACATAAAATTAACATTGAAGCTCATGTTGTTTGGAATTGCTTATAATTTTATTGAACTAAATTGGTGATCCCAAGTGTGTTTTTATGATAGTTTAATTTGGGAGAGGGTTTGTTTGATTTTTAAATTTTTGATATGTGAGGTCTTCGTTGATGTGACATTTTTTTTATACATTTTTTTTATTTTTTTTGTTAATTACAGCTCGTTCTTGTTGATGAATTCTGGAAACAGCAATTAATATTATGATTATTAAGGTGCTAGTACTTTGTATGTCTATATGGTTCAGCTCTTAGGACATGGAAGCATTGGATCTGACAAAGCTAAATAGAGTATTCCCTCCTTCCCATAAGAAGTGAAATTGTATTTTTAAGCTTTTACTCCTTCTCCCTCTGTCAAATGTCCTACTTTCCATTTTCGTTTGTCCCAAAATAAACATCTTACTAAACATAGGGTATCTTACTAAAAATAGGTATGAAGTTTGGTGATCTTCCTATACTACCCATTCTAATAGCCACAAGCATTGCAATGCCGTAGGAGAGGTGTCACTCCACCCATATGAATAGATTGGGGCAATCACGGAAACATAACTGAATGCTAATAAACATTGACTTGTCAACTATAACAAGTATTCCGGGACAGAAGGAGTACTCATTTGTACATTGTTTGTGTCATGGTAAAATCGCACTCAGATTGTTTCCCTACTCAAAAACGTTGTTTACTCGAATTCAAAGCTTTAGGGACACTTAAGTTATGTTGTGTTGAAGCAATTATCCCACATAAGAATTACCTAGCCATGCTTTGATTATATAAAGATCAACCAGTCCTTTCATAGTCAATTGGTTTTGAGATTGAACTTTAGACTTTATCCTGGTATCAAGAGGCCCACGATGATGGACCAAAAAGGAAGCACTACAAATAATATGGGACGGAGTGAGCAACTAGGTAGATGCAGCTGAGATAAGAGACCACATTCGTCAAGCATTTTCAGTTTCCTCCATCTCTTTTCTTCTTTTCTTTCCCCTCTTTCATCGAGTCACTGACCCACTTGTAGGCTCACGCTCATCGAGTTTTCGGAAACCTAAAAAGTCCATATTAGGGCAACTCCAATGGTAGTCCTTACTCCATGGGTATCAAAACCAAATTTTGATACCCATGAACACTATTCACATAGGTATCAAAAAATAATCTCCAATCATAGGTATCAAAATTTTGGTATCAAATTAATTTTTTATAGTAAAAAAATTTATTAATATTTTTAATATAATAATAATATCAAAATATGATCATTGTTTTAATTAATTATTTTTCTATAAAATGTTAGCTTTGAAAATGTGAATATTTAAAAAGTTCATCTCACATGATGGTCCTTAGCAAGGTAGCAAATTTGCTACCTTTGCTAGCTAGGACTACACCAAAATTTGATACCTACACTTTTTACTATTGGAGATACTAGGATCTTCACATGGGCATCAAAATTTGGTTTTGATACCCATTGTTGGAGTTGCCCTAATTGAATATAACTTGCAAATTGTATTCCCCCCCCCCCCTCCTCAGTTTGAGTTACCAATTAAAGCAGGGGCTTTATTTAAACCTGGGCATTTAAAAGTAGTTTTAAGTTGTTCTCTTCGATCTCAAATTTTATTAGTGCTCACATTCTATATGCTAATAGTGCACTTTGAGTTTTTATGTCATTATCTCCAACTCAAAGATATTTATGCAGCAATTAATGACTTAACTGGGTTTGTATGTCATTAATGACATGTGATTTGTCTGAAAACATGACTAATTATGATCTGTGCAGGATGTATTGTTTGTCATTTGCTATTGTTATATTCTTTTTGCAGCAATTAACGACTTAACAAGATGAAGCCACCACAATTGTAGTTTTACATTGACATAGTTATCATGTTGCTCCATGCTTACTTAATCCATTGTTGGTTTCAGGCTGTGACCGAAAGCATGAAGAGGAAATAGATCCAGAGGAGATCTCCAAAAATTTTGTTCTTCGGGTGAGCATATGATTTCTTGCTAGTTTATGTCAGCAGGTCATCAATTAAAGTGCGAACCACTAACATTACGTAAATCTTATAGGTCATGGCAGCAAGAAGTCCCAACATAAAACTTCGAAGAGCATTATATGGAAAATGTTCTAGGTACCTACTTATAATCTCTCTCTCTCTCTTTCCCTCTCTCTCTCAGCTAACAAAGGTCAAAGGGTCCTCATCATTAATACTAGTCTACTTCTTGTTGTGGCAGTATGAACATGAAATGTCCACTTTCAGCTCCTGCTAAATCCTCCAAGCCCAGAATATCAAGAGTAGCTATGGTTTCATCAATTTCTCACAAGCTGGTTGATCCCAAAGTGAAAGTCGGACCACCCCCTTTGAAGCTTAGCTCTACCCCAATTGCCAAGTCAAAGCAAGTAGCTGCCAATTATATGACCACTCCAAGGAGAAAAAAATCCCTTCCGCCTTCCAATTCATTTCGAAGTATTCAAAACCCGAAGCCAACTAGTGTTCGTGTGCCCAAGAATCGGTTGGTAGCAAAGACTCTTGTATTTCACTCCCCAAAGAAGGGAATTAGCGTAAAAAGGTCAGTGGAATTACATGCCTCTATAACAAAGATTTGTGAAGGGATGAAGAGGCTTGAGGTAACAAGTCAAAAGAAGTGCATATTGGAGCATTCAAGCAAATCATTAAAGGATATTAGAAGCAGCTCCAAGAAACCATTCCCTAAAGGCCATTCAGGAAGACGAATGAGTTTTATCAGGGGAAGACGAGTCAGTTTCCTTAAGGTAAAGAGAAGGTCTAAGGAATCATTACCTTCTCAAAAACGTAAAGATCGAGAAGCGAAGTCTTCTGGAGGTATCAAGACGAATGGAAGGAAGATTTTAACCAAACAACACAACTCTATGGCTAAGCAAACAGCTGGGCATTGCTCCAGTAACATGAAAGCCAAAGTGAAATCTCCGGGTGTGTCTAGAACTAACGAAGACATTGAAAATGCAGGGCATCAACAAACTTTAGGAATAACAGAAAACTCCAGTTCTAATGATGCTAAAATAAAGTCGTCACGGATTGTTGAAGAGAAAAATGTTGAGGAAGCAGGAGGTAATTCAAAAATTAGTTCTGAGAGTGAGGGCAGATCTAACGACCATTCAAGGGAATATCAACTTTTACAAGACTCGGGAAAAGAGATCGGACTAATAGACAATGATGATAAAGAAAATGTTTTGACAGCTGATGTTAACAGGTTTGATGCTCAATTCACATATTTAATATCCATTTCATCTGGTTGTTATTTCTGCTTGTTAGGTCAATTGCAGTAATTATACTTATTTTCGTTAAATTGGTTTCAGAGATAATAACTGCGACAACATACAGTCAGGAAAGAAGGTTCTTGGCAGTCAGGAGACCCTTAAAAACAAGAAGGTGTGTTAGGGTGTGTTTCACTTTTACCATCGAACTTTCTTTTTTTCATTTTTACCATCGTACTACAAACAATGGTGTCATTTCATACCAAATTTTGGTGTAAAATGACACCATTGTTTGTAGTACGATGGTAAAATTGAAACAAATTTGGGTATAAAATATCGAATTTGGTATAAAATGACACCATTGTTTTTTGTAGTACGACGGTAAAAATGAAAAAAATAGAGTTTGATGGTAAAAGTGAAACACGACCCAATGTACGATGGACAAAAACGGAGTTCTCCCTTTTATAATTTTATATTCAATCTACCCCAACACTCATTCTCTCTCTTCATTTTCCACCACTCAATTTATCCAACCAACACTACTATTTACACCACTCATTCTCTATTTTCATTTTCTACCATACATAAATCACTTTTCCTCAATTCTTGTGCCCATCTCTTAAGTCTCAAGTGAGATGGGACGGAGGGAGTATATTCTATCTTACTTGCAGTTATCAGTTAATCTGATCTCGTTATGTCCTAAAATCCTTGTAGGTTGCACGAGTAGTTGAGAAGAATTTGAAAGATGGACTTTTTCCAGCTACTGCCGGTCCTATATTGGTGAAATATAAGAAACCGAAGCTTACAAATCCCAAGCCTTTCAGACTAAGAACTGATGTAAGCAAGGTTTATTGCAGATAACGTTAGATTTTATGAAAGGAAACCCTTTTTAATTTCGGATGGGATTTCGGTTTTACAGGAAAGAGGGATTCTCAAAGAAGCCAACTTGGATAAAAAACTCCATTTCCAAGGTGCAAAAGATTCAGCATTCTCTGGTGGAAACTCAAAGAGAACGCGTGGAAAAGCGTCAGAAGGAAGTTGTCAGAAGGATGAACCCGTGAGTTTATATTTAAGTACTTTGTATTATCCTTTTTTAAAGAGCATTCTGGTGGTAAAGTTTTTAACTTTTGTCCCAAATCACATGCTTCACTCAAAAGGTCTCAAGAGCAACAAAACGAAAACCAAGATCTGTTACCTCTCCTCTTAGCAGTGGCAAGACTGATGTTACTCCAAAATCAGAAAAAAACTTGATGAGGACAAGATCGCCTTACCTGACAGCGAAACTCGTCACGCCTCAAAGGTAAAGTATGCAGCGACGAAGCCACCCTTTGCTGATGGGGTCATCCGCCCCCCATGATTTTGAAGTTCAGTCATGTTTACATCTTTTAAGTTTAGAAAAAAAAATCATTAAATTTATTATTTTTTTGGAATTTTGACCCCCTTAAAGTTAGAAAAATATAACACTCTATTGTATCATAATTTCGATCCTCTTCCATTAAATTTCTGGCTTCGGCACTATTAGTATGCACCAGCATTTGTCTCTTGCCCTGGAACTTTTGTAACTTCCTGACCTAAATGATCTTGCTTATTCTGCAGGGTTGCTTCAATTAAAAAGGCAAATGCTTCTTACATGACTCCTGGCCAACAACTCGGTGTAATAACCGAAACTTTGAATAGAATTAATCCTGCAAATGAAGAAAATGCTGATGGAAAAATGTTGTTACCAAACACAAGTTCAGCTTCTTCTGCGCCCAGATCAACTTCTTCACGTTCAAAACGACCGATAACCATTCCAAAAGAACCAAATTTTCACAGCTCACACGCACCAAAGAGTTGCACGAGGAATGCCGCCTAGTCTAGACTACCCAGTGTGTGTATGTTGTTCAATTATTTATTGAATTTTACTTGCTCTTTGTAATTTATTAAAGCAATATCCATTTTCTTTTTCTTTTCTTGTTTCTATTTGGTTGATTGAAGATTCAAGACCAGAGAGTTGAGTGAAATTCTTTGACAAATGTAAGTTTGTAACTGTACAAGAAAATTTTGTGTTCAAAATATAAATCTATAAGATTGTATTGTTGAAATAATTATGATTTCCTTTGACAAGTACTCCCTCTGTCCCTAAATGAGTGTCCATTTTCAAGAAATCTTTGTCCCTAAATGAGTGTCTTTTTTTAACACAACTTTCTCCCTAAATGTATTTTTTTTGAAATTTTTTTCACCGGTTTCTTTATACCTGCAAAACTAAAGGTTTGGAAAGGAGATTACAAGATTATATATAAATCGTTGTTACCAAATTGTTCAAAAAGTTGAGATTTTCAGTGTCCCTTAAAATGAAATTTGGACACTCATTTAGGGACAGAGGGAGTAAATAGTTTTGATCCATACTCAACAAATACCATTGAGTTAAAACTGCTACGCAGTAGCTGCTCTGCTTTTCTAATAATAAGTAACTGAGCATTGACAGAGAATTCTGCATTGGTTATTTCCGAGTTTAGGCTTTCGACTAATTGGATGCCGACAATATGGTGTTCGGATACTGGTGGTTCAGACCCAAAGCAAATAAAAAGGGTCTCATTTCTATATTAAGCTAATAAGTTACGTAATTACATCAAACTAATTCTTTCTTCTTGAGGGCATAATGTAGCCTAACGTGTGATAATAACTGTCGAACTAAACTACTAAAATCTTGACTACTCTTTTGAGGTGGACAGAGCATATATGTTACATACAGTTATACGTAGAAAATAAAAGATCAAGTCACATTGAAAATAACGTAGGATAAAATCTTGTAAATATCGGAAGGAAAACGATTACATATTGAAATACAATATACAACAATAATTGAAAGTATAAAAAGAAACGTTACAACCGTATTTCTCAAGACTAAATCTCTTGTTGAGAAAGGATTGCAGATTACAGTATTCTTGTAGCGTGGTGGCTACGGGATATATTATTGAAAAGGGATGTAAAAACAATGGAAAAGAAACAAATTTCCAGCACAGTTTTTCCATGACCAGCTGTGGAAAAACATAAATTTCCGCTTCGTACACCGTTGGATCGGGCCGAAAGTTTTTGTACATGTTCATGACTCATAGGAGAACATTCTGAACGGTGGCGATTGGATTCTATTGCGTGGAAATAAAGATAAAAATTTCGTAACGTAGCAGTTTCGCGAATTAAAAACAGTTTTCTTTCCACTTATTTAATGAGATTAACAAAGATAGAAAGATCGATGCTTCGTGACATCAACTATGTTTCAATGGTTGTATTTACTAGTTAAGGCTATGCCTCTTCTAGTGGAAATACGGCATGTGATATGTCTCTTATGGTTCTTTTCGTATAAATCATAGTGAAGAGATTAGAAAGTTCATTGGAACTAAGAACGTTAGAAAATTAAGTATTTAACGTTTCGTTGACAAAGATAATAGGTCTTCTTGCGAGAAGTTACTAAAACCTAACATTGTCAATGGTGACAAAGATCATAAAGATTAACATAATAGATCTTCTTGAAAAGAAGTTGTTGAAATCTATTATTATTAATAGTGACATAAGTCACAAAGATAAGAACAATAGAGCTTTTCTTGAAAGAAGTTGTTGAATTCTATTGTTGTGAAGTCATAAAGACTAAAACTATAGGGTTTCTTTGATGAAGTTGTTAAAACCTAATAGTGGATGAGTGACTAATGTCATAAAAATAAAAACAATAGGACTTCTTGAAGGAAGTTGTTAAATCTAATTGTTGTTGATGATGAAAAATGACACAATATTTAGAAGGATGCCTTCTAAAAGAAAATGTGCATTTTGTGAATGAGAATGTAAGTTTCTCTAATTTAGAGGTACTCCATGATGAGACCTTTAAACTTTGGAATAAATAATCTCTAATTATAATTCCATCAAAGAATTAAGAGGTTATAATTATGAGTTGTTACAAGAAATAAATTATGTTAATTCTCTTATTGAATTAGCAATTTATTCTTGGAGTGATTTCTCTAATTAAGTTAGAGAGCTAAACTTGTAACAACAAAGTTATAATTTGTGTTTAATTGTTAAAAATTAAAGTCAATGTGTTGTTCAAATATATGTATAGGACTTAGAATTGCTTAATCCAAATCATATTAGGCACTTAGGGTCCCCAATTTTCATTAGAACCTTCCTTGTATCTTTAGGGTCCTTTGTGCTAAGTACAGGTGGAACTCAACTCTTCAATCCAAGGCAAACCAGCTTGAGGCCATTAGATAACAAATCGGTAGATAACAAACCAAGTTGCCGATAAGAGAGATATCCAACATACAACAAGCTCCATCGGTAACTCAACAATCAGCAAGGGCAAACTGAAGCTTACTAGCAGTCAACTCAAGATATTCTTCATATGAATATCTCCAGGTTACATCGTTCTCTATTTTTTTTTACTTTACCGATTGCTTTTGTACGAACTTACTGTAAGTAGTTAAACTGTCACTGCCATGTTTTCTGTGCCTGTCTGACACTCAGCTACTTCTAGCTCTACTCTGTCTCTTATTTACTTTTTTGCAGGTAACCGGTTGAGACAAAGGAGCCCTTACCCATCAGATTTTAGCAGGTATGCGTGTACAGCATAGCTCCGCCATAAATGCTGAAGATTGTGCATTTAATGCACCTCAACTAACCAGCTGGAAATTCAAATTTACAACCCTTCACTTCAAGACTCGAGTCATTCACTTCAACTATAAATAGAAGACTCAGAGCATTAAAGAAGTGAGGTGCATTGAAGAGAGTTTAAAGAGAATTATTTGAAGCATTCATTTAAGCTCAAGCATTCCATGTCTAGAAATCATACACTTGTGCACACACACTCATCAATATTGTTAGTATTCCCAAACTAGATTATTTATGAAATACATTGATTGAGTTTTCACACACACACACACACCTGAGTGAGATAATATCCATGTGGACTTGCTGCTCAAATACACTTGGTCAGTATTTGTATCACGATCCATTAGTGATCCCCTAGAGTTTCAGTCTTTGTAACCGGCAAAGCCGTGCTTGTAATAGACTAGGATAAACTGATAGTGCACTTAACACAGATCCAAGTTCTGACCAAACTTGGTAGAGGACGTAGCAGTATTTACACTGTGAACCTCTCCAAATCATTGTGTCTCTTGTGATTGTTATTTTACTGCTCTGTCTTTGCCAGTTGGAACTCTATCACCGGCAAGTCATTGTTCTGTTTAGTGATTCATTGTAATTTCCTTTGACCAATCTCTTAAGACTACATTGAACTTTTAAAAAATCACTTTGTGTTAAACCAAGCTCTCAAAACCTTTCTTACCGATTTTATGTGAGTCAAACCATGTCACATCTTCTCCGCTGCGCTTGCTGATAATAGTTTACTTGCCGATTAGTGACTTTGCATTTTAAAGTGTTTCTCTTTTCCCTACGTGAATCTGATCATGCCAATCATACCCTTTATAACTATCTGGTTAAAGGTAGCGTTTGAATATGTCAAACATAATGTTTATCAAGTGAAAGACTATAATAACTTCATGTCTAAGGATTCAAATGACATAACTAATATGAGATCTATAGATGACATTGACCATGACATAAATCTCATAGAGCGGGTCATGTTCAGTACCTTGTTCTCCAACACGTACCCATAAGTCTAGCATGATCATCCCATGATCATTTAGACTTATACTAGTGCTTCATAAGCACTAGGGACGGAGATTATTATAAGTAAACATGAACAACAATAATAATCAAAACTTCTATTTATTAATATGAATAAAATGATAACATACATAACATTTAAATAAACGTGCCTAGGGTACCAACACTAACAATTATATCAAGTTGGCAATGAGTCCAAACACATTTTGTCCTCATAAATCATGAGCGGACCCTAGCAGGCCATCATGACTACCCAAATGATACAACTTTATCAAAGTTTGTTTATCCTTCATAGAACATATCACAATCCTTTTGTCCACGATGTCATTGAGCGTAAGCCATGGTCAATGGTCAACTTACAATGCTCAATACTTTTCTCGATTCCAAATAATTTGATAATACAAAAGACATTGATCATATCAATTCATTTGAGCACGGCCATGCATTTCATCAACACTATTCATCGAGGGGCCCAACATCTCTCATGAAGAGGGACAAATTCCATATTGACTTATTACATTTCCCTACATAGCTTCAATCATGCCAATCATATCCTTTATAATTACTTGGTTAAGAGTAATGTTTGAATATGTCAAACATGATCTCCATTATGTGGAAGATTGTAATAATCTCAGGTCTTAGGATTCTAATGATATAACTATTTAGAGGTTTAATTATGATATTTTGACCATGACATAAACCTCATAGTTGGGTCATGTCCAGTATGTGTTCCCTAACACATGCCCATAAGTTTAACTTGTATCCCATACTCATGATCATCATATTGTTGGGTTTCCTCATAACAAGCGCAGCGGAATTAAAGCATTAAAATTTCATGAAACCCAAAGCCCATAAATTCATATGATTAAGTCAAATACATGCATAATGAATACTAGAATACTAACCCTTGGTGCCTTTGATTAACAGCCTTGAATCTTGGTGGAGACTTGAAACTTGATCACGAACAAAACAGGAACACGAACTTTGAAGATGATAAGTTTCACCCTCTATTGGTATCCACACCACGAACGAATATCAAGTAGCTTCTTAATCTTGGTTGCTAGACCAAATTGTGAAACATGCTTTCACAATGTATTTAGAACTATATAGAATTATTATGTGTGTGTGTGTGTGTGTTATTGTTCTTCACCCAAGAGATCTTAGAACAAAATAATCCTCTCAAACTCTTTGGAGGCACTTACAAAGCTATGGACTGATTAGGGCAACTAGAGGGAGTTTTTATACTTGTTTCACCTATTCTAAATAGGTAACAAGTGACCAAACCTGCAAGAAAACGGAACAGGAAAGTCTCAGGCCGAACCGACTAGGTCCGCCCGGGTACACAAAAGGGTCCGGCCGGATCCAAACATGGTCCGACCGGGTCCTTTAACTAGTCCGACCGGATCAGCAGCAGGTCCGGCCGGGTCCTTTGTAAGGTCCGCCCGGACCCTCCTCTTTTCCAGTTTTCTCCTTTAAATTGCTAATATCCCTTAAAGGTCCTTCGACCCATAATTCCAATTAAGTCCTTTATGATTCGTTCTATTTGTGTGTGACCCTATAGGATTACACTAAGTTGGCAATGGGTTCAAACATAAACCCATAAGATATGATTAGGTTCTAGCAAACCGTCATACCTAACCAAATAGTGTAACTATATACAAGTTCGTATTCCTCATAGAACATGTCACAATCCCTTTGTCCATGATGTCATTGAACACAAGTCATGGTCACTGAGTCAACTAGTTTTGTTCAATACTTTCTTGATCCCGAATATGTTGATAATCTAAATGATAATGATCCAATCAATTCATTTGAGTTTGGCCAAACATTTCATCAACATCATTCTACGAGGGGCCCAAGCTTGACATCTCTCCGAAGAGGGACAAATCCAACTTAGCTTATTATTCTTCCCTACGTGAATCCGATTATGCCAATCATACCCTTTATAACTTCCTGGTTAAAGGTAGCGTTTGAATATGTCAAACATAATGTTCATCAAGTGGAAGACTATAATAACTTCATGTCTAAGGATTCAAATGACATAACTAATATGAGATCTATATATGACATTGACCATGACATAAATCTCATACAGCGGGTCATGTCCAGTACCTTGTTCCCAACAAGTACCCATAAGTCTAGCATGATCATCCCATGAA
Organism: Campanula takesimana; assembly: GCA_026119855.1. Taxonomy (NCBI): domain Eukaryota; kingdom Viridiplantae; phylum Streptophyta; class Magnoliopsida; order Asterales; family Campanulaceae; genus Campanula; species Campanula takesimana. The sequence continues at coordinate 602,925 of JAOWBW010000751.1, read as the reverse complement.
CATTTAGACTTATACTTGTGCTTCATAAGTACTAGGGACGGAGATTATTTTAAGTAAACATGAACAACAATAATAATCAAACATCTCTTTATTAATATGAATAAAGATGATTACAAACAACATTTAAATAAATGTGCCTAGGGCACCAACACTAACAATCTCCCACTTACCCTAGGCCCAATCTACCATGTATCTAATACCCATGGACCTAACATGACTATCATGTTTAGCTTGTGGAAGTCCCTTTGTTAGCGGGTCCGCTACGTTATCATCAATTGGTGCTCTGCATATAATTACGTCTCCCCTATCAACGATTTCTCGAATGATATGAAAACGCCTAAGTACGTGTTTGGATTTCTGATGTGCCCTTGGTTACTTTACTTGAGCTATAGCACCATTATTATCACAATAAAGGTCTATTGGATTAGCAATACTAGGAACCACTTCAAGTTCACCAATGAACTTCTTAATCCAAACAGCTTCCTTTGCAGCATCCGATGCAGCAATATACTCAGCTTCAGTTGTAGAATCAGCGACTGTACTCTGCTTGGAACTCTTCCAGCTTACATATCCACCATTTAACGTAAACACAAAACCCAATTGTGATCCACTATCATCTTTGTCGGTTTGGAAGCTTGCATCCGTGTAATCATTTACAACGAGATCATCCTCCATACCTCCATAGATCAAAAACGAAACTTTAGTCCTTATGAAGTACTTAAGAATCGCTTTAACTACCATCCAGTGACTCTCACCAGGGTCGGATTGATATCTACTCTTCATGCTCAAAGCATAAGATACATCCGGCCTAGTACATATCATGGCATACATGATGGTTCCAATTGCCGAAGCATATGGAATCTTACTTATTTTCTCACGCTCATATTTTGTCTTAGGATATTGAGTCTTTCTTAGAGAAACTCCATGTAACACTGGCAAGTGTCCTCTCTTAGATTCTTCCATGCGGAATCTTCTAAGTACCTTGTCAATGTATGTACTTTGGCTTAAACCAATTAGCTTCCTTGATCTATCTCTATAGATCTTAATTCCAAGGATATATGCGGCTTCACCCATATCTTTCATTGCAAAACACTTTCCTAACCAAGTCTTTACAGACTGAAGTATAGGAATGTCGTTTCTAATGAGCAATATGTCATCCATATATAAAATAAGGAATAGCACTATGCTACCACTAATCTTCTTGTATACACAAGGTTCATCTTCGTTCTTGATGAAGCCAAACTCTTTGACTGATTTATCAAAATGGAGATTCCAACTCCTAAAAGCTTGCTTCAATCCATAGATGAATTTCTGTAACTTGTATACTTTAGAATTTTGTGCAAAACCTTCAGGTTGTGTCATATAGACATCCTCTTGTAAGTTTCCATTCAGGAAAGAGGTTTTGACATCCATTTTCCATATCTCATAGTCATAATATGTGGCTATGGAAATCAAAATTCTTATAGACTTGATCATTGCTACGGGTGAAAAGGTTTCATCATAGTCAATACCATGAATCTACCTATAACCTTTCGCTACAAGCCTAGCTTTGTAAGTATGCACCTTCCCATCCATATCAGTCTTCTTCTTGAAGACCCATTTGCATCATATGGTTTTTACACCTTCGGGTGCATCAATCAATTTCCAAACTTGATTATCATGCATGGATTGTAATTCGGATTCCATGGCTCCAAGCCACTTGTCCGAATCAAGAGAAGATATCGCCTCTTGGTAGGTGGTCGATTCATCATTCTCAATAATCTCCACCTCATTACTATCCGTTACGAGAAACCTATATCTCTCGGGCTCAGATCGTAACCTACCAGATCTGCGAGTTACTTGTGTATCTTGAACAGGTTCCACAACTCCTTGTGAGACTTGTTCTTGTTCCACTATCGGTTCAATGTCATTTTCTGGTTCTCGAACCTCTTCGAGATTTACTTTACTCCCACTGATTTCTTTGGAGAGAAACTCTTTCTCTAGAAAGACACCAGTTCAGGCAACAAACACTTTGTTGTCCGTTCGGTTCTAAAAGTAATATCTGTAACGCCCATCCTTATTCTTGTTAAATATTTGACTTGCTTGTTAAATTCTTAAACTTGCATATTATGTGCTAGTTTTACTTGGGTTAATTTCTTAACTGCTTTAGAATATTAAGGTGGTTAAATGTCTAGTTTTGACTTTTGGGTCATTTGTGAAAATATGACTTTAGGGGCCTTTTTGTTAAAAGTGAAACTTGAGGAGCCTAGTTGTCATTTCTAGAAAGTTGAAGTATAACTTTGTTTGCCTTCCTTCTCTGATTCATTTTCCTTGAATTTCTTCTCGTTCTTTCTCTGTAAAGAAAGTTAGGGTTAGAGTTTTACCCTATTCTCGACTCATCGAGTTTAATTAACCCTCTGTTCTCAATTCCGATCCCGTATAAATATTCGTGGCGTTGAATAGAGCGTTTCCTGCCGAACAGAAATAAGTTTGGTTGAACTTGATTTTGGACTAGGTAAGTTATTAGCTCCCCCTTGCTTGTAACAACATGCATATATGTTATTCCTGATACTTGTGCTTGTCAATTTCGTGATTGGGGTGATTTTTGTGATACTTGTAATTTTGGGACAATGAGAGTATAAATCTACTGTGTAAAATGATGAAAGAAAATTGAAATAAATGGTTTGAGCATGTTAATTCACTCCTGGAACTCCTGGAATGTTAATATGTTAATAGAAAGTTACTCCTACATTTGGGACGGAGAATTATTCAACCTGGGAATGAAATGTGCTTTGGCTGGAAATAGTAACAAGCGCCCGCTTGGTTAGGTTTTGAGCGCCCGCTCGACCTAGTGTGCGACCGCACAAAATTCCTTGGGCGACCGCACATCTTTCTGGAAGGTTTTTCAAAGGATTCACCTGCTAGTGAGCGGCCGCCCGGTTCAAAGTGAGCGCCCGCCCGGTTACCCTGAAAAATAAAAAGCTTGTTTAAAGTTTGATTAAGCTAGACTTAACCCCAATTGAGGTATATAGCCTTAGTGTAAGATATTCTAGTAAGTGTTGTGACACCTTAGGGGCATCAGAACTTGGTCTTGAACATGAATACTCATTGAATTAAAATGAGAACTTAGTCTTGAACATGAACACTTATAGTACTCAAATGAGAACTTAAGTATAAGAGTAACAACTCTTCTTTATGTCTTGAAAGTGCTATAAACAAGCACTAATGTGTCATGCTTGTCTTGAAATCAATGTTTGTGCACCTTAGGGGCATTAGAACAAAGTCTTAGACTTGAACATCCTTAGGATGATGAACAAAGATTGGAATGATAACTCAAGTATAAGACAATAAAATCTTGTACATGACTTGAACATCCATAGAAGTGGATTGAGAACTTGAATATAAGATGATAAAATCTTGTACATGACTTGAACATCCATAGAAGTGGATTGAGAACTTGAATATAAGATGATAAAATCTTGTACATGACTTGAACATCCATAGAAGTGGATTGAGAACTTGAATATAAGATGATAAAATCTTGTGCATGAGGCTCGACATAGCTGGGAGCTTACTACGCAGGTTGTTATTCTTTTGGGGCTTGTGTCCTTTTACATTTTGGTGAGGACGATGTATTATGGATTATGTAACTCCTTATTTTAGGGTAGACAGTCTTGTATAGTACTTGTTGTCCCTAGACATCTTGTAATGCCAGCATATGTGCTAGGCATGTTTCCGCTGTGTATAATCACGTTTGGTTTAAATTTTCTTATCTAGAACTCGTGGTGTGAGCTATCTTAGCTCCTTACTCTATAGTATATATATCATGTCAATTTGTTATAAACAGTTGTCATCCAGTTTCTTGTTAGTTTCTTGATTCTTGTTATTGACGCGCACCAGGTTCGAGGTTCTATTAGGGGATCCCGGGACCTGGGGGCGTGTCAGTTGGTATCAGAGCTACCCTGGTTTAGCTACCTTGTTTAGCTACCTTGGTTTGCTCTAAGTCTGGATAGGGTCTATGGCCTAGGTATGGGTTAGTCTTGGGGTGTTATTAACGCCGAGTGTTTACCTACAGGTACAATGAGTTCTGAAGGTACAAGTGGTAGTAATCAGCTGAGATCTGTAACTCCTCAAGAAGAGCTGGCTGATTATATGGACTGGGATTATCCTAATCGACTTATAAGGTTCTTGAAGTTGAAACCTCATAGCTTTGACGGGGAATTTGATGCTAAGAAGGCAGAAGAGTGGATTGAAAGTATAGAAAAGATCTTGACAGCCTTGAGATGTGCAGGAGGTGATAAGGTAACATTTGCAACCTTTAAACTTGAGAAAGCTGCTGAACATTGGTGGCAAGTTCTGAATAAAAGCTGGGAACTGGAAGGAGTACCACAGACTTGGGAGAATTTTCTCAAAGCATTCAAGTTACAGTTTATTCCAGCAGTGGTTCAAGACAGAAAAGAGATGGAATTTCTTAATCTGGAGCAGGGAAGCTTGACAGTGGGGCAATACTCAACCAATTTCACGGAATTGGCTAGGTATTGTGATCACTTAGTTCCAAATAAAACAAAGAAGGCACAGAGGTTTGTGAAGGGGTTGAAGACCGAGTACAGGAAGCAACTTCTTTCTCTACAGCTTACTAGTTACCAACAAGCAGTGGAGAGGGTTTATGGGATTGAGAATGACATTGAAGAACATAAGGTGAAGCAGGGAACAATCATGACAGGTCGTGTTTCAGAGAAAGCACAGGGATCTGGTTCTAAGGGTGGTAAATCTAGCCGCCAAGATCGTCGATTCCGACAACCATCTGAAAGTAAAGGTAGTGTATCAACTGGTTCTAAGACAACAGTCCAAGGTCCCAGGAAGGTGTGTGGTTATTGCTTGAAAGAAGGCCATTTTGAAGACAAGTGTTGGCTAAAGCAAGGAAAATGTTTATCTTGTGGTGAAACAGGGCACTTTATCAAGAATTGTCCTAAAGGCAAGGGAAGTCAAATTGGGGGTACGAGTCAACATGTCTCAGGTACTAAGAGAGATAGTGGGGGTCGACCTAAAGTTCAAGGTCGAGTGTTTGCTCTAGATCAGCAGGGTGTAGCTGAGTCTTCTGCGGTCATAGGAGGTACTATATTACTTTCTAGAACGAGAGCGCGAGTCCTGATAGATCTAGGCTCATCTCATTCTTATGTGGCATCTCATTTTGTGTCGCATTTGCATGTTCTTCCTGATTCTATGACTTATGTGCTAGAAGTATCTTCCCCTATAGGAGATTTCATGTTTGCTTCTGAGGTTTACAAGAAATGTGAGGTTCTTGTGGGTGATCATGCCCTTCTTGCTGACCTAGTCGTGTTACCTATAAGGGACTTTGACGTGATTCTTGGCATGGATTGGCTTTATGTGCATCATGCATCTGTTGATTGTCATAGAAAAGTAGTAACTTTTCTATACCTGGTTTGCCTGATCTTACCTTTGAAGGTGATAGGCCTATGTGTGATATACGTGTTATTTCTGCTTTAAAAGCTAGAAAACTTTTATCTCGTGGTTGTGCCGGGTATCTCGCATGTGTTCTTGACAAGAGTTTATCTGTTCCTAAGATGGAAGATATTCCTGTTGTGTCTGAATTTTCAGATGTATTCTCTTCTGAGTATAGCATGCCACCTGATCGAGAGCTTGAGTTCTGTATTGAGTTATTACCAAGTACAACACCAATCTCTAAAACACCTTATAGAATGGCTCCAGCTGAGTTGAAAGAGTTAAAAACACAACTTGAGGAATTACTTGATAGGGGCTTCATCAGGCCTAGTGTATCACCGTGGGGTGCACCAGTGTTATTTGTCAGAAAGAAAGATGGGACTCTGCGATTATGTATTGATTATAGAGAGCTTAATCAGGTAACTATCAAGAACAAATATCCGTTACCTCATATTGATGACTTGTTTGATCAACTTTAGGGTTCAGTAGTGTACTCGAAGCTTGACTTGAGAAGTGGTTATCATCAGTTGAAAATCAGATCTAAGGATATACCAAAGACAGCTTTCCGTACCAGGTATGGGCATTATGAGTTTAGTGTTATGCCATTCGGTTTGACAAATGCTCCAGCTGTATTTATGGATTTGATGAACCGTATCTTCAAACCATATCTTGATTGTTTCGTGGTGGTATTCATTGATGATATCCTTGTGTATTCTAAATCACGGGCTGAGCATGAACAACATCTCAGAGTGGTATTGCAAGTTCTTCGTAAGAAACAATTATTTGCAAAATTCAGCAAATGTGCTTTCTGGTTAGAAGAGGTTTCATTCTTAGGACATGTCGTGTCTACTACTGGTATTCCAGTAGATCCTTCCAAAGTTGAAGCAGTTGTAAACTGGAAGAGGCCAACTACAGTGACAGAGATCCGTAGTTTCTTGGGCTTGGCTAGTTATTATCGGAGATTCATTGAGGGAGTATCCAAGATTGCTACTCCATTGACTAATATGACTCGGAAAGCTATTTCTTTTGAGTGGAGTGACAAGTGTGAAGCAAGTTTTCAAGAGCTGAAAAGGCGCTTAACGACAGCTCCAGTCTTGGCTTTGCCTAATGGTTCTGAGAATTTCATGGTTTATACTGATGCTTCTAAAGAAGGATTGGGTTGTGTTTTAATGCAAAATGGCAAGGTAATAGCTTATGCTTCTCAAAAATTATCTCCTTATGAAAAGAATTATCCTACTCATGATTTAGAGTTGGCTACGATTATTTTTGCTTTACATAAATGGAGGCATTACTTGTATGGAGAAAAATTTGAAGTCTTCACCGATCATAAGAGCTTGAAGTACTTGTTTTCTCAAAAAGATCTTAACATGAGACAACGTAGATGGATGGAGAAATTGAAGGATCATGATTGTACTATCTTTTATCATCCAGGAAAGGCAAATGTTGTGGCTGATGCACTGAGCAGAAAAACTTATGTTTCTTGCTTGATGATTCGTGAATGGAAGATGTTTGAAGACTTGTGTGATTGGAGTCCTTGTGAATCGAGACATGGAATTATTCTTGCTAATATAAAGGCTACTTCAGATTTACTCCAACAAATTAAAAAGCTCAGGTAACTGATTCTGAATTGCAGAAAATTATTAGTGGAATGAATGAAGGAAAGCAACCAGATTTTTCTTTCAACAGTGATGGAATTCTTACCTTTCGAGGCAGAGTTTGTATTCCAGTTGAGCTTGAGATTAAAAAAAGAGTTCTTGAAGAGGCTCACAAATCCAAGTATACTATTCATCCTGGAAGCACAAAAATGTACCAAGACTTGAAGAAACATTTCTGGTGGAACAACATGAAAAGAGAAATTTCTCAGTATGTGTCCAAATGTTTGACTTGTCAACAAGTAAAAGTGGAACATCAACGTCCAGCAGGTTTGTTGCAACCATTAGAAATTCCAGAGTCGAAATGGGAGCATATCACGATGGATTTTGTAACTGGTTTGCCACGTACCAGACGAGGCCATGATGCTGTTTGGGTTATAGTGGATAGACTTACCAAGTCAGCTCACTTCTTGTCTGTTTTCATGGGATATTCATTGTCTCAGTTGGCATCTTTGTATGTTCAGGAGATTGTTCGACTCCATGGAGTTCCTGTGAGTATTGTATCTGACAGAGATCCTCATTTTACTTCTCGATTTTGGCAAGCTCTTCAGGGTGCCATGGGTACTAAATTGAATTTCAGTACTGCTTCTCATCCTCAATCTAATGGGTAATCTGAGAGACTTATACAGATTCTCGAGGATATGTTACGTGCCTGTGTTGTTGATTTCAAAGGCAGTTGGGATACTTATCTTCCTTTGGCTGAGTTTGCTTATAACAACAGTTATCAATCTAGCATTAAAATGGCTCCATATGAAGCTCTTTATGGTAGGAAATGTCAATCTCCTATATGCTAGGATGAAGTGGGAGAAGCTAGACTCTTGGGACCTTAAATGGTTCAACAGTCAGTTGAGAGTGTGAAATTAATCAGAGATAGATTATGCACATCTCAGAGTAGACAAAAGAGTTATACAGATCATCAAAGAAGGGATCTTGAATTCCAGGTAGGTGATTTTGTATTCTTGAAAGTCTCTCCTTGTAGAGGTATAAAGAGATTTGGGAAGAAAGGAAAATTGACTCCTCGTTATATCGGGCCATTTGAAATTCTTGAAAGAGTTGGGAAATTGGCTTATAGAGTGGCATTGCCACCATCCTTGTCTGGGATTCATGATGTGTTTCACGTGTCCATGCTTCGCAAGTATATGGCGGATGAGTCGCATGTTCTTGAATATGAGGCTATTCCATTTCAGCCTGATTTGTCATATGAGGAACAACCTGTTGAAATTCTTGACTGGAAATAGCAAGTCTTGCGCACCAAAAGGATTCCTATTGTGAAGGTCCTTTGGAGAAATCATGAAATTGAAGAGGCTACTTGGAAAACCGAGAAAGAGATGCGAGATAAATAACCGAGCCTATTTAAAAACCTTGGTAAGTAAAATTCGTGGGCGAATTTTCTTTAAGGTGGGGAGGATGTAACGCCCATCCTTATTCTTGTTAAATATTTGACTTGCTTGTTAAATTCTTAAACTTGCATATTATGTGCTAGTTTTACTTGGGTTAATTTCTTAACTGCTTTAGAATATTAAGGTGGTTAAATGTCTAGTTTTGACTATTGGGTCATTTGTGAAAATATGACTTTAGGGGCCTTTTTGTTAAAAGTGAAACTTGAGGGGCCTAGTTGTCATTTTTAGAAAGTTGAAGTATAACTTTGTTTGCCTTCCTTCTCTGATTCATTTTCCTTGAATTTCTTCTCGTTCTTTCTCTGTAAAGAAAGTTTGGGTTAGAGTTTTACCCTATTCTCGACTCCTCGAGTTTAATTAACCCTCTGTTCTCAATTCCGATCCCGTATAAATATTCGTGGCGTTGAATAGAGCGTTTCCTGCCGAACAGAAATAAGTTTGGTTGAACTTGATTTCGGACTAGGTAAGTTATTAGCTCTCCCTTGCTTGTAATAACATGCATATATGTTATTCCTGCTACTTGTGCTTGTCAATTTCGTGTTTGGGGTGATTTTTGTGATACTTGTAATTTTGGGACAAGGGGAGTATAAATCTACTGTGTAAAATGATGAAAGAAAATTGAAAGAAATGGTTTGAGCATGTTAATGCACTCCTGGAATGTTAATATGTTAATAAAAAGTTATCCTACATTTGGGACGGAGAATTATTCAACCTGGGAATGAAATGTGCTTTGGGTGGAAATAGTACCAAGCGCCCGCTTGGTTAGGTTTTGAGCCCCGCTCGTCCTAGTGTGCGACCGCACATCTTTCTGGAAGGTTTTTCAAAGGATTCACCTGCTAGTGAGCGGCCGCCCAGTTCAAAGTGAGCGCCCGCCCGGTTACCCTGAAAAATAAAAAGCTTGTTTAAAGTTTGATTAAGCTAGACTTAACCCCAATTGAGGTATATAGTCTTAGTATAAGATGTCCTAGTAAGTGTTGTGACACCTTAGGGGCATCAGAACTTGGTCTTGAACATGAATACTCATTGAATTAAAATGAGAACTTAGTCTTGAACATGAACACTTATAGTACTCAAATGAGAACTTAAGTATAAGAGTAACAACTCTTCTTTATGTCTTGAAAGTGCTATAAACAAGCACTAATGTGTCATGCTTGTCTTGAAATCAATGTCTGTGCACCTTAGGGGCATTAGAACAAAGTCTTGGACTTGAACATCCAAAGTATAGGATGATGAACTTGAAGTATAAAATGTATAACTCTTATACATGCTTGAATGTCCAAATATTGGAATGATAACTCGAGTATAAGACAATAAAATCTTGTACATGACTTGAACATCCATAGAAGTGGATTGGGAACTTGAATATAAGATGATAAAATCTTGTACATGACTTGAACATCCATAGAAGTGGATTGAGAACTTGAATATAAGATGATAAAATCTTGTACATGACTTGAACATCCATAGAAGTGGATTGAGAACTTGAATATAAGATGATAAAATCTTATACATGACTTGACACCAATACATGTGTATGATAATGAACTAGGAAGTGCTATGAACAAGCACAACGTGTATGAGACATGTTCTTGATGTGTATGTGCAATCATTGCATATAGCTACTTGATAATAATGTGACTTCTTGATTACTTGAAGCATGATTCTTGGTGAGCTAGTCCACTACTTTTGGATTAGTTCTACTCTCGTAGTTCAAGTAAATACCTACTTGTGTATTCTTGTGCGAGTCCAGCTGGTCCTTGCTTGTTCAGAGGTATATAGGTTCACGCTTATCATGAGGCTGGGGCCAAAGTGATAATCGGGGATCTATGTATCTGCGCTTGACCCCTTACTACAGGCCATAGTAAGGGCATAGCTTCCTTTATTAGAGCAATACACCTGATATAAGTGAATGCTAAACTCGTGAACACCTCGTGAATCTTGATCTTGGGAATGACACTGGTTACCGGGTCTTCTTATATACCCTGCATAAGCAGTTTCTTGATATTGATCGTGATTGTCAAAAGTAATACAAGCTACGACAACAATGGTATTCTTGGGAGGGATAAGGAAGGAAGCAATAACCTTTATAACGTGCTAGCTTAGCCTTATGTGCTACTTGATGAGTGGCTTTGCCTCTCATATACTTGTTACTTGATGATACTTGATACATGATTACTTGAGTATCTACTTGAATTGCATGATAACATGTCATGTAGTTTCATCTAATAGCTTACTGAGATTTATCTCACCCCGTTCCTTGTTTATTTGTTTTCCTTAGATCAAAGGAAGGCTAGTGATAGTGCGCAGTGAGGCTCGACATAGCTGGGAGCTTACTACGCAGGTTGTTGTTCTTTTGGGGCTTGTGTCCTTTTACATTTTGGTGAGGACGATGTATTATGGGTTATGCAACTCCTTATTTTGGGGTAGACAGTATTGTATAGTACTTGTTGTCTCTAGACATCTTGTAATGCCAGCATATGTGCTAGGCATGTTTCCGCTGTGTATAATCATGTTTGGTTTAAATTTTCTTGTCTAGAACTCGTGGTGTGAGCTATCTTAGCTCCTTACTCTAGAGTATATATATCATGTCAGTTTGTTATAAACAGTTGTCATCCAGTTTCTTGTTAGTTTCTTGATTCTTGTTATTCACGCGCACCAGGTTCGAGGTTCTATTAGGGGATCCCGGGACCTGGGGGCGTGTCAATATCCTTTAGTTTCCTTAGTATATCCCATGAAAATACATTTATCAGATTTATGTGCAAGTTTGTCTGAGACAAGTCTTTTGACAAAAGCTTCACAACCCCAAATCTTCATGAAAGAAACACTATGTTTCTTTCCGCTCCATATCTCATATGGAGTCTTTTGAGCCGATTTACTTGGAACACGATTTAGCGTGAAAGCGGTGGTTTCTAGTTCTTAACCCCAAAAGGATATCGAAAGAACGACTTGACTCATCATTGATCGAACCATGTCCAACAAAGTTCAATTCCTCCTCTCGGACACACCATTCCATTATGGTGTTCCGGGTGGAGTCAATTGTGAAACTATTCCACAATTCTTTAGATGATCATCAAATTCTTGACTTAAGTATTCCCCACCTCGATCCGATCGAAGTGCCTTAATACTTTTCCCAAGTTGTTTTTCTACTTCATTTTGAAATATTTTAAATATCTCAACTGCTTCACTTCTATGTTTCATTAGGTAAACATACCCAAATCTACTAAAGTCATCAGTGAAGGTTATGAAGTATTGAAATCCTCCCCCTAGCATTGCTACTTAGTGGTCCGCATACATCGGAATGTATCAACCCCAATAAGTCGCTTTCCCTTTCACCCAACTTGGTAAAAGGTGTCTTTGTCATTTTTCCAAGAAGACACGACTCGCAAGTATCATATGACTCAAGGTCACATGAACCCAAAAGACCGTCCCCATGGAGTTTTGAGATACGCTTCTCATTAATATGACCAAGATGGAAATGCCACAATTAAGTATGATTTACATCATTAGGCTTAGATTTCTTATTTATATAATAGACATTTTCATTATTTTCATTCTTGACATCAAGGACATAAAAGGCCATTAAATGAATTTGCAATCCCATAAAGCACATCATTTAAATAAAGAGAAAATCTCTTATTCTCAATAAGACATTTAAAACCTTCATTATCCAAACAAGAAATAGAAATAATATTCCTACTTAAATCCGGTACATAATAGCAATTGATCAAAACAAGTATTAAACCGGAAGGTAAAGTGACTTCATAAGTCCCTACGGCTAATGCAGCAACTCTTGCTCCATTCCCCACACGCAAGTCTACTTCACCCTCTTTAAGTAGTCTCCTAATTTTTAGTCCCTGCACATTTAAACAAATGTAAGAACCACATCCGGTATCCAATACCAGGAACTAGTAGTAGAAAGGAGAATATCTATCATATAGATACCTGGAGTCGACGCAGTCCCACTGTTCTTCTTCTTCTTTTTCTCTTCCTTAAAAGCCTTTCAATTATGTTTCCAATGACCAATTTCTTTACAATGAAAACAAATTGCATCCTTTTGTGCATCGGGTTTTGCATCTATAGCCTTGGCAACATTTGCCTTGCTAATCTTGGGTTTGGCAACTTTTGCCTTATCCTTCCCTTTGGCACTTGGCCCCTTTCCATCATGAACCATGAGCACTGGAGAACCTTTCTCCACTATCTTCATCTCCGCAGTTTTCAGCATGTTATGCAACTCGGAGAGATTCTTATCAATTCCATGCATGTTATAGTTCATCACAAAGTGATTATAACTCTTAGGCAATGAATTAAGAATGAGATCCGTGGCTAGCTCCAATGAAATAGGATAGCCAAGTTTCTCAAGATGCTCCACGTAGCCTTTCATTTTAAGCATATGAGGTCCCACTTGTTTCCATTCGCTCATTTTACAAGAAGTGAATGCAACAATGGTTTTGTAACTCGCTCTTTCCTAGATTGCTCTTGAAACATGTCTCTCAACTCCAAGCCTATCTCATAAGCTTCCAAATGTTCCAAACTTTCTTGGATTTTTGAGCACATAGTCACGAGCATGAGACAACTCACATCTCTAGAATCATTATGATGTTTCTTGTGATTGTCTCTTTCTGCCCTAGGGACGTTGGCTTCGGGTTCAGCAGGAATAGGCCCATCGAGAATGTACAAATTATCTTCTTGCCTTAGAACTATTCTTAGGATTCAGATCCAATCCATGAAGTTTGTACCATTCTTTTGAAGCTTATCCTTCTCAAGGATTGATCGCAACGAAATTGATTGAGTGTTGGTTATCATTATCTACAATTATGCAAAATTTCCAAAATTTATAAGTACCAATTTCATTAAAGAGATAAATAATGTATTTTTCCAAAAACATACTCCCACTAAATTATATAACCTTCTTATACAACAATTGTATAATATAATTTAAATGGACTAAGATCCAACTTTAATTTAATTTCAAGTCCGCTTTGGCGGACCGCTCAAAATCAAATTAATTAGGTAGACAAACATGTCAATCATATCCCATATGACTCTTAGATCCTTTATGAGATTATTTAAGAAATTCAATTTCAAAAAGCATGTTTAAATCTCATCTTTGCCTTAGGCCTAAAACTGTTTTGACGCCTAATTAAGTCCAACCATTTTAAACGCATAGGAAACTCTTATTCACTTATCTTGCTCATACATGAATAAAATCAATGCACCTCGCTTTGGCGAGCCCACACAAAATTACCCATGTACTTACAAGTGTTTTAATAATGACATGGCAAAAAGACTTAAAATTTCGAAGAAGGTTCATCACCGTATAGCATGAAACACATTTATGAGCACATAAGATAAACATGTTGAGCATCAAGTTTAGTCCTAAATTAATCTCCATTAATTTATGCATAATATTTATGTGTCATTAGTTTCTCTATAATTATGAGGATCAGACTATTTGAACTTTGGTTATCATCTCTAAATCAAGACAACAAGAAGAGCGGCCGAACTAAGCCATAGGCAACCACAATTCCGCACTAATTCAAGAAACCAAGAAAGTAGTCCTTGTGACTGAAACTAAGCAATATATGGTCTCAATGAACGTAGGCCAATTGCATTCACAATTCCACATGGATCTCCAAACTTGAATGAAGAACTTTGTTTCTCAATTTTAGCAATTATGAACTCTTCATAATTCTAAATTGGTTTTATCTTTGAATATTTGATTGCGATCAATTTTGGGAAACACAATCTGGAGAACGCAGGCTAGCCATCCAAACCTTGATCCAATCTCAGAATTCACAAGATTAAAACAAATAGGAAATTTAAACCCCAAGATTCACACCCAAACCCTAGCCCCGCCTGCACCAGACCAGTAGGTCCGGCCGGGTTACAGACTAGGTCCGGTCGGACCTTCTACGAAAAATCAAAAAAATTTAAAGTTCCAAAAATTGTCTCAAAATTGTTTTTCCTTGATTCAATTAAGATTTGGTGATCCAATCACCATGATCATCAAAACCTTGAATAAACAATTTATTCATGAATCCCTAGATTATCAAGACTTTGATCCAATCAAAAATTGATAACCCAAACAATTTTAAATCTACCATAATTTTTATTCTAATTGAATAGTGCGATTAAAGTTTATAAAACAATAAACCACATAAAACGAATAGACCACATAAACATCATAATTCTAATATTCAAATCATGCTAGGCACATAAACAATTTATATACACACAACATGAATATGTATTGAAATAATCAACATGAACAGGGCTCTGATACCACTGTTGGGTCCTCATAACATGCGCAGCGGAATTAAAGCATTAAAATTTTATGAAACCCAAAGCCCATAGATCCATTCATATGATTAAGTCAAATACATGCATAATGAATACTAGAATACTAACCCTTGATGCCTTTGATTAACACCTTGAATCTTGGTGGAGACTTGAAACTTGATCACGAACAAAACAGGAACACGAACTTTGAAGATGATAAGTTTCACCCTCTATTGGTATCTACACCACGAACGAATATCAAGTAGCTTCTTGATCTTGGTTCCTAGACCAAATTTTGAAACACGCTTTCACAATGTATTTAGAACTATATGGAATTATTATGTGTGTGTGTGTTCTTGTTCTCCACCCAAGAGATCTTAGAACAAAATAATCCTCTCAAACTATTTGGAGGCACTCACAAAGCTATGGACTGATTAGGGAAACTAGAGGGAGTTTTTATACTTGTTTCACATATTCCAAATAGGTAACAAGTGACCAAACCCGCAAAAAAAATGGAACAGGAAAGTCCCAGGCCGAAACCGACTAGGTCTGCCCGGGTACACAAAGGGGTCCGACCGGGTCCTTTAACTAGTCCGCCCGGATCAGTAGGAGGTCCGACCGGGTCCTTTGTAAGGTCCACCCGGACCCTCCTCTTCATAATTTCAATTAAGTCCTTTATGATTCGTTCTATTTGTGTGTGACCCTATAGGATTACACTAAATTGGCAATGGGTTCAAACATAAACCCATAAGATATGATTACGTTCTAGCAAACCGTCATACCTACACAAATAGTGTAACTATATACAAGTTCGTATTCCTCATAGAACATGTCACAATCCCTTTGTCCACGATGTCATTAAACACAAGTCATGGTCATTGAGTCAACTTGTTTTGTTCAATACTTTCTCGATTCCGAATATGTTGATAATCCAAATGACAATGATCCAATCAATTCATTTGAGTTTGGCCAAACATTTCATCAACATCATTATAAGAGGGGCCCAAGCTTGACATCTCTCTGAAGAGGGACAAATCCAACTTAGCTTATTATTCTTCCCTACATGAATCTGATTATGCCAATCATACCCTTTATAACTTCCTAGTTAAAGGTAGCGTTTGAATATGTCAAACATAATGTTCATCAAGTGGAAGACTATAATAACTTCATGTCTAAGGATTCAAATGATATAACTAATATGAGATCTATATATGACATTGACCATGACATAAATCTCATCCAACGGGTCATGTCCAGTACCTTGTTCCCAACAAGTACCCATAAGTCTAGCATGATCATCCCATGAACATTTAGACTTATACTGGTGCTTCATAAGTACTAGTGATGGAGATTATTATAAGTAAACATGAACAACAATAATAATCAAACATCTCTTTATTAATATGAATAAAAATGATTACAAACAACGTTTAAATAAACGTGCCTAGGGCACCAACACTAACACATATGATCATCGAATTAAACTTATACTAGTTCTTCATAAGTATTAGGGACGGAGATTATTATAACAAAACATGTAACATTAAATAATAATCTAAAACATCTCTTTATATAAATGAAAAGTTATAACAAACATTGTCAAACAACGTGCCAAAAAACATGCCTAGGGCATATACACCAACAATCTCCCACTTTCACTAAGCCCAATCACTAATGTATCTAATACCCATGGACCTAACATGACTATCATGTTTATCTTGAGGAAGTCCCTTTGTTAGCGGATCAGCTATGTTATCATCCGTTGGTACTCTGCATATCTTCACGTCCTCCCTCTCTACGATTTCTCGAATGAGATGAAAACGCCTAAGTATGTGTTTGGATCTTTGATGTGCTCTTGGTTCCTTTGCTTGAGCAATAGCACCATTATTGTCGCAATAAAGGTCTAATGGATTAGCAATGCTAAGAACCACCTCTAATTCAGTTATGAATTTCTTGATCCAAACAGCCTCTTTAGCAGAATCAGATGCAGCTAAATACTCAGTTTCCGTTGTAGAATTAGCTACTGTACTCTGCTTAGAACTCTTACAGCTTACAGCACCACCGTTTAGCATAAACACAAAACCAGATTGTGATCTATAGTCATCCTTGTCAGTTTGGAAGCTTACATATGTGTAACCCCTTACAACAAGATCATCTTCCAAACCTCCATATATCAAGAACGAGTCTTTAGTCCTTCTCAAGTACTTAAGAATCGTCTTGACTGCTATCCAGTGACTTTCACCAGGATCTAATTGGTATTTGCTCGCCATGCTCAAAGCATAAGAGACATTCGGTCTAGTACATATCATGGCATACATAATGGATCCATTGTCGAAGCATATGGGATTCCATTCATGCGTTCTCGCTCATCAGATGTCTTAGGACACTGAGTCTTGCTTAAACTTTTACCATATAACACTGGCAGGTTACCTCTCTTAGAGTTCTCCATAAAAAATCTTTTAAGAACTTTGTCAATGTATGTACTTTGACTTAAACCAATCAGTCTTTTAGATCTATCACGATATATCTTAATTCCAAGGATGTATGCGGCTACACCCATATCTTTCATAAGCATTTTCCTAACCAAGACTTTACAGACTGAAGTGCAGGAACATTGTTTCCAATGATCAATATGTCATCACATATAGCACTAGAAATATTACTACGCTCCCACTAATTTTCTTGTATACACAAGGTTCATCTTCGTTCTTGATGAAGCCAAACTCTTTGACCGATTCATCAAATCGAATATTCCAACTCCTTGAGTCGAGCCGAACCAAGCCGTGCTGATTTTTATTCTATATTTTGCCCTCCAACTTTTTTTTTCCTTGCCATTTTTTCCTCGCCTGCAAAAGTAACATTTTTTTATAAAGAAATGTAACATTTTTTTCTCAGATGTAACACTTTTTTAAAAAAAAAAAAATGTACCACAATTTTACTGAAATAGATTAAAGATAACATGAGATTGACAACTAAACTAATGTTACATTTTATAATAACTGAATGTAACTTTTTTTTTCTCAATTGTAATAGTTTTCTAGGGTTTTACATTCAATTGAAATGCAATAACGGATTATATACATGAATTTTTACTCTTTTAAAAAGAAAAAAGTAACATTTACTCTATAAAACTGTTACATTCATTTATATAGAAAATTACAATCATATAAGCACTGTGTTACACTTCAATTATTACTTTTTCTAATCACAAAAATTATCAAAAACTATTTTTTTATTTTTTTTTTTTGCAAAAATGTTGTTACTTTTGACAATAAAAGTGTTACTTTTTGAAGATGAAACTGTTACTTTTATAAGAACAAAGTTTTACATCTCAAGAGACGAGCAGCCCAGTTTTTTTGGTTGTTAAAAAGTATGGTATTTTTTTTAAAAAAAAATAAATCATACCATACCATGACCTATCTAGTTTGATTTGTCTCGTCGAGACGAACGCAACGGTATTTTTATTTTATTTTTTAAACTTCAAAATCACAAGATATTGCATTTTAAAGTTATTGGTGTTTTTTTTTAAGTGCGACACGTGTCGCAATTTGGGATGACAAAGGTTGTGGCTGTGCGGGTTTGGCTGAGTGTCGGGCCGGATTATCCATGTGCGGTCCGTCTCACACTGTGAGCCGGCGGCATATGAGTTTTGTTCAATGTCAATCATAATCATTTTGAATGTTAATTTTTAAGAGAATTGTGTTTAAAAAATATTAGTTTTTGTTTTACATAATTTGTATTTTTTATGAGAATTGAAGTTTGAATAATAACAATGAATGATTATCATTATTGGAGACCCACGTTCTACCAAACTGAACTATTATGAATTATCTTTCAGTTTTATAAATGATTAAATTAATGATATTAGCTATTGTCTTTGACAATGAATGATTTTATATAAGATTATATACACATATTATGATTAGTAAATATAAAAGTCTATAATGTACATTTAATGTATTATAAGAATAATATAGTTAACTGATATAGCAATCATCGTATTAATTAATAGTAATAATTTACCTATATAATAAGTATTATAATTAATTAATATTACTAATTGTAATATTTAACATAGATTTCCAATACCAAATCTATATATATTAAAAGTCAAGGCGGAATCATATGGAGGTGCCACGTGGACAAGCTTTTGAGGAATCTTTCATTTCATGAAGCCACCTCATCTCCATGTCATCGATTAAGTGACTTTTCAATTTTTTTGTCTTAGCTAATCACAATAGATTACTCCCTCCGGTCCAAAATAACTGTCTCTTTTGGCATTTACACAATTCTTAAGAAAATCAATTATTATCATGATTTAGTGACAAAAGTGCCAACTTTACCCCTATTAAATGTGTATCTTTACTACATTAATGTCTCACACTAAGACAATTAATAAAAAAGAACAAGTTTCAATGCAAGGGTAAGAAAGACATTTAGCCAAAAAATGACAGTTATTTTGGACCAAAATTTTGATTTAAAAGTGACAGTTATTTTAGACCGGATGGAGTATATAAATAGTTACTACATTAGTTAACCTTTATGTTCTTAGAGATAATAGAAAAAGATATCAACTTCTTCTTTTGGTATCTTCTAATAGGTAATACACTACTATTTATACTACTAGATGAGAACATTGGTAACTCAAGAGTCTAGAATAAATTTAATTCATTATTATCTCATACTCCGTCCGTCCCAATTTAAAGTTCCTAGTTTGACTTTGCACGGAGATTAAGAAAAAGTAAATGTTGTGAGTATGAAAAGTAAAGTGAGAGAGAGAAAGTGGGTGGGGAGTTTTTGTTGTGAGAATGACAAGTAGGTTCCACTTTCCATTTTAGGTAATAAAGCAAAGTAAGAACCTTAAATTGAGACAGACTAAAAAGGAAAGTAAGAACCTTAAAGCGGGAAAGAGGGAGTAATAATTAATAGTAATTATTATATATCATTGAATTTTAGAAGAAATGCAAAACTCATAACTTACATACATCACATTATGAAGAGAAGGTGAACTGTTATGAGATAAGAACATCACTCCTTTTTTATTTAAAAAAAAAACATCATGTATAAGGTGGAGCAACTTTTCCTATTCATAGTTTGAAACGGTAAAATGTTCTTTTATTCAAAATTGTAAACGTCAAAATTATAAATGCATAGTAGATGTTAAGTGGTATTCATATACTCCATCCGTCCCATACTTATCGCTATTTATTTTCATTTTGGGCATCCCATATTTATTGCTACTTACCCAAAATGTTCACTTTTCTCTTTCCTAGCCACTCACAACAACTATCGACTAACTTATTTTCTCACTCCTACTCACTCACAATACTTACTTTTCCAACATATTTTCTTAATCTCCGTGCACTCTCATTTGGTAGCAATAAATATGTGACGGAATGAGTAGTAATTTTTCAACTGTTACAATGTATACAAGGGAATGGATCAATAATGTACATGTTCTGTGAATATTACGTGATTATATAAGCTAACCTACATCCAAAATAGGTCATCAACCAAACACGTGAGACCGACTCTTCCATCTTCTTTCTCCCCCACCATCGCCAGCACTTCACTGCATTATAAATTGTCTACATTTGAAAATAATATTGATTTGAGCTCAATTACCTTTTATTCAATTCATTCTCTTACAACATGGTATGCATCTCCTTTCTTTATTTTTTTGTTTTTCATTAATTTTTTTTTTGTATCTTTTAATTTGGCCAGTCATATATATACAGAAAAAAGGATCAATGATTGCTTAACTTCTTTCCTTTAATGCTCCTGCCAAGTGTTTTTTTCTCTACTATATATGTCTCTCAGAATACTCCCTCCGTCCCTATTTACCTTACAAAAATGAGGCTTTGCACAAAAATTAAGAAAATGATTGTAAAGTTGATGTGTTGTGAGTGTAGATAGTTGAGTGGGAGAGAGAAAGTGGGTAAAGAAAAGTAAGTTGATAGTTGTTGTGAGTATGACAAGTGGGTCCCACTATTTAAAAAATGTTTAAAAGTTTCCTTTTTAGGATTTTGTAATGTAACTAGGGACACCCAAAATGGCAATTTTTGTAAGGTAAATAGGGACGGAGGGAGTATATAAACTCATGTTTAACCCTGTTCTTCAATTTTCATATCAACAATTTGTAGCACAATATTGATAAGAGTCATTCTTGTGAAAAACGCGTTTTACACTAGTCTTAGTGTAAAACGTGTTTTCCACATAGAAGGGTTTTGGGCAGGCACTTTTCGACACTGTAGGAGACACTTTCCAATATTTTTACAGCAGGCATTTTTTTTTTGGGACGTTCACAGCAGACACTTTTTTACCTTAGAGAAGGCACTTTTTTTGCACTTGAAAAAAAAAAACCAAGCAGGCATGTTTTAAAACTCAAGCAGGCATTTTTTTTTGCACTTGAAAAAAAAAAACCCAGCAGGCATGTTTTAAAACTCAAGCAGGCACTTTTTCACCTTAGAGAAGGCAATTTTTTTGGCACTTGAAAAAAAAAAAAAACAGCAGGCATGTTTTAAAACTCAAGCAGGCACTTTTTTACCTTAGAGAAGGCACTTTTTTTGGCACTTGAAAAAAAAAAAAAAACCCAGTAGGCATGTTTTAAAACTCAAGCAGACATTTTTTTTACCTTAGAGAAGACACTTTTTTTTGCACTTGAAAAAAAAAAAAAAAAAAACCCAGCAGGCATGTTAAAACATGTGCCTGCTCTAGTGTTAAAATCTGCCTGCTATAATATTGAAAAATGCCTCCTACAGTTTCGAAAAGTGCCTGGTGAGTTTTCATAAGTTCCAGTTATTTACATCAATGCCACTGCGCCTTTCACAGCGTTCTCCGCTTTTTGCGCAAGCTAATATTTACAAGTTTGCCACCGGCTTAATAGCACGTTTTACAGTAAGTTAG
Organism: Campanula takesimana; assembly: GCA_026119855.1. NCBI lineage: Eukaryota > Viridiplantae > Streptophyta > Magnoliopsida > Asterales > Campanulaceae > Campanula > Campanula takesimana. Next base: position 581,249 of record JAOWBW010000751.1, on the reverse strand, counting down.
TGTAAAACAGGTTTTTCCCAAGATTTTGTCTATTGATAAATGCTCTTTTTTTTCTTTTAGCAGGACCTATATGGCTATACCATAAAAGAAACTTTGCATCTTCGGCTATCCATTGCACTATCATTAATCATTATAGCGAATGAATGTTACTTAGGATGGTTGGTATCATCTCTATGATATTTTCGGTTATGTCTCTTAAGGAATCATGTACTTTAAAGACTAAATTTGCTTTTCATTTTTTGTTTTTGATTTAAGTTTTACATTTTACTTTGTTATGAATTTTTGGTCTTTATTTTGATATAAGATTAACTGATAAATATTTTTTATTTTTTTAGATTTTTTGTTATGATTTATGTAAATTTCAGAAACCAAGAGATTTCTTATATATTTATGATACACTTTTAGCTCTATATATATTTTTAAAATTTTCTTTTAGGAACCTATATGTTCGTTTATTGCATATTGAAAGAGCCATGAAATATTAACCAACCAAGAGATTTCCTATAGTAGTACAACATTACACGATTTCTTACTGGATTCAAAGAGAGCAAATTCAGAAAAGACATTCAAACTTACAAAAGAGTAAAACTTGCAACATTTTTATTATAGGCACAAAATTGCAAAGCATAAACATATTTCAAACTCAAGCACTCACGCTAACCCATATTCAATATGCTTATTACAGTGATGTTAAAACAAAAAAAGTTCCACGTAAAAGTTCATTCAAGAAATGGTAAATGTCTTTTTTAGTGACTCCTTCTATTGGAAGATGGAGTAGTTAATTTACCAATCCAAGCATTGTATAAGGATATTTTAGGTAGTTTGCAAAGAAACTAAAAAATAAAAAACCTTTGATGATATTTTAACTTAGCACAATAGTGATTGGTTAATCAATAATTAAAATGCTTTGTGGTAATTTACGTATTTCGAAATTTCAAGTAGAGTAAGATTGTAAATTTCCTTCCTTAAGAAAGAAAAAGATCGCAAATTCCTTCCTTATCTTTATAATAAATTGTACTCCTGCTTCAAATCTATGTTCATTTCTTAATAGAGGGATTCTCCCTGTACACCCGCCGCATGGCGTGCGGCGGGCTTTTCCAATTTTTTTTTTGGGCTTCGGACTCTAGGGCCCCTCACTACCAACTTATATTCTAAATAAGGACTCAACAGATCACTAATACCAGAGACACCCCTCACTTGCAAAAAGATGCAAGATGACTAAAATAGCCTCATATCTCCTCTCACTCTTACTTTTTTGGTCAAATCATAGTCAAACTCTTATAACTGACACATAATTAACATATAAGAGTAAAAAAAATCACTTTTTTCATTTTTTTTTAGAAAAATAATAATATTATTTGGTCAAATATGGTCAAACAACAGTCAAACTCTTATAACTGACACATAATTAACATATAAGAGTTGAAAATTTTCACTTTTTCTATTTTTTTTAGAAAAAATATTAATAATATTTGGTCAAATATGATCAAACCCGGTCAAACATTAGTCAAACTCTTACAACTTACACATAATTAACATATAAGAGTAAAAAACACCACTTTTTTCATTTTTTAAGACAAAATAAAAATATTATTTGGTCAAAATCTGTCAAACATCAGTCAAACTCTTATAACTTACACATAATTAACATATAAGAGTCGAAAATATATATATTTTTTCATTTTTTTAGAAAAATATAAAAATATTATTTGGTCAAAATCGGTCAAACAGCAATCAAACTCTTATAACTTACACATAATTAACACATAAGACTCAAATTTTTCGCCTTTTTCAACTTTTGAGAAAAAATATATAACATTATTCGGTCAAATCACGGTCAAACTCTTATAACTGACATATAAGACCAATAATTAACATATAAGAGTCAGTATTTTCACTTTTTTCAATTTTTGAGAAAAATATATAATTTTATTCGGTCAAATCCCGGTCAAACTCTTATAAATGACATATAAGACCAATAATTAACATATAAGAGTCGATTTTTTCAACTTTTAAGAAAAAACATAATATCATTCGGTCAAATCTCGGTCAAACTCTTATAACTGACATATAAGACCAACAAATAATATAAGAGTCGATTTTTTCACTTTTTTCAACTTTTAAGAAAAAAACATAATATTATTCGGTCAAATCTCGTTCAAACTCTTATAACTGACATATAAGACCAACAATTAACATATAAGAGTCGATTTTTTCACTTTTTTCAACTTTTAAAAAAAACATAATATTATTCGGTCAAATCTCGGTCAAACTCTTATCAATGACATATAAGACCAATAATTAACATATAAGAGTCGATTTTTTCAACTTTTAAGAAAAATAATATATTATTCGGTCAAATCTCGGTCAAACTCTTATAACTGACATATAAGATCAATAATTAACATATAAGAGTCAGTTTTTTTCATTTTTTTTCAACTTTTAAGAAAAAAATATAATATTATTCGGTCAAATCCCCGTCAAACTCTTATAACTGACATATAAGACCAATAATTTACATATAAGAGTCAATTTTTTTCATTACGGAGGGAGCAATAGATAATTTTATTGGTCCTACAGATTTGCTCGCCGGCAACATCCTCAACATATGTAGATTACATTTTCTTAGCAGGATAATGAAGGTTGATTTTTTCATTACGGAGGGAGCAATAGATAATATTTTTGGTCATACAGATCTGCTCGCCGGCAACATCCTCAACATATGTAGATTACAGTTTCTTAGCGGTAATTGAAGAAGGACCGTTGGCTTACAAATTTTTAACCGCCGGAAACGATGGAGTTAAACGGAGAGCTACTGTCAGAGCTGTAGATCTGATCGCCGGAGCTATAGATCTGATCTCCGGACTTGTAGATCTACTCGCCGGAGTAGTAAATCTACTCGCCGGAGTAGTAGATCTACTCGTCAGCGTTGTAGATCTTGTCATAGGCGTTGTAGATCTAGGCCGGAGAAAAAATAAAGGTAGAAGGTCACGCCGACGTCCATGGCCTCCATCGAAATTGTGGGAGGAGAGAGAGAGCAGAAAGGGAGGGAGATAGTGAATCGCCGGGGAGTTGGCCGGAAAGTGTGTTTTCAGCGAGATAGAGAGAGAGAGAGTGAGCGAGTGAGAGAGAAAGAGAGAGAGAGAGGGAGACAGAGAGCGAGTGCTGAAATCGCCGGTGCCGTTGAAATCGCCGGTGCTGTTGACATCGCCGTCGCCGCCGGAGGGAGCTGGAGAGAGTGTGTGTCCCCTTTAGAGAGAAAGAGAGAGAGAGAGAGAGAGAGAGAGGATCTGAAAAAAAATAGGAGGGGGGAGAGGGAGGCTAGGGTTTTATTTGGGGAGGGGGTAGTTTAGGTATTTAGGTTTTTTGTTTTTTTGACTGGTCAAATGGGGGTGAGGGGTGTCTGGGGAATTAAGATCTGTTAAGAACTCCTTATTAGGAAATTAGAACAAGCCTCTCTTTAAAACGGAATAACACTTGTGTGTGGAGGGCCCTAGGGAAAAAACCCCTTCTTTTTTTCTTTTTTTTTTTTTTTTTTTTTGTTTTTGTCGATTTTTTTTTTTTTTTGTTACCATCCCAACTTTTTTTCCTTCAACAAAAGTAACACTTTTATAACAAAATGTAACACTTTTTTTATTCAAATGTAACACTTGTTTTAAAAAAAATGTACCACAATTTTGCTTCAATAGATAAAAGGTAACATAAAGATTAACAACTAAACTAATGTAACACTTTTTATAAAAAGAATGTAACACTCATTGTTTCAAATGTAACAATTTTTCTCTCTCAAAATTAACATAGGATTCACAAATAAAACTAATGTTACATTTTATAAAAAATGAATGTAACATTTTTTTCTCAATTGTAACAGTTTATATTCTTAAATGTAACATTATATATGATATGTAACAATTTTTTATTGAGAAAGTAACAATTGAAATGCAAACCCATTTTTTTTTTGTAAAACTGCTATTACCTTTAACAGTAGAAAGTGTTACTTTTTGAAGATGAAAGTGTTACTTTTATCAGAACAGAGTGTTACATCTTAGCTGATGAGCAACTCACTCTTTTTGTGTGTAAAAAATATGTTTTTAAAAAAAAAAAAAATCAAACCATATCATGACCTATGTAGTTTTATTCGTCTCGTCGAGACGAACACAACGGTATTTTTAAATATTTTTTCCGACTTATAAAACTCAAGATATAGCATTTTAAAGTTTTTGGAGTTTTTTTTAACCGCTGGACAAATGGATGGACCTGTTTTAAGAAGAACCACTGGGTAATAACAATGGATAACGCCTTGGACCGCTGGACAAAAGCCGTTTGAGTGGGTTGACGCACGGGTTTGGCCCGTTGCACCATGTGCAACGGTTGTATATAAGAATTTGTCTTCTTAATATATTTCCGTGCGTAGCACGGGTTAAGTACTAGTATGTATGTATAATAGCATTTACACAACGCATTTGATGTACGCATGTTTTGTTACACATAAATGAGATCACCTTTAGCATCTAATATCAGTGGTTAAATAATACTACATGTGTTATTAAATGAGTGTCCAACTTTTATTTTAAAGGACATAACTTTTTATACAATTTGGTGATAAAATTCATATATAATCTTGTAATCCTTTTTACAACCATTTAGTTTTTGCAAGTATAAAGAGACCGGTGAAAAAAAATCGAAAAAAACATTAAGGGACAAAGTTATGATCAAAATGGACACTCATTTAGGGACAGAAGGAGTAGGTATTTTGAATTAAAATCTAATAGTTATACAATTTGGTGATAAAATTCATATATAATCTTGTAATCCTTTTTACAACCATTTAGTTTTTGCAAGTATAAAGAGACCGGTGAAAAAAAATCGAAAAAAACATTAAGGGACAAAGTTATGATCAAAATGGACACTCATTTAGAGACAGAAGGAGTAGGTATTTTGAATTAAAATCTAATAGTTACCCCCCCCCCCCCCCGTAAGAAGTCAAATTGTTATTCATAAAAGAAAATAAATTTAAAAAACAGCAGTTTGTGAAAATCTAGTAAAAAAACATGTTTTACCCTAATCTTAGAGTAAAACGTGTTTTTTAAATGAGGCGGTGGCATTTTTGTAAATACTGGGAAGTATCATAAGTGCCAGTGTTAGTGTTAGGAAGTGCCAGACATGTTACACTGGCACTTATTAACACTACCACTGACACTTTTTATAACTGCCAGTGGCAATTTTTATAAGTGCCAGAATACATGGCTGGCAATTATTAGTACTAACACTGGCACTTGTAAAAGTGCCAGTGCAGTGTATATAGGTGGTGGCATTTTTGTAAATACTGGGAAGTATCGTAAGTGTCAGTGTTAGTGTTAGGATATGCCAGACATGTTACACTGGCACTTATTAACACTACCACTGACACTTTTTATAACTGTCAGTGGCAATTTTATAAGTGTCAGTATACATGGCTAGCAATTATTAGTACTAACCCTGGCACTTGTAAAGTGCCAGTACAGTGTAAGACAAACTAAATCCATAATTAAAATATGGGATGGACGAAGAAGACGACAGAAAAAGATGGGGAATTACTGACTCTCCAACCTGAGAGCTTGTATATTGATGTTGGTGCTTTATATACAACCTATTACATAACATAAGTCCTACCACAATGAAACTAAATAAGGATAAGAATCAATACACTATTAATACTAATCTATGCTAACTATAAATGTATATTATCTCTATCAAAGATACGCAAGGAGATCCCATTCAAATTATATTGCCAATATGCAGTGTATATAATAAAATGCCAGTCAAGTGATTGGCACTTTGCGATACTAACACTGGCAGCGTGTCGCGCCCCAGACCCGTGGTCCTACTTGTCCCCACGCTCGGGACACGATTGGAAGACGTTATAAAACACCTTTAGAAATTTTTTCGAAATATACTTTCATAAAGTTTAACAAATCCACACTTGAAGTTCAAAGACTTCCACTGACTTTCAAACAAACTTTTACAAACGAAACTATTTAGCCCGAAGACTTACAAACCTTTATACAAATGTACTCACACCAACATTATCCAAAATATAGGTGTTACAAGACGATGAAGTCAAGGAAACTCTACCCAAAAGGTTATACATTTATGTAATGTAACCTTGACAAAACAAAACTCAACTCTTACCACTTTCAACGTCCTCCCGTGCCAAAGTGTCCTATCCCCTGGATTCGCTTTTATCTAAAACAGTAAACAAATAAGGGGTGAGAATGAATCTCAGTAAGCTACTAAAATGCAACTACGTTACATGCTGATATGATAATCATAAAGAAACAATATCAACACATAATCATATAGCATATAGCACATAACATGAGAGGCTCCTTATCGCCAACCGTCCCATACCGGTTGGAAATAACGACCAACTCCTCATACAACACATAGTGTAGGAGTAAACACTCCTACGAGAATACCAAGCCAAGGTTTACCGAAGTAACATAACCATCTGAAAATACCATCTGAGAAAACCAGTTGAGAAAACCATCTAAGCAGCATAAATAGCTGAAGCCGGGATCCCGAAAATCAAACCATAACCAATAGAACCAAAGTAACAACGGGGTAGCATCAATAGCTGAAGCAGGTTCCGGAACCATATAACACAACAACAACAATAGCGGGTGAAAATGACACAAAGTCATACCCCTAAATGCTCACGCAAGGGAGCGAGTTCATCCCATCCAAGGCCAATTTGGACTGAGGATAAAGGTACCAGTGGACAACCTTATAGTGAACTTGGCTTGTGTGCCACTATAATTCTCCCACTGTCCGACTCAAGGTACCAATGGAAAACCTTATAGGGAACTTAACTTGTACCCCTATAATTTTCCCACTGCCCGACTCAACAACACAAGACCAGCTGGACTTTACACGAAAGCACAGTATTAAATACTTGCTAAACAACAACAACTAGGGGAATGATTCTAAAATAAGGAACCAAGCTAAACACTTCAAAAGATGCAAACACGTTACTCATAAAAGAGTTCACAACATTGACATTAGGTCACAATACAATCCTTTATTAATGACATTAAGTCACCTCACAAGCTTGCACCCATTACAATTAATCCAAAACACATCAAAAAGATGTTCCATAATACCCATTTAATACTTATTTAAATTCCACATCCCAACTCATTTGTTCACAAAGGAACTATTAACAAACACTAGAGTGTTCCACGGTGCCCAACTAAGTCAACTAGAATAGTACTACGGAACCTAGACCGAGACTACACCTTGATCTTAAACCTCAACAAAAAGACAACCATTCTGATCTGGAACCGTGCGGTCAATAGAACCATTTCATAGTACTCGAAAAGAGCTTTCCAACGATAGTTTACACGTCCAAAACGGAGTCCGGACGAAGAAGTTATGGACTCCGGAAGATTGAACGTAAAACGGATAATTTTATAAAATGTTCGGCCGCACACATTCAAACTCCCTGATTTGGGGTCCGATTTTCACTCTTTCGTTCTAAATCTTAGGAGTAACTATATATACTTCCATCCTAACATTTAAAGACAATAAAACTCAACTCCCGTCCCACGAATAATAATATAATTTTTATAATATACTTATTTAACATTTAACTCAAGTTAATATTTTACCGTCCCACGAGTAGGAGTATACTTTCAAACACTTATACTAACATTCTCAGGTATATAAACATGCTCCATATACATCATTGCATACAAACCAAGTCACTTACCCTGTATAATTATACTCCCTTTGTCCCAAATAAACAAGTATCACAAATAAATTCTTTTCACAATAATTTCACCACTATCACACATATAGCAAATATATGACCATTTTACTATTTAAGGGGAATTAGTAACTTACCTATTCCGGGGAAAGTATAAATGAAATATTTTCTGATCGGGTAGAAATGGCCTACTCAACGCCCTGATCATTTTTATATAATTAGTTTTTAAAACGGAGAAGTAAATAAAAAGAAAGAAATTAAAATAAAAAAAATACTTACTCTTTTCTTCCATGGAATTCTCAGAGAAAGAAAGCAATTGGAAAGTTAATAATGTTTGTGTGTATCAATTCGCAGAGAAAAAGAAAAGTGAGGATAAGTATGCTTTGATATTTCCACTTTTCACCTAGGCCCTTCTACTTTCATTTTTTAACAACTAAACCCCCAAACTTTAAAGTTACACTTTGAACCCTAAAGTTTTCACTTATTCAATTATCTCCTTTAAACATTATTACTACTAACTAAATAAATAACACAATAAATCAAACAATATGTGCAAGTCATAAAATATGATGCAACACATAAAATGCACACATAATGTCAAATTAAAATCCCGAAAATATAAAATAAATAGGGACAAATTTTGGGGTCGTTACAATCACTCCCCCTTAAAGAAAATTCGTCCCGAATTTTAGGGTTACTTACCACACGAATCAAATAACCAAAGGTATTTCCATTCAAGTATCTTTAGAGGTTGAAGTGGACTTGAGAGTCTTTGATGTTCAGCTTTAACCTGTTGATAAATCAAACACTTGATACGTAATCCACTATTCCCCATTTCATATTATTCCACTAGAAATGCTGCTTCAAATTATGATACATCTTGGTACTCTCGGGATAAGTATTATACTTGAACTCGTAATCCTCATCAAGAATTTGATGTTTAATTCCATCAATGTTGGTACACATAACTGCCCTCTATAAGTTAATACTCCTTCAAGACTAAAAGAAATATCTTCAACTTTTCTATCTTTGGTTTATCCACTATCTTTCTCAACATGAGGTCATTCTGTTGAGCATCTTTTATCCGTTGAATTAAGGTTAGCAAATCCCGAATATTCGCAATTATTACCCCATGTCTCAATTCATGTAGACACCAATCCCGTACATCCTCTAACACCTCGGACCATCCTCGAAACTATGTAAGATTTCTGACTAATAGTATCTACAACCATGTTTGCCTTGCCCAGATAATAAGAGATGGTGCAATCATAATCCTTCAAAAGTTCCATTCATCTACGCTATCGATTTGTAAAAATCTCAAACATTGTTTCATAAAGATAATGTTTCCACTTATGTAACGCAAAAACAATCGCAGCAAGTTCCATGTCATGGGTCGGATAGTTCTGTTCACAAGAAGTTGACTTCCTCCAAGCATCACTGTAAATAACCATCATTCCCATTAGGTAACACAAGAATCAGTACAGTGGTCAATCTCTTCTTTGATTCCTCAAAACTGACTTGACATTTTTCATCCCACATATATGGTACATTCTTTTAAGTCCACTGAGTGAATGGTGTAGCAATCTTGAAAAACCCCTCAATAAATCTTCGATAATACTCCACTAAACCCAGAAAATTTCGCAAATAACTGCTTCCCTCGGAGCCCAGACAAAGCCATTCGCAAATATTGTTCATGTTCCTCTCGAGATTTAGAATAAACAAGGATATTACCGATAAAGACAACCACAAAGGTATCAAGATAAGGTTTGAAAACCCGATTCATCATATCCATGAAAACAACTAGAGCCATTCTGTAAGGTGCCTCAGATATAGGAGCTGTACCTGGAAGTAAGTCAATACAGAACTCGATTTCCCGGTCAGGAGGCATAGAGTACTCAGTAGAAAACACATCAGGAAATTCTTTAACAATAGGCATATCCTCTATTTCAGGCAACCCTTTAGTAGTATCAAGAACACTGGCCAAGAATCCCACACAACCACGATTCAATAACCTCCTAGCCTTCACATAAGAAATAATATGAATCTCTCTACCCCAGGGAACAGTTTTAAAAGTAAATTTAAGAACATCAGGGATAGAAAATGTAACCACCTTTTCAGCACAATCAACAGATGCATGATATTTACCCAAACAATCTATACCTAAGATAATATCAAAATCTTATAATGGTAAGATAACTAAATCAGCAGGTAAAACATGCTCACGTATACGCACATCACAAGTATGAAATACCTCATTGGTCACCAAACACTCCCCTATAGGAGTAGACACCTCTAACACATAAGGTAGAGATTCAGAAGACAAATGCAATCGAGAAGCAAAATGCACAAACACATAAGAATGCGATGAACCAGGGTCTATAAGTGTACGTGCTCTCAAACTAGACACAGAAATAATACCTCCTATCACATTAGAGGAATCTGAAGCCTGTTGTTGAGTAATGGCAAAGACATGACCCTGCACCTTAGGCTTTCTTGAAGAATCCCTCTTCTGGCCCTGAGAAGACCTAACTGCACTTCCCGATGCCTGTACTCTAAATCTAGGGCAATCCTTTCGAAAATGACCCAACTGACCACAATTCAAACATTTGCCCTGCTTCTTCCAACATCTTTTTCTGAATGCCCTTCTTTCTGACAATAATTACAGACTCCTCTGTTCTGGCTCCCTGAAGTGTTACTTTGATTTCTATCACCTGACTGTCCTTGAGAAGACCCTTTGAATTGTGAAGATCCACCTTGATTTCCTCTATTATCATCACGTTGTTGTTGTTGCCTACCTTGCCTCCCTACACCTAACAACTCCATTTTCTTCTTGTGTTCCTCAATATCATGCTCCACTTGGTAGGCTCGATCAACTGCATCTTGAAAATCTTGCAACTTGTGGGATACTAGGTGAGTTCTAATCGCAGTTCTTAATCCCTTCACAAACCTCGTAGCCTTTCTCTCCTCAGTTGCCACTAAATGAGTACAATACCTGGAAAGCTCTGAAAATTTAGCTGAATACTGAGCCACTGACATAGAACCTTGCTCCAAGTTAAGAAACTCCATTTCCTTCCTGTCTTGATCTACCCGGGGAATGAAGTGTTCTTTAAACTTTCCCAGAAAATTCTCCCAAGTATAGGGTACATTAGTCTCATCCCATTTAGTTTTCAAAGTCTTCCACCAATGCTCGGCAGCTCCATTCAGCTTATAAGTAGCAAACCTGACTTGATCTTCCTCAGAACATCTCATAGCATCAAAGATCTTTTCCATTGATTCAATCCACCTTTCTGTCTTAGATACAGTAGGCTCTCCATCATATCCCATTGGTTTCATCTTCAGGAACTGTGCCAACCCATTTTTTGGTGGTGCCTGTTCCCTCTCTTGCCTCTGATCATTAATTGTTTTCATTGCAGCCTCAAACATACATTGGAACATTATTCGAGCCTCTTCTCTTGCCTTATCTTGCCTTGATGGCCCAGAATTATCTCCTTCTGTCCCAACCATTTTAAATGAATACCTGCATAGAAGACTCAACGTTACTCACACTATACTCTACTACCCTCCTAGGTCATTTAGTCATTCTAGATCATCTACAACCTAGCTCTGATACCAACTGTCGCGCCCCAGACCCGTGGTCCTACTTGGCCCCACGCTCGGGACACGATTGGAAGACGTTATAAAACACCTTTAGAAAAATTTTCGAAATATACTTTCATAAAGTTTAACAAATCCACACTTGAAGTTCAAAGACTTCCACTGACTTTCAAACAAACTTTTACAAACGAAACTATTTAGCCCGAAGGCTTACAAACCTTTATACAAATGTACTCACACCAACATTATCCAAAATATAGGTGTTACAAGACGATGAAGTCAAGGAAACTCTACCCAAAAGGTTATACATTTATGTAATGTAACCTTGACAAAACAAAACCCAACTCTTACCACTTTCAACGTCCTCCCGTGCCAAAGTGTCCTATCCCCTGGATTCGCTTTTATCTAAAACAGTAAACAAATAAGGGGTGAGAATGAATCTCAGTAAGCTACTAAAATGCAACTACGTTACATGCTGATATGATAATCATAAAGAAAAAATATCAACACATAATCATATAGCATATAGCACATAACATGAGAGGCTCCCTATCGCCAACCGTCCCATACCGGTTGGAAATAATGACCAACTCATCATACAACACATAGTGTAGGAGTAAACACTCCTACGAGAATACCAAGCCAAGGTTTACCGAAGTAACATAACCATCTGAGAATACCATCTGAGAAAACCAGTTGAGAAAACCATCTGAGCAGCATAAATAGCTGAAGCCGGGATCCCGAAAACCAAACCATAACCAATAGAACCAAAGTAACAACGGGGCAGCATCAATAGCTGAAGCAGGTTCTGGAACCATATAACACAACAACAACAATAGCGGGTGAAAATGACACAAAGTCATACCCCTAAATGCTCACGCAAGGGAGCGAGTTCATCCCATCTAAGGCCAATCTGGACTGAGGATAAAGGTAACAGTGGACAACCTTATAGTGAACTTGGCTTGTGTGCCACTATAATTCTCCCACTGCCCGACTCAAGGTACCAATGGAAAACCTTATAGGGAACTTAACTTGTACCCCTATAATTTTCCCACTGCCCGACTCAACAACACAAGACCAGCTGAACTTTACACGAAAGCACAGTATTAAATACTTGCTAAACAACAACAACTAGGGCAATGATTCTAAAATAAGGAACCAAGCTAAATACTTCAAAAGATGCAAACACGTTACTCATAAAAGAGTTCACAACATTGACATTAGGTCACAACACAATCCTTTATTAATGACATTAAGTCACCTCACAAGCTTGCACCCATTCACAATTAATCCAAAACACATCAAAAGGATGTTCCATAATACCCATTTAAAACTTAGTTAAATTCCACATCCCAACTCATTTGTTCACAAAGGAACTATTAACAAACACTAGAGTGTTCCACGGTACCCAACTAAGTCAACTAGAATAGTACTACGGAACCTAGACCGAGACTACACCTTGATCTTAAACTCAATAAAAAGACAACCATTCTGATCTGGAACCATGCGGCCAATAGAACCATTTCATAGTACTCGAAAAGATCTTTCCAACGATAGTTTACACGTCCAAAACGGAGTCCGGACGAAGAAGTTATGGACTCCGGAAGATTGAACGTAAAACGGACAATTTTATAAAATGTTCGGCCGCACACATTCAAACTCCCTGTTTTGGGGTCCGATTTTCACTCCTTTCATTCTAAATCTTAGGAGTACCTATATATACTTCCATCCTAACATTTAAAGACAAGAAAACTCAACTCCCGTCCCACGAATAATAGTATAATTTTTATAATATACTTATTTAACATTTAACTCAAGTTAATATTTTACCATCCCACGAGTAGGAGTATACTTTCAAACACATATACTAACATTCTGAGGTATATAAACATGCTCCATATACATCATTGCATACAAACCAAGTCACTTACCCAGTATAATTATACTCCCTTTGTCCCAAATAAACAAGTATCACAAATAAATTATTTTCACAATAATTTCACCACTATCACACATATAGCAAATATATGACATTTTACTATTTAAGGGGAATTAGTAACTTACCTATTCCTGGGAAAGTATAAATGAAATATTTTCCGATCGGGTAGAAATGGCCTACTCAACGCCCTGATCATTTTTATATAATTAGTTTTTAAAACGGAGAAATAAATAAAAAGAAAGAAATTAAAATAAGAAAAATACTTACTCTTTTCTTCCATGGAATTCTCAGAGAAAGAAAGCAATTGGAAAGTTAATAATGTTTGTGTGTATCAATTCGCAGAGAAAGAGAAAAGTGAGGATAAGTATGCTTTGATATTTCCACTTTTCACCTAGGCCCTTCGACTTTCATTTTTTAACAACTAAACCCCCAAACTTTAAAGTTATACTTTGAACCCTAAAGTTTCCACTTATTCAATTAACTCCTTTAACCATTATTACTACTAACTAAATAAATAACACAATAAATCAAACAATATGTGCAAGTCATAAAATATGATGCAACACATAAAATGCACACATAATGTCAAATTAAAATCCCGAAAATATAAAATAAATAGGGACGGATTTTGGGGTCGTTACACAGCGCTTCGGAAAAACAGGTTTTTCTTTAGCTTAAGGAAAAACGTGTTTTTCGTAAGACCAACTCTACTCTAGCCGTTTTCATTTACTTAAAATTGTAATTTATAAGTATATGTCTCTTTCTTTTAGATGGATAAAAAACAATCAATATGTAGAATACAACTGGAAAAAAAAAAAAATATTAAATTTTTTACTTAATCCAATTTACTTACGATGCGAAATTATCATTCCATATTTATGTGATGCTCAATTTATTTCATAAAATATAGCTCGTTAGCAATTTTCAGTAATACTGTTTATTAAGCTTTAACTTAACACTAAATTTATGATTAAAGTTATTTTTATTAGATATATTTTAATTTACTCATGTTGGCAATCCTAATTTGTTCATATGTTAATCCGCTGCATTTTAAATGCACATTTTATAGCATTATTATTTTTTTCATTTTTATTTCTTTTTATTCATTATCATGCATTCTTCTAGCTTAACATCACACTCTATTTTGATGACTTATTACTCGTCATGCAATTTGTTGGAATTTGTTTTGGAAAAGTGAGGTTTGACCGACTTTTGACCAATAATTCCATTAGGTTCCATTTTATGTAAATGAAAATTAATTGCATAATTATAATCTACGTTTGGAGTAGATTAGTGTGGTATATTTTTTTTCTCAAAACCAATTCCGGGTGAATGAGAAATTAATGTCCAAAGTATGCAAGTTGAAGTGGGTAAATGAAGAGTTGGAAATGTGAAAAGCCATACATCCCACATTGGTTGGAAAATGAAAAGGATGAGAGTATTTAATATAGCTCATCTAAGAAGGTTCCAATCAAGTGTGGACTTGGGCTTCCAAGCTTAAGTGGTCCATTGGGCCAACTATGCTACCTAGTGGGTACATGGGACAATTTTGGGGTTGCTCAAGATTGACCCATAACCCGCGAAGCGCGTGGTGGGTGGTTTAGGGCGCACTTTGCACGTACGCATCGGTCGCTGGGAGCTGTGGAGCTTAAATTTTTTACTATGGAAAGGGTGGGTCGGATGTTGGTTGATCTAGCAGATCTGAGCCCTTCATCTTAGATCTGATCCAATGGCCTAGAACTCACCAGCCACCAATAATGCCTATTCCCAAAAGGCACCCCATCTCTTCAATTCCTATATAAAGCCCTCCACCAGTTTGACATTCTCACTCAGTCATTCACTCTCAAGTAAATCACACACAAATTACTCTCTCATCGCTTCAGAATTAGAGAAGCACATATTTAACGGAGTTAACAAACTCGGTTAAATACTTAACTGAATTCGATGGAATTCTGTTAGAATTCAAAGGAATTCTCAAGGCATCTGTTAGAAGATAGAATCATCTTGTTGCATAAGTTCCTTCAATGTCTGGAAGTGTCAAACACTGTTATGTTCGCCGATGTTGTTAATTTGAAGTACTTCTATTAACGATTGTAAAGTCGTTTTATCTTGAGAGAAGATTGCCGCAGACCGTTAGCACCAGTGCGGGGCAATATCTTCTTGCGGAGATTGTGTCCAACACAAGACTCGACTTCATTCATTGCCTGGTTTGATTTAATATTATGCATTTATAGTTTATCCTTATTTCTGCCTCGTTAATTATTTTATGGTTCATTTTATATTTGTCATTATCATTAAGTTTAAGAAAACCTTTACTATTGTTATATACAATTTACATAACAATGGCAAGAAGATATTAACGTTTTCTTGAATATTTTGACAAATGCGAGCCAATGATGATGGACAACCAAAGGACGTTATCGTTAGAGATTTAACGAGAGGTATGACGGTTTCCAAGGAAGGATAACTTGAAGAGCTTTAAAGATAACGAGAAGGGCAACAATATTCACACAAGTGATTCAAAGACATTGTTGACAACATGGAGCAGACATACAATTGAAGAAATTTGTAGAAGAAGATTAAATGGCTATCCGGATAACCACCCTATGTCTAAAGACGTTCGTGGAAGAAGATAACCCGGTTATCCGGGAGAATGAGCCATGATTCACAAAGATAGATATCCAAAAAGACATGGATCATAAAATTCTCATATGTCGAATGTAATATTGAGTGGGCTAAAGTGATGCCGTTACCCAGAGAAATGTCTCGTAGGGACAGCCAAAGAGTTGTGGAACTTTTGGTACGAACCTTTAAGGTTCAAGAAACCGGTTCCAAAATCTGGTACAGATGTGGTAAACTCGTTCACTTAGCAGAGATTGTCATGGACAACATGAATCAAAGCCAACCTCATCAAAAGGTTGAATAGGATTGATTGAGCATTAATGGGGTTTTGAAGCCAACTTAACAAGTTGAAAGTCAACCCAAAATAATGGTGGATAGACGCTAGGACTACCCGCCATATATGTGCTGATAAGGAGAGCTTCTCATCATACACTCCCTTAAATGGAAGGAAGGTATACATGAGAAACTCTACTACTTCCAACGTCGTGGGACTTGGAAAGTTGTACTGAAGATGACTTCAGACAAAGAACTGACTCTCGTGAATGTGCTGCATGTCCCAGACACTCACAATAACATAATTTCCAGATCGCTGTTCAGCAATGCTGTATCTAGACTAGTGTTCAAGTCAGATAAATTTATACTAACCAAGAAAGGTTTGTTTCTTGGAAAAGGGTACCTTGCCTGTATGCGAAGGACATTGGTGTTTCTTATGTTTACCTTTGAAAGGTTCTAATTTATGTCTTGATAAATTAGGTTACGTGAATTTCAACACAATTAAGACGTTAGTGAGTCAATAATTAATTACCATTATAAATTCGATTCAACTGACATGTGTGAAATTTGCGTGTAATCAAAAATTACGAAGAAACACGACACCTCTTGATTTAGTGCAAACTCGAGGTGAGGAAAAAAAATATTTAATTACTTTTATAGACAATGGCACAAGATATTGCTTCGAATATCTTTTGAAAAATAAGGATGAAGCCTTGGAGGCTTTCTAGTCTTATAAGAATGAAGTTGAGAATCAACTTAATGTAAAGATTAAAAAGATTCAAAGTTATAGAGGAGAAGAATATGTTGCGTCGTTTGAAAACTTATGTTTGTAAATCCGGCATAATCTACCAAACGTCAGCACCATATACACCTTCGTCTAAATGAAGTAGCTGAACGCAAGATTCATACTCTTAAGGGGATGATAAATGCAATGGTCAAGCTTACTCGAAAAATTTGTTGGGGGTGAAGCAATACTCCGTACAACTACATTTTTAATAAGATACCCAAGAAAGGAATTAATAAAACTCCTTACGATTTATGTAATAATCATAAGATATTTTATAAATACCTTAAATGTGGGGGGTACACCTCAAGTGTGGGGGTACGGGCTAAAAGTAAAAGTACTTAAGCCAAAGATAAGGAATTAGATATTCCTTTAAGACCATATTTCATTGGATGAAATAAATACGTTCTAGTAAGAGAACATATGTAAGTGCAAACAGTTCAACTTAAAGAAAACGAACCTAGGCACAGTTGGTGGACAAAGGAAAATAGTCTTTTGGTCCTTATTTTCTATGGTAGAAAATTAAATGCAAACTGTTAAAAAAAGTTATTAACAGTTAAATGAATAGTTCATCATATATATACAATATTTGGAAGTTGGTTGATCTTCCTCCGTAATGCTAACCGTTGGGTTACAGATAGGTCCTTAAAGGAAAATATTATAAGATGAACTATAGAAGGAAACTCTTGAAAGATAGATCCTGAAAAGGTAGACCTTCAATACGAATAGTCAAGAGAGTCATAATCTTCAAAATATAGATTTCTAAAAATAATCTTGAGAAATAAACTCTGATGAGATGGACTTGTGAATCTGAAAAAGCGGATCTCTTGAAAATTGAATCTCGAAAGATAGACTCTCGAGATATAGAATCTGAAGAAATAGATTCTTAAAATGATGGACTCTTTAATGGTAGAGTCAGGAGAATCAGATAAATTCTCATGAGATAGACTCTGGAATAAGTGGATTCTTGAGAAGTCTAAAGAAAGTACAATCTTGAGAGGTAGACTCTGTAAGGTAGATTCTTAAAGGTATACTCTAGAGAGGTAGACTCGGAAAGTTAGACCACTTAGAGATACTTATTACTGGAGAAATCGGACTGTTACAGAGATGCTGACCACTCGAAGAAACTGACCTCTAGAAGAATTGATCACTCGAAGCGACTGATCATTCTAGAAAGACTAAAAGTTTGAATGAAATTGTAATCAATCACTGAAAAGGTATAGTCAAGGTACTTGAAGTAATTAACGATATACATGTGATTATGGATTACAATAGATGAGATATTTAATAGTATGAAAAGGATATACTGATCGAATATTAGACACTAATAAACTCCAAAGTGAAAATGTGTTCACAATAGATGATGGATCAGTGTCAATAAAACCTTCCAAGATGACATGAATAAGTCAATTCAGGGAATCTGAGTTAATAGCTTTAGACAACGCTTAATGATAAGCTGAATGGTCTAATAAATTCTTGGAAGAGATTCCTTGTTGAAATAAGTTTATGCATATATATCCTAAAAGCATTGTGACGACAATGAGAAATAGAAAAAAAAGGCACAAAACAATATGGTAAGTCTAGACATAATGGTCAAAGACACAATGCCATAAAAACAATTGATCTCAGATATGACTATCACAATCGGTTATGTGAAGTCAAAAGCGGATCCGTATGTATAAAAGATTAAATTGTTTGGTAAGGGGAATGAGGTTAAAACACACACAAACAAAGAAATCCATAGTGGACACTCAACCTTGAGAAATGGAGATCCCAGGCCCTTGGTTCAATGAGACAACTAAATTATGGACATTCTAGTAGTGCACTTGAAACCTATTATAACCTATTCTCAGAAGCCATCAAGTGCTAAAAGTAAATCCTGATGACGTGTGGTGAGGGTAAGCTTAAAGATTTTAATGATTCCTATGCCTATGTGGTGGAGTATGCAGGTTACTCTTTATAGGAGATCACCTATATAAGTGAGAAGTAATAAGCCCGCTTCAATTGGAACACTTGTGAAGTCAAGCACGGTCCAAGGCCGAAATGGACAAAACGTGAGAACAAAACGTGTTAGGGCTATTATTGTGTAAGTACTATTGTCTTGGTATATACTATACAGCACGTGGTTCAAAGCATCGCGCTACCAAACGGCTAGTATATCCGATAGTATTTTACTAAGGAAGGTTCAAAGCCGGAAGCTACGTATCCTGATGCAGTAATGGTTCGCTGAAACTTCCAGACGAGTCTGCATTCATGCATGCATTAAGTTTGTCATTCATGTGGGGGATTGTTGGAATTTGTTTTGGAAAAGTGAGGTTTGACCGACTTTTGACCAATAATTCCATTAGGTTCCATTTTGTGTAAATGGAAATTAATTGCATAATTATAATCTACATTTGGAGTAGATTAGTGTGGTATATTTATTTCCTCAAAACCAATTCCGGGTGAATGATAAATTAATGTCCAAAGTATGCAAGTTGAAGTGGGTAAATGAAGAGTTGGAAATGTGAAAAGCCATACATCCCACATTGGTTGGAAAATGAAAAGGATGAGAGTATTTAATATAGCTCATCTAAGAAGGTTCCAATCAAGTGTGGACTTGGGCTTCCAAGCTTAAGTGGTCAATTGGGCCAACTATGCTACCTAGTGGGTACATGGGACGATTTTGGGCTTGCTCAAAATTGACCCATAACCCGCGAAGCGCGTGATGGGCGGTTTAGGGCGCACTTTGCACGTACGCATCGGTCGCTGGGAGCTGTGGAGCTTAAATTTTTTACTAAGGTGGGCTCAATGGTGGTCCGACCCATGGCTCGGTTGCGGCGGCCCGGTCCAGAGTGGTCCTTGGGCGCGTGGGCCTATGCCCAGTTGGAATGGGCCTCAGACCGGTTCGGTTTGGGTCTGTTCTGGGTTGCACCGGTTCTGCCAGGTTGATGGGTAAGGGCGCGACCCGCGTCCGTATGGAAAGGGTGGGTCGGATGTTGGTTGATCTAGCAGATCTGAGCCCTTCATCCTAGATCTGATCCAACGGCCTAGAACCCACCAGCCACCAATAATGCCTATTCCCAAAAGGCACCCCATCTCTTCAATTCCTATATAAAGCCCTCCACCAGTTTGACATTCTCACTCAGCCATTCACTCTCAAGTGAATCACACACAAATTACTCTCTCATCACTTCAGAATTAGAGAAGCACATATTTAACGGAGTTAACAAACTCGGTTAAATACTTAACTGAATTCGATGGAATTCTGTTAGAATTCAAAGGAATTCTCAAGGAATTTGTTAGAAGATAGAATCATCTTGTTGCATAAGTTCCTTCAATGTCTGGAAGTGTCAAACACTGTTATGTTCGCCGAAGTCGTTAATTTGAAGTGCTTCTATTAACGATTGTAAAGTCGTTTTTATCTTGAGAGAAGATTGCCGCAGACCGTTAGCACCAGTGCGGGGCAATATCTTCTTGCGGAGATTGTGTCCAACACAAGACTCGACTTCATTCATTGCCCGGTTTGATTTAATATTATGCATTTATAGTTTATCCTTATTTCTGCCCCGTTAATTATTTTATGGTTCATTTTATATTTGTCATTATCATTAAGTTCAAGAAAACCTTTACTATTGTTATATACAATTTACATAACACAATTCTCTATGTATACCTCCTACTTCATTGCATGATTATTTTATGATATTAAATATTATGTAGTTGAATCCCCACCTTTCCACTCTTGGCATAAGAAATCTGGCTTATAAATATAATTTTGTTGGGTAAATATAAAGTCAAAAAGAAAAAAAAAATCACACAAAACTTGACTCACAAAATAATGTGTCAAGAATTTATTGGTGTTTTTAATTAGAGTGTGGTGGGTCCACAATCGATGTGTCCAATAAAATATCACCACCTCATTTTGTATACATCTTTTGTGCCCCTAGCATTGCCCAATTTTGTTATTATGTTACCATATTACTTATGAATATACTTTTTTATAGTGAGTCACCACATTTTTTCCTTAAGGGCTAAGCTTAAGTACAAATAAATAATTATTACTCCCTCCGTCCCATAGTAAGATTCCTACTTTCCATTTTGGTACGTCCCAGAGTAAGAGTCATATTCCTAAAATGGCAAAGAATCTTTACTATTCACCCCACTCATTCTCTCTCATATTTTACTTTTATACTCACAACACTAATCAATTTACTATTCTCTCCCACTCATTCTCTCTCATACTTTACTTTTACACTCACAACATTTACATCACTTCCAATATTTATTAATAAGCGTGCAAATGAGGGTATGACTCTTACTCCGGGACGGAGGGAGTATAAGATATTGGTGGTAATTAACAACTTTTTAAGACAAAACTTCCTTGTTCAATATTTTAGCAAAATGTTGAACAAACTGGTGGAGGAAAAATAGTTGTAAGATTAATATCTTCATTCATTAAGTATGTAACACCCCAACTTTTCACTACTAATAAATAATAACTTATTTGAATAAATCCTAAATTCAGAATGCCCCAACGGCTACAATTGACCACAATTCAAACTTTAACTAACATTCAAACCCAAACGGCTAGTACAAAATACTAGCTCAAAAGGTAACTAACGGAAATAAAGTCTAAAAGTTAACATAACGGAAATCATAGTTACTAACTAACTTTATTCAAAATATAACTTCTATACCGCTAACCTTGCGACCCTCGATCAGCTTATTTATAACCTGGAGAGAAATAAGAATGAAAGGAATGAGCGAACAATGCCCAGTAAGTTCATACGGGATCTCCTCGGGTACTAAGAGGAGATTACCGAAACGAACGGTAACAATGAATTAACAATGAAGGGATATAACTCAAGGATCAAACAAGTACTCAGTTTGGAAAAGAAACATTTAACAATACTCAACACAACTCATCACTTTGAAAACATGTGGCTACGGAAGTCAGTTTCCAAAACATACTTTTCACAAAACACTTTACTTCACTTTACTTTACTGTACTTTACTTTACTTCACTTTACTTAATTTAGGGATTAAGCACACGCTGTACCCAGGCTCGGGTTTCTACTGACAGCACCCAATATCGGTGTATCATGATAACCTACGCTACTTCATCAAGCAACGCAAAGGGGTCCACATGTTCATCTTAGAACTATGGATAACTATAAGGGGTCCACTTATCCGTTTCGGGATTATGGATAACTGTAAGAGGTCCACTTATCCATTTCGGGATTATGGATAACTGTAAGGGGTCCACTTATCCGTTTCGGGATTATAGATAACTGTAAGTCACTTTACTTATTAAAAACTTCATTTTAAAGAACTTTATAACACAAAGATTAACTTTACAAAACTTTACTTGATCACTTTGTAAAAGGAGGTGTACATTTCACTTTAGACACCAAAATCACAATACGAATCATACACATGATAACCCCATTGAACAACAACAATATCAATAGGGCGGATAACAAAGGACGGTAACATTCGCAGAACGGAATAGTTTTTAAAATACTATCTAGCCACATAGATAGTTTACTTTAACAAAACAGAGATTGAGAATCCTAAACAAGGATTGAAGTCAAACACTACTAAGATCGTAATCCCTTACCTTAGCCTTGCGTTAACTAGCTCGCTTACTCCGCTTGACAATCTACAAACATGAAATAGTCTAGTCTTAGACACAAGTAACCACTATTTTACTTCCGTCCCAAAATACAACTTTATTTTACTAGATTAACCTTGTGAGTAAATCTCTTTGAATCCCTTTAGGTCAATACCCAAACTTGGATTATACTATACATTAACTTTATACCAAAATATCTCTTTCGGTTTACCCCAAAAACACTCATAGGGTTTTACTATTTCCAATTCCCTATTTTGAAATCAACAGTGGGATTTACACACACCAAGAATACCATCACAGCACTAAATTTTACTATTCACACACACTGCACACACTAAAAACACACACAAACTCACGCACACACACACCAGTAACCAAACAGACACACGCACACACCCACTGTTGCACACATACACACTGTAACACACACTTGCACACCAACACATGCAAGCACACATAATCCTTCTCCTTCCTCTTCTTAATTCAATTCAATCAAACCCTAGTTCAACAACATAGCTTTTAGGGTTTTTAGATCATAACCTTAATGATTTAAAATAAAGACGATTAGACGATTTGGGATTACCTTTGATGAACAAGTCGGGTTCCCTTTTTTTTCTTCTCTCCCAGCGCTTTCTTTCTCTCTACCTCGATCTCTTTCTCCGCTCTCTCTCTCTTTGCGGGGCTTCCCTCTCTCTACTCTCCCCGCTCTTTTCTTTTTTTTTTTTTTTGCGGTGGAATAACAAAATAGGTTTAGGGATTTAAAGAATATTTAAATTAAAAGGGTTTTCAATTCCTCTTAATAACGAATTGGGCTTTTCTATTTTTTTGACCCAATAACTAAACCCAATCTTTTTATTAAAGGCTCGGCCCAAATAATAATTAGAGAGTTTTAAAATAAATAAAATATATAGGGTAAATTTCGGGTTATTACATTCTTACCCCCTTAAAAGAGTCTGGTCCTCCAAACTAAACGTACCTTAATCTTCAAACAAAGCGGGATACGTATCACGCATTTCACTTTCGAGCTCCCACGTGGCTTCTCTTTCCGTGTGATTGCTCCACTGCACTTTTACGTACGGAATCACTCGCTTCCGCAATACTTGATCTTTACGGTCTACTACCTTCACCGGCTTTTGGTCATAACTCAAGTCTTCACGAAAACGTAACTGTCTGTACTCTATGACGTGGCTTGGGTCAGCTACGTACTTCCTCAACATCGACATGTGAAACACATTGTGCACACTAGCTAGTACAGGAGGCAAAGCTAACTTGTAGGCTACCGCTCCTATTCGTTCTAGAATCTCAAATGGTCCCACATACCTAGGACTTAACTTTCCACGAATTCCAAATCGCATAACCCCTTTTGTCGGTGAGATCTTCAAGAATACGTGATCTCCTACTTGGAACTCTAGATCGCATATTCGATTATCTGCATATGATTTCTGTCTACTCTGAGCAGTTAACAACCATTTGCGAATCTGATGAACCTTATCCGCCGTTCCTGAACAATTTCGGGTCTGGTTAACTTCCTTTCACCTACTTCATCCCAATACGCAGGCGATCTACATTTCCGCCCATACAGAGCTTTATAAGGCGCCATTCTAATACTAGAGTGGTAACTGTTATTGTAGGCAAACTCCATTAGTGGTAGATGATCATCCCACGCTCCTTGCCAATCCCGTTGCTCTCAAAAGGTCTTCAAGAGTTTGAATCGTCCTTTCTAACTGTCCGTCTGTCTGAGGATGGAACGCTGTACTCATAGTTAATTCCGTCCCCAACACTTTCTGTAAACTCTTCCAAAGATTTGATGTGAATCTCGCATCTCGGTCTGACGCTATAGAGACCGGTATCCCATGTAACCTCACGATTTCATCCACGTACAACTTAGCTAACTTGTCCAACGAATCAGTCACCTTGATTGTTAGAAAGTGAGCCGATTTAGTGAGCCTATCCACTATAACCCAAATTGCATTATGACCCTTCAATGTCCTAGGAAGTCCAATCACCAAATCCATGGTGCTGTGCTCCCACTTCCACTCCGGAATAGGTAGCAATTGTAGTAATTCCGCGGGTTTCTGGTGTTCATTTTTCACTTGCTGACATACTAAACACTTGGACACGAATTTTGCTACCTCACTTTTCATATTGTTCCACCAGAATGATTCCTTTAAATCTCTGTACATCTTAGTACTCCCAGGATGAATCAAAAACCTTGAACAGTGAGCTTCCTCAAGAATTTCCCTTTTTATACTTTCATCATTAGGCACCCAAATCCTCGATTGATACCTCATAATACCGCCATCACTCACACGGAAATCTACTATGCCCTTTTTACTTATAGTCTTGTGGTTTACTGCTAATTCTTCATCCACATTCGGAGCTTCCTCGATTCTCACTAACAATGTTGGTTAGACACTCATCTGAGCCAAATAACCTTTAACTCTAACTTTCAATTTCACCATTTCACTATTTCCCAATTTACTTACCCCTTTAGAAAACATAGCCGCTAACGATCTGTGGTTCTTTCTACTTTGGCTTTTCCAGGATGATACAGAATCTTGCAATCCTAATCCTTAAGTAATTAAAGCCATCTTCTCTGCCTCATAATCAACTCTTTCTGAGTGAAAATATACTTAAGACTCTTATGGTCGGTATAAATTCTCGCATGGCACTCCATACAAATAATGTCTCCAAATCCTCAATGCAAACACCACGGCCGCTAACTCCAAATTATGGGTAGGATAGTTCTTCTCATGGTTCTTGAGTTGCCTAGACGTATAAGCTATCACCTTGTCATTCTGCATCAACACACAACCCAAACCTTTCAATGAAGCATCACTATAAATTACAAAACCATCCTTGTTTGTTGGTACAGTAAGAATAGGCGCAGACACCAATCGCCTTTTAAATTCTTAAAAGTTCTTCTCGCATTCGTCCGACCATACAAACTTTGTCCCTTTCGTGGTTAACTTAGTCAATGGTAGCGATAACTTCGAAAATCCTTCCACGAACCTTCGGTAATAACCCGCTAAACCCAAGAAACTCCTTATTTCGCTAACAGAAGCTGGTCTCTACCAATTTACTATAGCCTCGATTTTCGCAGGGTCAACTGCTATCCCATTCTTAGACACCACATGCCCCAAGAACGCCACTTCCTTAAGCCAGAACTCACACTTCTTAAACTTGACATACAACTTTTGTTCTCTCAGAATCTGCAATACTAATTTCAAATGTTCTTCATGCTCCTCTTTTGACTTAGAGTACACCAAGATGTCGACGATGAATACTATTACACACTTGTATAAGTACTCTTGAAATACTCTATTCATAAGCTCCATAAACACAGCAGGTGCATTTGTCAATCCAAACGGCATTACCAGGAACTCATAGTGCCCATACCTCGTCCTAAAAGCCGTCTTTGCCACATCTTCCTTTTTCACTCTCAACTGATGGTAACCCGAACACAGATCAATCTTAGAGAAATAACATGCACCCTGGAGTTGATCAAACAAATCATCGATTCTAGGTAAAGGATACTTATTCTTAATCGTTGCACGGTTTAACTCCCGATAGTCAATACATAACCTCATTGACCCATCCTTCTTCTTTACAAATAATACCGGCGCACTCCACGGTGATGCACTTGGCCTAATCAGACCCTTGTCCAATAACTCTTGTAACTGTTCCTTTAACTCTTTAAGTTCCGGCAGAGCCATCCTATATGGTGCTCTCGAAATCGGTGCAGTCTCTGGTGCTAAATCTATTGAAAATTCTACTCGCTCCGGTGGTGTTCCAGGTAAGTCCTCAGGGAAAACATCTTTAAAATCCCTTACTATGGAAAGAGATTCTATGGTCACTTCTTTCTTGCTTGACTCGCTAACATACGCTAGAAGGCCCTCACAACCCTTCCTTAACAGTTTACGAGCCTTCATTACAAAAATCAGATCGGTCCGGACTCTCGGTTTTGATCCTTGAAAATAAAATCTTTCTCCAGAGGGTAATTCGAAGTTTAATTCCTTTTTAAAACAGTCTACTTTGGCATGATATGCAGCTAACCAATCCATTCCCAATATCACATCAAATTCTTCGATTTCCAAGCTAATGAGATCAACCTCAAGCTTTTTTTTTCCCGTCCACTTTCAAAGGACACTTCCTATATATAGACGTAATATGGGTCGATTCTCTAGTTTGAATATCTATAAATAAAGAATTCTCTAACGCCTCAGGAATTAAATTCATTTTCTTAGCCAAGCAATCATTTGGCACTTCTCATCAGAACTTTGCCCTTTGGCGTCGTTCTTATTACCATCCATTTGGTTTCCATGACCTTTACTCTGGTACTTACTAGCAGTACTGTCCTTTTTACGATCCTCAGTAGCCTTCCGCTTATTGTTATTCCCATCGCGGTTCTAGCTTCCCTTAGATCCAGTCGACTCCTTCTCAGTTGATTTTTTTTTCTCGCTTACTGCGATAACTATCTGCTTCTTCCTCCACTATCCTTACCCTATCCAACACTTGATCATAGGTTGATAGCGTTAACAGAGTAATTCTGTATTTGATTCGGTCGTTCAAACCATATTCAAACTTTTGGGCTTTCTGCTCCTCATCATCGAAGATCATTGGGCATATTCTAATAATTCGGTGAATCTAGCACCATAGTCGTCCACCTTCGTACTTCCTTGAGTTAGCATCATAAACTCAGACACTCTGGCGTTTCGAACACTTGCCGGATAATATGATACTATCATTAGTATTATGAATACGAAACGTTTTCACGCACTCTCATACTATAGATCGTCTCCACAGACTAACATTCAATTTATAGGTCATTCACTAGACCACTGGTCGCTTCAATCAACCGTCACTATCTTTATTAGTCAACTTTACTAGACTTATTGGTCGTTTCATTAGATCGTTACTATCTTCATCGTTCATTTCAATAGACTAATCTTACCTATTCCAGGTTAACTCTCACATTTAACACTATTGCTCATGCCAACACAAGCATTGCTACTATGCTTAATATTTTCACATAAATAGGCCATCCCCAAAGGACGTAACTTTTACAAACGATCGGTTTACTAAATCTCTAGTCGTTTCAATAGACCAATTTTACTTAGCGAAGATATTTCACTAGACTTTACTTACTATCAGGCCGATTCATTAAACCTACTTTCATTCACACTTGGCCGTTTCCATAAGCCATTTACTTTTGCACTTGACCGTTTCAATAAGTCACTTTATTCTTGTTTCGATCATTTCACTAGACCAAAACTAATTTCACTTTGGCCGTTTCAATAAGCCAATTAATACTCATGGTCTTTTCACTTGACCAGTACTTATTTGTTCTAAATAGCTCACCCGCCATAAAACTTAAGAACAAAACAATTAACAAAGCTATTTGCTTAAATGAATCATAACTTTTACTACGAGGATTTTCTTGGAATAAAAGTTAACAAAACAAAATTCTAGTATTTTTCTCTAAACTAGAACTAACTATCAATACTATAAATAAGAATAAACTCTATGTCCCACTTTTCAATCATGGAACACCTTCCTAGGCCTTTACATAGGCCTTTACCTAGGCCTTCAATTTGGTACCCTTGGAACTCCCTTAGAACCTCTTGGCCTACCTCTGGGCCTACGAACCGGTACCATCTCTTGTTCCAGTTCTTCATCATCATCAATGATGATTGGGGTAACTTCCTTGTCCCCAAGGTTAATTCCTACGTCCTCGACTTCCTCTTTAGCTACCAATTCTTCCTCATTTGGCGCTTCATTACTTATGAGTGTTGTCGGTTCCAACTCTCTAGTACTAGTTTTCTTCAAATCTTTCAATTCATAAAACCATTAGTGAGCTTCTTCTCTGGTTTCATGATAGTACTTCTCACTTTGATTCATGGTCTCCTTTACTTCTTCCAGTTCTTTGAAGTGTCTAGTAATGCTTTCCTATCTTGTATCCACTTCTCTAGTGTAAAGCTTACTCTGGTCTTTTCAGCTTCTAAGTCCTCAGTTAACTTTTGAATTTTGAGTGCATATCTCTGAATCACTCTTTTCTTAATTGTTCTTTGCTTCAATTTCATCTTCTCGCTTCTTCTAAGTCCGCCCATAACTTACAATGAAAACATACCACTATTAGAACCACATATAACCCGTAGTGCATTCATTCTTAATGAAATAACATTCATTCAAATCACAACCCAAGTATATACTCATTTTCATTTAGAACCTCACTTTAGGTCCTTTCCTAAAATAGTAAGTTTCCATAAAAGGAAAGTTTTCTAACTTAAAAAGTTTCCCAAAATAAAAAGTTTCCCTATATGGCAGTTGCCCTCATTCAGTGCTTCCCAAAATACCTTGTTCTTATCAGAGTTCTAAAGCCCAAAATCATTAAGTACTACTTCTTCCAATAGTCTTAACTTCTAAGTCTGAGTCTCCCAAGTAATCTTAAACCGGGGCTCTGATACCAACTGTAACACCCCAACTTTTCACTACTAATAAATAATAACTTATTTGAATAAATCCCAAATTCAGAATGCCCCAACGGCTACAATTGACCACAATTCAAACTTTAACTAACATTCAAACCCAAACGGCTAGTACAAAATACTAGCTCAAAAGGTAACTAACGGAAATAAAGTCTAAAACTTAACATAACGGAAATCATAGTTACTAACTAACTTTATTCAAAATATAACTTCTATACTGCCAACCTTGCGACCCTCGATCATCTTATTTATAACCTGGAGAGAAATAAGAATGAAAGGAATGAGCGAACAATGCCCAGTAAGTTCATACGGGATCTCCTCGGGTACTAAGAGGAGAAGACCGAAACGAACGGTAACAATGAATTAACAATGAAGGGATATAACTCAAGGATCAAACAAGTACTCAGTTTGGAAAATAAACATTTAGCAATACTCAACACAACTCATCACTTTGAAAACATGTGTCTACGGAAGTCAGTTTCCAAAACATACTTTTCACAAAACACTTTACTTCACTTTACTTTACTTTACTTTACTTTACTTTACTTTACTTCACTTCACTTTACTTAATTTAGGGATTAAGCACACGCTGTACCCAGGGCTCGGGTTTCTACTGACCGCACCCAATATCGGTGTATCATGATAACCTACGCTACTTCATCAAGCAACGCAAAGGGGTCCACATGTTCATCTTAGAACTATGGATAACTATAAGGGGTCCACTTATCCGTTTCGGGATTATGGATAACTGTAAAAGGTCCACTTATCCGTTTCGGGATTATGGATAACTGTAAGGGGTCCACTTATCCGTTTCGGGATTATGGATAACTGTAAGTCACTTTACTTATTAAAAACTTCATTTTAAAGAACTTTATAACACAAAGATTAACTTTACAAAACTTTACTTGATCACTTTGTAAAAGGAGGTGTACATTTCACTTTAGACACCAAAATCACAATACGAATCATACACATGATAACCCCATTGAACAACAACAATATCAATAGGGCGGATAACAAAGGACGGTAACATTCGCAGAACGGAATAGTTTTTAAAATACTATCTAGCCACATAGATAGTTTACTTTAACAAAACAGAGATTGGGAATCCTAAACAAGGATTGAAGTCAAACACTACTAAGATCGTAATCCCTTACCTTAGCCTTGCGTTAACTAGCTCGCTTACTCCGCTTGACAATCTACAAACATGAAATAGTCTAGTCTTAGACACAAGTAACCACTATTTTACTTCCGTCCCAAAATACAACTTTATTTTACTAGGTTAACCTTGTGAGTAAATCTCTTTGAATCCCTTTAGGTCAATACCCAAACTTGGATTATACTATACATTAACTTTATACCAAAATATCTCTTTCGGTTTACCCCAAAAACACTCATAGGGTTTTACTATTTCCAATTCCCTATTTTGAAATCAACATTGGGATTTACACACACCAAGAATACCATCACAGCACTAAATTTTACTATTCACACACACTGCACACACTAAAAACACACACAAACTCACGCACACACACACCAGTAACCAAACAGACACACGCACACACCCACTGTTGCACACACACACACTGTAACACACACTTGCACACCAACACATGCAAGCACACATAATCCTTCTCATTCCTCTTCTTAATTCAATTCAATCAAACCCTAGTTCAACAACATAGCTTTTAGGGTTTTTAGATCATAACCTTAATGATTCAAAATAAAGACGATTAGGCGATTTGGGATTACCTTTGATGAACAAGTCGGGTTCCCTTTTTTTTCTTCTCTCCCAGCGCTTTCTTTCTCTCTACCTCGATCTCTTTCTCCGCTCTCTCTCTTTGCGGGGCTGCCCTCTCTCTACTCTCCCCGCTCTTTTCTTTTCTTTTATTTTGCGGTGGAATAACAAAATAGGTTTAGGGATTTAAAGAATATTTAAATTAAAAGGGTTTTCAATTCCTCTTAATAACGAATTGGGCTTTTCTATTTTTTTGACCCAATAACTAAACCCAATCTTTTTATTAAAGGCTCGGCCCAAATAATAATTAGAGAGTTTTAAAATAAATAAAATATATAGGGTAAATTTCGGGTTATTACAAAGTAGATAGTATTCACTCTGCACTAGTGGGTAACCCATACTTTGTACGGGAAACCAATATTATATCTTAAAAAATATTTTAAATATAGTTAACTAATATAGTAATCATCATTTTAACTAATACTATTAATAATAAAATTAATCTATATGATTACTATTATTATAATAACTATTATACTTAATTAAAACTATTGATAGTAATAGTCAATATATATTAATATCAATGATTAATCTATATAATAATAATTATTAATATAATTATTATAATAAAATAATATTATTAATAGTAATAGACAATTGATGTCACGACCCGAAATCTAGGCTCTATTTTATTGGTATTAAATAATTATTATTTATTTATTTGCTTATTATTTATTTAAATTATTATTTATTTAAATAATTATGTGTGCAATTTATGTGCTATAATACTTATGCCTAGCATTTTAATTGAGTCGTTGGGGTTAGTGTAGTATTGTGGGGTCTTAATTGTTAGTAGGGAGAGTAAGCATTCGTGTTAGTGTTAGAGGAGGGGCCTTTGTGAAAGTTTTCAAATAATTCTTCATCTACTCCCCTCTCCTCCCTCTCTCCTCACCATCATTTTCCCAGCTCAAGTCTCTCTCTCTCTCTCCATTGTGGGTAAGCTTTTCTCCCTTACTTCTCTCTTAATTTTCTTCATCTTCCCCTCATAATCTCTCATTTCTTAAAACGCGAAATGTGTTTAGATCGTCGATAGGATCGCGTAGAATCAAAAAGAATTGAAATCCGTCAACTTTGAGAAAATCCGGGTAAGTTGCTTTTCCCCCATTTTTATGCTAAAATGTTCCTTTCATGTTCATATAATGCTTTAGTTGTTATATATGAAGTTTGATTGAGTTTGAGATTTATTTGGAATTTATTTGAGTTTTTGGGCAAAAATGGTGATATTATAATTTTGGGATTTAATCTAGGATTGGAGTTGTTAGATGATGTGATTTAGGTCCCCTCTTAGCTTAAATGTGGTTTTGGTTCATTGTGGAACTTGTTAGAAGGATTGGTTTGGAGTATTTTAGAGATTGGGGTGATTTTGGTTCGAACATGATAAACCCAGCTCTGTTTTCCCGGCTGGAATCCAGACCAGGCGCCCGCCCGCCTGGACCCAAGCGCCCGCCTGCACACCCTTTCCTGTTGGCCAAACCTTCTGTTGAAACAGGCGCCCGCCCGCCCCCTACCAGGCGCCCGCCCGCCCCCTGGTTCAGAATTCTCCCTTTTTCTTGGTTTAAGACTTAAGGCTTATCTAGTTTAAGTTTATTTATTCTAATTAACTTAAGATAACACCGTGGAACACTTTAGTAATTAAAATTGGTTCCTTTGTGAACAATAGTGTTATATAATTTGATCAAGTATTGTATGGGCATCTTATGATGTATTTGTGTTTGTTCCAACCGAATTGAATTTCGCGTAAGATTTGGCCTAGGTTTTAGGCGATGTCCTATAGTACCTAGAGGGTTGTTATTGAACACCAAGGTGTAGGGTTTAGTCCTGTCGTGATCATGTTCTAATAAGTGTAACCTTTTGGATTCGTTTGGGATGTTTAGAATTGGTTCGTTACGAACGGAGGTAAAGTGTAAATTGGTAATTGGGTACCTACGGTTTGATTAACCTTAAGGTGCATTCATTCTGATTTCCTACTTTGGAATTCCAGGTGTGATGAGATGGTTGAGTTCATAGTACTAGTACATCTCTATGAGTAAACGTTTAGGATAATTTTGGGTTATAGTCGTTGTACTATTTGTGAGCGACCGTTTGAGTTGTGTTCTTTATGATTAACTCGTGGGTATCGTCTTTGGAATGTATCTGGTATGGTTCCTCTTTATGAAATTACTGTATTCTAATAATCATTGTTGTTGTGCTCTTTATGAGAAATTCCGTTTATCGTTGTTGTGCTCTTCATGAGAAACTCTGTTATCGTTGTTGTTAAACTCTTCATGAGTAACCGTTGCATCTTTATGGTGATTAATTGGTATGGTTCCCTACTTTGGAACCCTTTTTATGTTTACAAAGCTAGTATTCATTACTTAGCATTATTGAAAGTCCAGCTGGTTATTTGTGTATCGAGTCAGGCAATGGATAATGCTATAATGGCACGAGCCAAGTCCAGTATAGCATCGCCCATTGGTCCTTCTGTCCTCATCCAGATTGGCCTTGGTTGGGATGAGCTAGCTCCGTTGTGGGTATTCTAGCTAATCGTTTTGGAGCATGACTTTGTGGCATGGCTCCCGCTCCTTGTGGCACTTTATCATTGTTATTGGTTCCGGTACCGGGTTTCTCTTCAGATTTTATGCTACTATGAAGATGGTTTGTTTGATTGATGGGTTGATTGGTCGCTTCTGACCGGGGATTTCTCTTCAGCTTTCATGCTATTATGAAGATGATGATTTGTTGATTATTGAAGCTGCGCAGCGATCCTTTATTTGGATGTACCGGTTTGGAAACCTTGGCTAATATCCTTTGTTATGTGTTTACTTTCCGCTGCTATCTGTTGACTGTTAATTGTTTCTTGCTATGTGATATTTATCATTGTTTATTGCTTATTGCATTATAGCATGTCATATAGTTGCATTAGTAACTTACTGAGATTTTATCTCACCCCGTTTATTTCCATCTTTGTTTTTCCTTAACCCCCCCCCCCAGGAGGAAAAAGGATTAGGATTCGCGGTTCGAGGAGGACGTCGAGAGGATTGAGATTTTGGGGCAGGTTGTTATGGATCGGTTTACATTATTTAAATGTATAACCTTTGGGGGATAGTTTTACCATTATTGACGTCATTAAGAATTGTATATTTTATTCTTTTTGGTATAAGCTGTGGAGCTTATGATAGATGCACTTTGTTGATTTAAACTTGGATTTGTAAAACCTTGTGTTGTCATCTTTTGGTTCAAAATGAAATTTTTAACTTCTATATTTTAGAGTTTTGGTTTTAAGTCGACGTCCAGCTCGCGTATTCCGGACCCGCGGGTTCGGGGTCGCGACAATTGATATAGTAACTATTATGATTAATTAATATTAAAAATTAATAATCTAGTAATAACTATTATAATTAACTAATAGTAATAATAGTAATAATTAATGTATGTAGCCTATTATAGTTAACCAATACTATTAATAGTAAAAAATAACTTATAAAGTAACTATTATGGTTAACAAATACTATTAATAGTAATAACTAACTTATATATAGTAACTATTATAGTTAACTAATACTATTAATAGTAATAGTTAACTAATATAGTAACTATTATAGTTAACTAATACTATTAATAGTA
Organism: Campanula takesimana; assembly: GCA_026119855.1. NCBI lineage: Eukaryota > Viridiplantae > Streptophyta > Magnoliopsida > Asterales > Campanulaceae > Campanula > Campanula takesimana. The sequence continues at coordinate 546,781 of JAOWBW010000751.1, read as the reverse complement.
ATATTTAACTTGTATTGTAACTAATATTGTTAACTAATACTATTAATAGTAATGGTTAACTTATACTATTAATAGTATTAGTTAACTCATATAATTACTAATATGATTAACTAATAGTATTAGCTAAGAATGAGAATATCAAAAGTCATTACATTTTAAGATGATGTTGATGTGGCTTCTCCAAATTCAAGCTTTTACTAAAACATGTACACATGTCAAACCCACAACTCTCCTCACCAACCTTTAATATATATATTATATATATATATATATATATATATATATAGATTTATCGTCAATGTCCTTATGGCTCATCTTACAAGTTCTTCCCATATATCACATCCAACTTCATCCTTGTTGAAACCTAGAATGTCAGGCATTGTTGTTACCGGAGGAAGTTCTATGTGTTGTTTCGTGAGAGGATTAAGCATGAATATAACATTATCAACCAACCGTGTGATGATCTGACGCACTTCTTATGCCATACAGAAAAATCAAGGAGATAGACCTTATTCTCCATGATACTAAAGCCTTGACGACTTTGACATTGCGAATGACATGAATGACTTTAACATTGTGACTGACATGGATCATCGTGCTCATGATCACAAGGAAAAATCAACCAAGAAAGCTGAGAGAGACCGAAAATCAAACCTTCTTGCTTCATAAGAACACTTGTTCGGACTTAATAATTTGTATTTGATGAAAAAAGCTATTAGATACTCCCTCCGTCCCACTCAAATTAGGATAAATTTCTATTTTGGGTGTCCCATTCGAATTACGACAACCCAAAAATAGAAATGTTTTATTTTATGGGACTCACATTCACACTCACAACAACTTTCCACTCATTATTCTTTACCCCACTTTCTCTCTCCTATTTCACTTTTCATACTCACAACACCTACTCCACTAACACTTTTTCTTTAATCCCCGTGCCCAACCCAAAAATCCTAATTCTGGTGGGACGGAGGGAGTATATTCTTTACAACTAATTTATAGCTTCATCACATAAAAGGTTTCAAATCCTATTCCTAGAGAAGGAATAGGACAACACTAAATCTGGTAAATAGCTCCCAGACAAGCCAAAAGTAATTTAGGACATGGATTTCGAACCGCTCCACCGGGGAGTTAGCTCCACCCAATGGTACCGATTGGAGCCACCTCATTTTAGCTACACCCAATGGTGCCGATCAAGGCCACATGTGTCCGAATTCGGTGGGACCCACAAAAAATTGAAATCATCTTAGCCGCACACCCATTCGGCACGCCTAAGTGGCCTTGATCGGCACCATTGGGTGGAGGCAGGCCCGGTTTTGGGCAAGTGCAAGCAGCCCAATAGCACAGTGCCCAATAATTTTAGGGGCCCCAATTTTTAAATTTTAATATGTATATATATATATATATATTGAAGACCAAAAAAATCTATGTAATACGACTGTCCCAGCTGTTAAGTCACTTGATAGCAAAATCCTCCCATCCAGCTTGCTCGAGTTCGAGTCTGCCCCTTAGCATTTTAAATTTTTAATTCTTATAGTATTATGTTTATTTGGCTTTCCTCCCACTTTTTGAATTTCTCTCCTTTCTCTTTTCATTTTCATTTTGTGGAATTCTTTTCTTTTATTAGGGGCTTTTCTTATATTATATGTTTTTTAGCTTTCTTCCCACTTTTTTAAGTTTAAGAGGTTAATCTATTTTTTCAAACATTAACCAAAAAATTTAATTTCTTTTGATAATATATTTTTATTTTAATGAATTATTTATTTATTACTTCAACATTGTTGCATCATTTCTGTAAATTTTATAAACACTAAGGGCCCCACTTTCATGTTTAGCTCAGGGCCTCTGTTATTATTGAGACGGGCATGGGTGGAGGAGTGGAGCTAATTTGGGTGGAGCGGTTCCGGGTCCGATAGGACATATTAAGAGCTGGTGGGATCAACTAATCGGATTTCGAACTGCTCCACCAAGGAGTTAGCTCCCCCCAATGGTGGAGATCAATGCCACCTCATTTTTTCTACACCCAACGGTTCAGATAGAGCCAAATTCGGTGGGACCCACAAAAGTGAGAGCTATCTTGACTGCCTCCCTGATTTGTGTGTGTATGTGGCCTTCATCTTAGCCGTTGGGTGGAGAGGTGTAGCAAATTGTGTGGAGCGGTTCCCGGTCCCAACTAATCCCCTAAACTTTTTCTTGTTTCAGCTTCGGTCATTACACTTTTATTTTTGAATATTTATGCATGCCCATTTAGTTTACAACATACCCCTTAAAATTTTGAAACTTCCCACCCCAAAACATTTTATAATTCATTTTTTACAAAGTTCAAAGATCATAATTTCTCGCCACCAATAATTATTTAATATAATTGTTTGAATTAATATGAAAAATAATATTGAATTAATATGAAAAATAATATTATACTTCCTCTATCCACAATGGGGCGAGCTGCTCTCCTGTTAGAACAGCTTAGACCCGTATCATAGTAAAGACGGGTTGACCCATGACCGTGTTGGTGTTGTATGCTCTAGGCACGTTATGAGAACGATTAATGTTATCTATTGATTATGTTTTAATAAAGATATTGAATGTTTGATTATTATATCCTTTGCATGTTTATTATAATAATCCACATCCCTGATAATTATGTATTAATTGTTAGTATAAGTTTAATAGATAATCATATGATGATTATGGTGTATGGGATACAATTAAACTTATGGGTATTTGTTGGAGACCAAATACTGGACTGACCCGTATGAGATTTATGTCATGGTCACAATGTCATAATTAAGTCTCATATAGTTATATTACTGGAATCTTTAGACTTGAAGTTATTACAGTCTTCCACTTGATGAACATTATGTTTGACATATTCAAACGTTACCCCTAACCGGGTAGTTATAAAGAATATGATTGGCATAATCGGAATCATGTAGGGAAGAGTAATAAGCCAAGAAATGATTTGTTCATCGTCAAGAGAGATGTCAAGCTTTGGCCACTCGATGAAGGTATTGATGAAATGCATGGCCGTGCTCAAATAGGATTTGTCTTATCAATACATTCGGGATCGAGAAAGCATTGGACTATGTAAGTTGACCATGACCATGGAGTACGTTCAATAGACATTGTGAAACAAAGAGATTGTGATATGTTCTATAATGGATTAACGAACTTTAACAAGTTATATCATTTGGGTAATCATGATGGCCTGCTAGGGTCCGCTCATGATTTATGAGACAAAGTTTGTTTGGGCTCATTGTCAACTTGATATAATCCTATGGGGTCACACACAAGAGTATGAATTGAAAAAAGGGAAAAATGGCAGTGTTTCGGTCTGGCACGGCCGTGCTCTTTAGAAGACACGACCGTGCCATAAATCGACCAAAGGGCAATGCCTGGCGACAAGGTTGGCACGACCGTGCCAAAATATCAAGCACGACCGTGCTGAGCTCGGCACGACCGTGCAAGATATAAAGCACGACCGTGCCAATCAGCCGCCTCGAAGGCATTGGCACGACCGTGCCAGTTTTGGGGCACGACCGTGCCAGTGATGTCGGCCACGAATTAATTGCAGCACAAATTGTGACGGGGTTTAGGTATCCTAAGTCCTTAAGGGTTAAGGACTTATACCCATATAAATATATCAGTCCCAGCCATTGTATATGATTGATTCACTTGCTTGGAGAAACATAATTATTGATTGAGATTGAGAATCAAAGATCAATAATACATAAAATCATATAGTTCCTTTTGATCTAGCAGTCAAGATTAAGAAAGAGTTCTTAATATTCGTTCGCATGTGGATATCCATAGAGGGTGATTCCATTATCATCTTCGTGTTCGTGTTCCTGCGTTCGTGATTCGAAAGCCGCGAAGAACCCAAGACTTAAAGATCAAGAAATCAAGAAACGCTTCAAGGGTTAGTATTCTTATATTCATAGTAGATGTATTTGTCATAATCTTATGAATGGATCTATAGGCTTTGGGTTTCATAAAATTTAAATGCTTAATTAAGCTGCGCATGTTACTGCGAAACCCAACAGACCGGGTATAAAAAAATAGTTTTTCCGTCCGTCAAAAGTAATACTTACTGTAACTAAATGTAATAATTATGTTACATATATATAACATTGTTTATAAGTAAATGTAATAACTGTTTAAAAAAAGTGCATTTTACTCATCTTTCTGCTGTAATACTAACTATAATTATGTGTAACACTAACTACAACTAAATGTAATTGTCTCTATACTGAGTCTGAAATGTACTGTAATAGTGTTTTTGCAGAATAAAAGAACTAGAGTATTTTGATTTTATTTTTTTGAAAGAAAGTAACATTTGAAAAATAACAGTTTATAAACATGAACGTAATTGTTTGTACAAGTAAATCTCACACTTTAGTAGATAAAATTATAACACATTTCTATAGATAATGTAATACTTTTACATGTATAATAATAAATTGAACCAATTGTAACTTATTATTTGAAAACATATGGATATAGTTATTATACAAGTAAACGTAACAGCTTTTTCGACAAAATTTAACACTTTTTTTTTTAAATAAAAATGTAACATATTATTTGAAAAATATAACACATTACACTTTGGTATAAGAAAATATAGTATAATTTTCAATATAATAGTATTATATTTATTTATAAAAATTGTTACTTTATATTTTTACAATATTACTAAAACAAGTATTTTTATTTCTATGGTGTAAAGGGATGAACTATTACTTTTCTATACATATATATTATATTTATGTATAAACAATATTACATATAAGTAACACGTTTGTTATATTTAGTTATAATAAGTATTATTTTTGGCAAACGAAAAAAACACAAAGAAAGAAAAACATTGTTACTTATATATATATATATATATATATATATATATGTGTGTGTGTGTATTACATTTATGTATAAATATTGTTACATATAAATAACACGTTTGTTACATCTATAGTATATATGAAAGCAGAAGAATTCTGAGCCTTCACAAAATTCCACGTGGCATTATGACGTGGAAAGCCACGTGGAATTTTGCTATTGACCAGCCCATTCTTTGATTCTTTCACAAAAAAAAAAAAAATCTAGAATTCGAAATGATTCTGAATATTTCGCCTAATTTGAATTTCAAAACTCTTCCATCCAAAAATAAAAAACGCATAATAAAATCATATCCTTCCAAAAATTCATGAAATTTGAAAACCCTAAAATTTCGGAATATTTATTCTTAATTCATTATAATTATATACGCATACACTAGCTTGATATTCTTATTAAGACTTATATTACTATACTCTTCTAAAGTTGATGTCCATTTTACTTTTGATGGCACAATTTTTTAATAGAAGATAGTCTTTAATTCAGGGCAAACTCTAAAATGCGTGTGAAAATTACATCAAATCTTATTAGAATTTCTACCATATTTAAAAAAGCAACATATGGAAAATAAACATCTTTTATGGTTCACGAATCTTCATACATTCATCCAGCATTTAAATATAATAAAAACATTTAATGCTAAATTTAAGCAACTGGCTAATCCCAAAAGATTTCGTGGTAATTTATCCTTCTTTATATAGGTATATCTTCATTTTAATAATTTTTTTTTTTTTTGAAGGAAAATGTGGGTATGTCTTAAAACACGCCAGGTGAGTAAAAAGACACGTCACCCTACAAGTATGATTCTTAGAGTGCACGTATATTCCAACCTTTAAATATTTCATTCAATTCAAAATATTTGTTGTTTTAGGATTTTCACATATTAAAAAAAGTAACTAATACATGTTTAATAGACTAAATTATCTTTAAAATAGTTTGAGTATCTAGGTAATCAAATGGTTTTACAATGACAACTACAATTGTAAATAAGGTCATATTTGGTAACAATTCTAAATATGCCAAAGTAATAGCAAAAAAAAAAATCCTTTTTTTTAGTTTTTATATAAAAAAAAATGGCAGCTTTTTTCGTATGCCAAAAGTAAAGTATAACTAAATATAACAACTGTATTACTTATAAGTAACAATGTTTATAAGTAAATGTAATACCTGTTTTTAAAAAAAAAACTCATTTTACTCATCTTTCAACTGTAATACTAACTATAAATACGTGTAACACTAAAAATAACTAAATTTAATTATCTTTATACTGAAATGTAATAGTATTTTTGTAGGTCCATAAGGAGTGGCTCAGTGGTAGAGTCAAACTTCACAATGTGTTAGGTTTCGGGTTCGATCCCTTCCCATGCCTCCTAGGACATCATTATTATAAGGGGGTAAGTGGAGAACCACTATTGATCCTCTTAAAAAAAAGTATTTTTGTAGAATATATTTTTTTGTGTATTTTGATTTTGTTTTTTTGAAAGAAAGTAACATTTGAAAAATAACAATTTATATACATGAATGTAATTATTTGTACAAGTAAATGTAACACTTTAGAATACAAAATTGTAACAGATTTATATAGATAATATAATACTTTTACATGTATCATGATAAATTGAACTCATTGTAACTTATATTTGAAAACATATGTATATACTATTATACAAGTAAACGTAACTGTTTTGCAATGTTATTATATAAGTAAAATGTAACATTCATTTATAAAAAATGTTACTTTCTTATTTTTACAATGTTACTGTTGGGTATGAATATTATAAACCACTCCTATTACCTAGATTTGATTGATCCCATAACCTTATTTTATTTTTTATGGACTTTAGGTTCTATTGTAAGAAGTTTTATAACTTCATTAGTTTAGTCCAATTTTAGTTTAGCTAGGCTTAGAAGATCAGCCCCTCAAATTTTGAAGAATATTGCTGCTGTCGATTTTTCTGAAAATGACCAAGTCTGCTTACTGCACTAGGCGACCGCACCAGGCGACCGCACCAGGCGACCACACCTATTGGCGACCGCATGAACTATGCTGCTGCATGGTGACCGCAAGCCATTAGCCGACCGCAGACTAAGCGACCGTATCAATACCAAGTAAAGACAAACTTGATTTAAACGTTGCAAATTCAAATTTGAATTTGGTCGTACAAGATAGTACATTTGGACCACTATCTTCTGCAACTACAAGACAAAGATATGAGCTCCAATCAGAATGCTCCAGCTCATCATCTTCCAACAGCTATTTCTCAACCCAAGGCTATAAATAGACCTTGAACTCTTCATTGAAGAGTGCTGAGATTCAAAGAGAGAAATTGCTGTTGAAATACTTAGTGATTGAAGATCATACTTAAGATTTCCAGAATCATTTGAATCTTCAAGCTTTTGCATTCAAATCTTCAAAAATCCCCAGCAAGCCTTCAAGAACATCAAATCTCAAGCCCAGCAACACTTAAAGATTCATTAGGCTCTCAATCATTTAGATTACATAGAGCTCTTGATTCTTTACACACACACACCCCGATTGATCAATCACATAGATTGCATCATTAGGGATACACTGGTCTAAGTCTAGGATTTGTTCTTCATAGAAAGTAGGTGTTGATTCAATACTTCATCTTTGTAATTTGTACTTAAGAAGAATCAATATAACCTCCATTCAAAATCCAAGACTGACCATCTTGGTAAAGGACGTAGATCTTTTAACAGATCGAACCTTTCCAAATCATTGTGTCATTTACATTCTGCAAATTTACTTTCTGCAATTGTTCTTATTGTTCATATTGACTTTGTTTGTCGTTTAGTGTTTTGATCTTTCCAGATACTCAAACGATTGTGAATTGTGTTTGTTGCTTGCCTATTGCCTAAGTTATTACTTCTGACTACTTATCATTTTGCCAAAACTCTAAGACACAAACTTTCATTTTCAACCTTTCTAGTCAGTAACCTTGCTTACCACAAATAGCCGACCGCAAGGGTTACCGCAACTTGCTTGCCGCATTTTGCTTACCGCAAATTGAATCCTTCAAACCTCTATCTTTGCCGACCGCAATATTGCCGACCGCAATATTGCTGACCGCACGTTTTGCTTACCTAGCAGTTTTTAACTTCAAAAACAACTCTACTCCGTTTTATCGAAAACTTCCGCTGTGCATTTTACTTTGAACTAGTGGTTTTTACTTGACCACAAAACTCAATAGTAAGCATAAAGTTGAATTTTGAAAAAGGGTTGATAATTTTAAATAGGCTATTCACCCCCCCCCCCTCTAGCCTCTTTTCACACCCTTGTTGTGTCTTTGGGACCAACAAGTGGTATCAGAGCGAGTACCTTTATAAAACTTCTGTTTTTCAAGCTTAACAGCTTGGGTGCCGATTCAAAATGGAAAGTCAGAAAACCATGGCAACGGTTAACTTCACTCACGTTCCAGCGTTCGACGAAGACAACTTTGACGTATGGAAGCACAGCAATCTAACTCAATTCTACTCCATGGATGAGCAACTTGGTGATTGTCTTACCATTGGACCATATTTCCCAATGAAAGCTAATCTGGATCCAGAAACCAATGATACCATACCGACAATCAAGAAACCAAAAGCTGAATGGACCGATGAAGAGAAAAGACTAGTTGGAATGGATGTGAAAGCAAAAAGTATACTCACAAGTACTTTAAATACGTCTCAGCGTCGACAAATCATGGAATGTGCTACAGCAAAAGATCTTTGGGATGCAATTGAAGATTACATCGAAGGAGATCAAGCGTGCAAGGAAAGCAAAAGATTTGCAATTCAAAGACGTTTCAACAACTTCGCTAAGATCCCCGGTGAATCACTAAGAGCCACTTATGATCGTTATTGTGAGATTGTAAGTACATATACAGCACTTGGAAAGAAGCTTACCAAGAAAGAAATCAATGTCAATTTTCTTGCTGCTCTTGGTTCTCAATATCTTCACAAAGGAAATACTCTTGAAGATACCAAGCTTCTAGATGATATGTCTCTCAAAAGCCTCTACGCCAATCTCAAAGTTTTTGATATCAAGCTCCACAACATTGAAGAGATGGAAGGAAAAACTAAGAGTTTGTCGTTGGTCGCTAAAAAGGAAGAAGTGATCGAAGACGAAGATCCAAAAATCTCCACATCTGAGTTACTAGATATGGACGACGACGACTTTGCTATGTTCGTGAAAAGATTTCAAAAATTCAGAAAGTCAGCAAAGACCGGATCATCAAGCAAAGCTCCTGCAAGGTTTTCAAGGAGCAGCTCAACAAGTAAGAAAGAGTACTCTAACTTCTCCAAGAAGAAAGAGGATCTCGTTTGTTTTAATTGCAGGAAACCCGGTCATTTCGCATCAGAATGTCCAATTCCCAAATTCGAGTACATGAAGAAGAAAAGCAACTTCACTCCTAGATACTCAAAGCAAAAGGGAATGGTCGCTGAAGAGGACTCTGCCACAAAAGAGTTAGCTACCTGGATAGAGTCAGACTCTGATGAAAGCGACGAAGATTCTGAAGAAGGTCACATTTGTTTGGTCGTTCATTCCGATGATGAGGATGAAAATAAAAATCGTCGCTCACCAAATGCAAAACCTAAACGGATAAGCTATACAGCTGATGAACTTGCTGAAAAGGGATTCCTAACTCCAGTTAAAAGGAATGGCGATCTTCTATTTTCTAGATGTGATGTAAGTGCAGCAAAGAAGGCTCAATACAATCCCAAAGTGAAGGAAATTCTGCTTACCACTCCACAAGTCAAGTTTGATATTTCTCCCGACGAACAAGAAAAGATGTTTATGAAAGCTGAACAGGTAATTAGTAAGTTTGCCGGCATGAAAGAAGCTTTAGCACTTTCAACTGAAGAGATTTCCCAGCTTAAGACGGAGAAAACTCTACTAAGATCTGAACTCACCCTCCTTAAGGAGCAGATCAAGAGCATGACTCCTCTTACTGATCGAAACCGTTTCTTAGAAGAACAAAATGTCATATTTAAAGTTAAAAACGATGAATTGGTTGCTGAGATAAATGACCTCAAACGGATCACTAATGAGTGGACCAATTCTCGTGTCACTATGGAACAAATATTAGAATCCCAAAAGTCTAGTGGTGATAAAGAAGGCTTGGGATTCCAAACTAGTGACAACTCTAAATGTGCATCTTGTTGTGAAAGAGATGAGAAATTTACCCAGCAAACTTTGGAAGAGTTGAAGGCTAAACATCATGTTTCAAAGGGTGTAGGACAAGAACCAAAGAAGAAACTAGTGTTCAATTATGTCTATCCTAAGAAGCAAACTGGCAAGGCAAAGTTGAAAGGTATTGCCATGGATGAACCTGCTGCTGCGGCAAGCACCAGCAAGGTCGCTGAATCTTCTTACCGCAGTAACTTACCGCACGGTCAGTCGACCGCATCTAAGAAGTTGGCTACCTCAAGGAAACCAACGACTGCGGGTAGTGGTAAGGCGGCAAAGTTCAAGTGGATGAATTTTGTAAAGGCGACCTCGTCCATACCAGTAAATGATGTTGTGCTGAAAACTTCAACGAAGTTTGTTAACCCTCAGTTGGGTGGCTACCACCATTGTTCTGTGTGTGATGATTATGGTCATAAGGCTGCTGAATGTCTTTTAAGATTCACACCCAATCCTAGAAGGTTTAAACCACCTTCTGTGAGGCAAGTGTGGGTTGTCAAAAGCTGCTAATCTTTAGGACCCAAAATAATAAAGGGGACCTCGATCTTAAATGTTTATTTTGTAGGTCCTCTACCTAATGGCCGGCCACTCCAATGAAACTACAAGTTTATGGTATCTCGACAGTGATGCTCAAGGCATATGACTGGAGATATCAACCTTTTGGAAAGTGTCCGTAATGAAAAAGGTCCAGCAGTTACTTTTGGCGACAACAGCAAAGGAAAGACCATCGGTTATGGAGTCATCAGAAAAGGAAAAATAACAATCCAAGATGTTTCTCTAGTTACCGGTCTAAAACACAATCTTCTCTCAATCTCACAATTCTGCGACAAAGGATTGCAATGCCACTTTACTTCAACTCATTGTCTTATCAAGGATGGCAACTCTGGCGTCACTTTACTCAAAGGGATTCGTAAGAAAAATGTTTACATTGTTGATTTCAATTCTACTTGTATTTCTTCTAATCTCTGTTTTGTAGCAAAGAACGTTAGCGAAAATAGTTGGCTTTGGCATAAACGACTTAGTCACTTGAACTTCAAGTATCTCTCCAAGATTGGTAGAGAAAATCTGGTTCGTGGTTTACCCAAAGTTGCTGACCACCACGACGAAAAGTGCTCAGCTTGTCAACTAGGCAAACAACCAAAATCGTCTTTCTCCAGCAAGACGACTCCGTCAACTTCAAGATGTTTGCAGCTGCTACATATGGATTTATTTGGACCTGTCACTACCGCAAGTATCGGAGGCAACCGATATACATTGGTTGTGGTAGACGATTATTCAAGATATACGTGGGTCGAAATGATGATCTCCAAAGACGATTGTTATGACATTTTGACCGCACTCTTAAGACAACTCCAAACCCAAAAAGAAGACGACGTTGTCAGTATTCGATCCGACAACGGAACAGAATTAAAAAACAACGGCGTCGCTCAATACTGTGACGACCATGGTATTGACCATAACTTTTCAGCTGCTGGAGTTCCACAACAGAATGGCGTTGTGGAAAGAAAGAACAGAACGTTGATTGAGGCAGGAAAAACGATGATTGCTGAATCGAAGCTACCTCAATATTTTTGGGCTGAAGCAGTCAACACATCTTGCTTCACTCAAAATCGATCCCTCATCAACAAGACCTACAACAAGACTCCTTATGAACTTTGGAGAGGAAGAACCCCCAACATTGCCTATTTCAAGATATTTGGTTGCAAATGTTACATTCTCTACAACGGTACAGAACATCGAGGTAAATTTGCTCCTAAGGCCGACGAAGGTATATTTGTTGGGTATGCTAAACACTCAAAAGCTTTTCGTGTATTTAATAAAACCACTCTTAAGATAGTTGAATCTGTCCATGTTACTTTTGATGAACATTCTCTCCTTGAGCCACATATGGCTCCAAATGTTGCTGATGATTTTGTTGAGCTTAATGAGACAGGTTCAAGTCGGCCACAAAATCAATCAACTCAAGGAAATCCTTCTACCTCAACTACTCCTCCACCTACCTCAAATGAAGCACCAGAAGCTACCGCATCTGCTGCTACCCCAAATGGAGTTGAAGTTGAGACACCTATAAATGTTGAAGAACCTATCCCTCAACTTACCTATGATTGGGATGGCACAAATGATGTACCACTCGAAGATTTTCAACAACCATCAACTCAACCCGACCTACCACATGAAGTGCGCGAGGTTAGAGATCACCCAATTCAAAATATCATTGGTGACCTACACTCCGGTGTTCGAACAAGACGATCAAATTATGATGCACTTACCGCATTCATATCGCAAGTTGAACCCAAGAAAGTTGATGAAGCACTCCAAGACTCAAGTTGGGTTGTTGCTATGCAAGAAGACCTCAACCAATTTGAAAGATGTAAAGTTTGGAATTTAGTTCCAAGACCACAAGATCAAGGAGTGATTGGTACAAAGTGGGTGTTTAGAAATAAGATGGATGAGAATGGGAACATCACAAGAAACAAAGCTAGGTTGGTCGCACAAGGATATAGACAAGAAGAAGGCATCGACTACGACGAAACGTTTGCCCCCGTTGCACGACTTGAAGCTATAAGGATATTTTTAGCTTATGCCTCTTACAAGAGATTCAAGCTTTATCAAATGGATGTGAAGAGTGCATTTCTCAACGGCGAACTTCAAGAAACCGTCTATGTCGCTCAACCGCCCGGATTTAAAGATCCCAAATTTCCACATCATGTCTACAAACTTCAAAAGGCTTTGTATGGACTCAAACAAGCTCCACGAGCATGGTATGATACTCTATCAAAATTTCTTCTAGAAAAAGGTTTTAAGCGTGGTAAGATCGACACAACTTTATTTATTGCAAAATATCATGATCATACTTTACTTGTTCAAATTTACGTCGATGATATTATTTTTGGTTCTACTAACGAATTGTTGTGTAAGCGATTTGAAAAGTTAATGAAAAGCAAATTTGAGATGAGCATGATGGGAGAATTGACATTATTCCTTGGGCTACAAATTAAACAATGTGCTGAAGGCATCTTCCTCAACCAAGCAAAGTACACAAAAGATCTTATCAAGAAATTTGGACTTGAAAATGCAAAAGCATACGACACTCCTATGGCTACCGGCAATAAGCTCGACAAAGACTTAAAAGGTAAAAAGGTTGATCAAACCTTGTATCGAGGTATGATTGGCTCTCTTCTCTACTTAACTGCTAGTAGGCCCGATATCATGTTTAGTGTTTGTGTTTGTGCCCGGTATCAAGCTGATCCTCGAGAAGCACATTTATTGCTGTAAAACGTATTATTCGTTATTTTCTGGGACTATTAACCTTGGACTTTGGTATTCCAAAGATTCGAATTTTGATCTTATAGGTTACTCAGATGCAGATTATGCAGCATGTACCATTGACAGGAAAAGCACAAGTGGAACTTGTCATTTTCTCGGAAATCGACTCGTTTCATGGGCTAGCAAGAAACAAGCATCAGTTTCCGTATCCACCACAGAAGCTGAATATATAGCTGCTGAAAGCTGCTGCTGCCAAGTGCTTTGGATGAAACAACAATTGGTCGACTACGGAATCAAAGAAGAAAATTGTCCAATTTATTGTGACAATACATCTACCATTGCTGTGTCCAACAATCCTGTGATGCATTCAAAGACCAAACACATTGATATCAAATACCATTTTCTCAAAGATCATGTCGAGAAAGGTAACATTCATCTAGAGTATGTGAGTACTGACAATCAAATTGCAGACATTCTCACCAAGGCTTTGGATTCCAAGAGGTTTAGGTTTCTCAGAGGAGAAATGGGTATGCTAGAACTCTAAATATCTTGTCCTTATGATTTTTGTACTAATGTTTTGGTTTCTCCAAGTTTCTTCAAACAAGTAGGTACCTAGCAATTCTGTCGACCGCATTGCTTCAATCGACCGCGTTACGTCAACCGCCCGAATCAAGCTAATATCATTTTAATGTCGACCACAAGTTTATAGCTAATACCTACCGCATTGCATCGACCGCCTGGTGGCAACCTCAAATGTATTTTGGTCATCACTCATGCCTACCGCATGAAATTTTGACCGCACAGATCAACGCCAGGTGTTAATATTTTAAAAGTACTACCTCAATATCAGTCGACCGCTAGTAATCGACCGCATAGTGTATCGACCGCACAAACGGTAAAGTTTTGCTTACCGCACGCATGGATTCCAGGTAAGTGTTCTAACCTTAGATATATTTAGGAGTGATATTTTCTTTACATCAAGGGCATTAAGGTAATTTTCATTATTCCCTCGCTTTTATTTATTTCAAATCATTATAATATTTTTGCTCCGCCGTCATTGGCTCTCATTTGAAAACAAAAAGGACTCTTTTCTCTGTCATATCTGATTTGCAGAGTTAACTTCCCACTTTTCCACCTCTCCACATCCCCATAACCGCCTATATACCCCTTTCCACTTAAACCATTTCCACTCTCTCTGCTCCACTCTCTCTCTAACTCTCTCTCTCTCTACATTCTCTCTCTAAATATTATCTAAGTCCGACTCTCTCTCTATATCTCTCTCTATAAATTCATGGCTAGAGTTGATAAAACTCACAAGAAATCATCCTCTCTCCATCCCTCACCGTATCAATCGCGAATGGTATGATTTCGGTCCTTAAATCTCTTAATTTTTTTTTATATTTTCGAATATATGCTATTTTAAATGGGTTTCTCAAAAACTTTTCATATTCTTCCCATTGTTGATTTTGATGATTTCCATGCTTGTATGTTGCTTGATTCTTGTAATAGGATAACATTCTACATCTCAATATGTGTTATTTCAAGATTTTTGGATGATTTTTGGAGATTTTCTTTCCAACTAGGTTTTCCGGGATTGCGCACCCCCCCCCCATTTCGTTTTTCTTCGATTTTGTGCATTTTGGTTGGTTATTTGATAAAATTGATGTTATATTTGATCTTAATCGTGATTTTCGAGTATGGTTACGTGTTTTTTATTCGATTTTTAGCTAAGTTCGAATTTTCTGGGTAGATGCTACAGTAAATGTTCCTCGTGTTCTTGATCTGGTTCTCCGTGTTCTTGAGCGTTACCTTTTTGATCCATTTTCCTTGAGCACACACACTTAAAAGGTGTTTGTGCGTGTTTTGATTCTCTGTGCTTTATCTCTTTAAAAATTTCTTGTTTTCAAAATTTTGCTTGCTAAGTGTGTCGACCGTGTTCCTTACCGTATATATTTCTCTTACCGTGTTGTGACAGTATAACATGTTTCATGTCGACCGCATATATTACCGTGATTTACTTACCGCATGATAAGTTCTTGCCGTATCCTTAGTTGCCGTGATATGCTCACCTTATGGTTTCCCTTACCGCGTGTATCTTTTACCGCACTTCATTACAAGCGACCGCAATTTTTATTTTTCTAACTTCTTAATTTTTTAGGATACTAAACACTTCCTTCCTGGTCTCCTAATGGACCTTGAAGACCTAAAAGAGGATGCTATAGGCAGGAATCTCATCAAGCGATTTGAGAAGACTGGTGTTCTTCCATTTTTTACATTCGATCAGGACTTCCATGTCCCTGCTTTCGTTGACCAGTTCTTTGCGACCGCTACTGAAGAGACCGGTCGGTCCAAGCACGGCAAGTTAGTGAAGTTCATTCATGCTGAAGTCGAAGGCCATGAGATGACCTTAGATGTGGTTAATATTGGTGAAGTGTTGGGAATCAAAAAGAAGTCTGGTGTTGTATATGCCACGACCGTGGCTGATGATGAATTGAAGGCTCTTGCAACGCGCTTGGGTGGTCATACTCATGTCACCAAAGTTCCTCGTAAGAAATTTGATGAAGTCATGTACCATATCGGTCACCTTGTTGGCCACTCTATTCATTGCAAGACAGGTCATCTATGATGCCCTGAAGGAGAACATCATTGCTTACAATAAAGCAAAGGACAAGGGCACTATCAAGTACCGCACTCATAGCAGATTCATCACCTTTCTCATGACCCACATTAAGGAACTTCGCAAAATCATGGCGAAGAATCGCGAACTTCTGCTGTCCATTTCCAAGAACAAGCTTTTTACCATCTCTACCATGAAAACGAATTTCCGGTCTCGTTTTGGAAATCGTCTTTATAAGACCTATCTTGCTAAGGATCCTCATGAGCCATATGAGTCTCCTTCCAAACACAGACCTTCTCAACCGTCTGCTAGTGATGATGACGACGATGAAGAAGAATATCTCCCTGCCGCTCCGGTCAAAGGAAAAGGCAAGGGTATTGCTATTGAGCCTACCGCAAAGAAATCGTCAGTTGCTACAGGTATCAAATTCAAGGAACCGACCGCCAAGTCTACTTACTCCACTTCCCCTCCTCGCAAGTCGACCGTATCATTAAAGTCACTTGCCGCACCATCTCTCAAACCCTCAAAGACTCCTTCGACCGCAACAGTTCAGGGGGAGAAAAAGAGAATTCACTCCCTCAGTCCGGTCAAGGTCGTCAAGAAAGCAAAGGTTGCTGCATCTCCAGTCTTTACTCCAACTGGGTCTCCTCCTCTTACCACTGCAGATGTAGTTGATGTTGCTCCTACATTGAAAAATGTTGCACGACAAGTCTACTCTCTAAGGGATGAATCCGATAGTGAGGCAACCGAAGATGAAGTTTCAAGTGGTTCCAAAGTTGAAATTGTTGGAAGTGGTGAAGAAGGTGATAACATTGATGGTGATAAACAAGTTGCTGTTGGTAGTGAACAAGGTGATAGTGATGAGAAGGACAGGGATATCAATGTTGATAGCCCCACTTTTGACCGTTCTGATGCTGCCGCTCCGAAAGAAAGTACGGTCGCTGACGTCAACCGCACTGAGCTGCCCATTAACGTCGACCGTCCTGTTGACCGCACACCAGTTGCCTCTCCTACTCATTCTCCCGTTCCAACCCCTCTTTCTCCAGTCAAAAATGACGACATTCCTGCTACCGCAAGTCAGGTTGCCGCACTCCTTACCGCAGTCCAAACATTGACCAAAATTCAGTCTGATAACCAAACAGCTATTGCTCAGCTGACCGCAGAGGTCGTTGATTTGAAATCCTCTCAAGCCACTCTTCAGCAGGAGCTGTACTCCCTACCCTCCAAAATGATTGATACCATTAAGGGGGAGACAGTGGCTATAACAAAAACTGTTAAGGGTGTGGTTCTTGGAAAAACCAGTTCGAGTTCTGCTACCGCACAACCCATTCCGACCGCTTCAACATCAACAGTACTGTCGACTGATCTCTTGGTTACTCCTCGATTCATGAAGGAGGCTCTGACCATTCAGACAAATGCTCTTAACCGTGGACTCTCTCGTGAGGTCGTTGATGCTTCTATTGAAATTTCCAAACAGCTGGATTTGGTTAAAACTGACTTGACTCATGAACTGAAGAAAATCAAATTCAGTTTGGAAAACAGTGTTGATGTTGCTATCAAGGCATCCCTTGAAGCCCTTACTGAAAATCAAGCAAAGAAGCTTGAAGCAATCAAGGCCGCTTATGCAACTCTGAAAACTCCACTTGAATATCAGGGCACCAGAATTGAGGAACTGACCAACACGGTCGTTGGATCGTTTCAGGTCGTTGAAAAGAAATTGGAGTCTTTAGAAGAATCTGTTCAGAGATCGGCTGGAAGTGCAGTCACTGAAGGATCCATCCAGGTTGCTGATGCCGGTCACGGTAATGTCCATTCACAAGCTGAGAATGATGATGGAAATAGCATCGATTTCCCGACCGTGAACAGTTTCGATTATATGCTTGCCAACGCATTCACTTGCCCCATCATTCCTGAATTTCAAGGCGAAGTGAAGATTCCTGGTTTGGATATGTGAGCTGACCGCACCCCCCGACCGCATCTCTCTATCGCCCTTTTGACCGCACTATTTATGTTACCACTGTGTTTTTGATTAGGCTGGTTGCCTCAAACAATTTTCATTTTCTGTTTAACTTATTTGGGTCTGTAACACAACTACTTTTATTCTCTCTTTTGTTTTGTACTCTTATGCTTCATCGCTTTAATGATTCAGAGTACTAGTCATGATTGTGTTGTTTTGATGCTATTCATTTCCTTCATATATCATCTTTATTAATTGCATCAAAAATATTTCTATATTCTAGGATTAGTCCTTTTATTTTATTTTTAGGATGATAGAAATCTATAACATTGACTTACTGTGTGTGCATTGACTTGGGGCATGAACTTAATAAAACTTAATTTTTTGAAACATGTTATTACCAAGTACAATGAATTAGTCTTTGTTATAGTAGGTAATGGTCTCAATCAAATAGGGGGAGATTGTTGGGTATGAATATTATAAACCACTCCTATTACCTAGATTTGATTGATCCCATAACCTTATTTTATTTTTTATGGACTTTAGGTTCTATTGTAAGAAGTTTTATAACTTCATTAGTTTAGTCCAATTTTAGTTTAGCTAGGCTTAGAAGATCAGCCCCTCAAATTTTGAAGAATATTGCTGCTGTCGATTTTTCTGAAAATGACCAAGTCTGCTTACTGCACTAGGCGACCGTACCAGGCGACCGCACCAGGCGACCGCACCAGGCGACCGCACTAGGCTACCACACCTATTGGCGACCGCATGAACTATGCTGCTGCATGGTGACCGCAAGCCATTAGCCGACCGCAGACTAAGCGACCGTATCAATACCAAGTAAAGACAAACTTGATTTAAACGTTGCAAATTCAAATTTGAATTTGGTCGTACAAGATAGTACATTTGGACCACTATCTTCTGCAACTACAAGACAAAGATATGAGCTCCAATCAGAATGCTCCAGCTCATCATCTTCCAACAGCTATTTCTCAACCCAAGGCTATAAATAGACCTTGAACTCTTCATTGAAGAGTGCTGAGATTCAAAGAGAGAAATTGCTGTCGAAATACTTAGTGATTGAAGATCATACATAAGATTTCCAGAATCATTTGAATCTTCAAGCTTTTGCATTCAAATCTTCAAAAATCCCCAGCAAGCCTTCAAGAACATCAAATCTCAAGCCCAGCAACACTTAAAGATTCATTAGGCTCTCAATCATTTAGATTACATAGAGCTCTTGATTCTTTACACACACACACCCCGATTGATCAATCACATAGATTGCATCATTAGGGATACACTGGTCTAAGTCTAGGATTTGTTCTTCATAGAAAGTAGGTGTTGATTCAATACTTCATCTTTGTAATTTGTACTCAAGAAGAATCAATATAACCTCCATTCAAAATCCAAGACTGACCATCTTGGTAAAGGACGTAGATCTTTTAACAGATCGAACCTTTCCAAATCATTGTGTCATTTACATTCTGCAAATTTACTTTCTGCAATTGTTCTTATTGTTCATATTGACTTTGTTTGTCGTTTAGTGTTTTGATCTTTCCAGATACTCAAACGATTGTGAATTGTGTTTGTTGCTTGCCTATTGCCTAAGTTATTACTTCTGACTACTTATCATTTTGCCAAAACTCTAAGACACAAACTTTCATTTTCAACCTTTCTAGTCAGTAACCTTGCTTACCGCAAATAGCCGACCGCAAGGGTTACCGCAACTTGCTTGCCGCATTTTGCTTACCGCAAATTGAATCCTTCAAACCTCTATCTTTGCCGACCGCAATATTGCCGACCGCAATATTGCCGACCGCAATATTGCTGACCGCACGTTTTGCTTACCTAGCAGTTTTTAACTTCAAAAACAACTCTACTCCGTTTTATCGAAAACTTCCGCTGTGCATTTTACTTTGAACTAGTGGTTTTTACTTGACCACAAAACTCAATAGTAAGCATAAGGTTGAATTTTGAAAAAGGGTTGATAATTTTAAATAGGCTATTCACCCCCCCCCTCTAGCCTTTTTTCATACCCTTGTTGTGTCTTTGGGACCAACAGTTACTAACACAAGTGTATAAAGTTCTAAAGTGTAAAAGATTGAATTATTATTTTTCTATAAACTGTTACATATAAGTAATACGTTCGTTACATTTTAGTTATAGTAAGTATTACTTTTGACAAATGAAGAAAGCATTAAAAAAAACACTGTTATTTTTCTGTATACTCCTTCCGTCCCACTCGAATTAGGACAAATTTCCATTTTGGGTATCCCATTCGAATTAGGGCAATCCAAAAATGGAAGTGTTTTATTTAATGGGACCCACATTCACACTCACAATAATTTTTCATTCATTATTCTCTCCCCCACTTTCTCTCTCCTACTTTACTTTTCATACTCACAACACCTATTCCAATAACACTTTTTTCTTAATCCCCGTGCCCAACCCAAAAATCCTAATTCGGGTGGGTCGGAGGGAGTATATGTATTACTTTTATGTATACGAACTATAAGTAACACGTTTGTTACATTTAGTTATAGTAACTATTACTTTTGGCAAACCGAAAAAAAAATACCAAAATAAAAAAAATTAAAAAGCAAAAAAAAATATTTTTTTCCCACAGGTCATGTGTCCGGGTCATGGGTTAAAAACGCACCAATAACCCGAATCCATGACCGGTCTCTACTATGAGACGGGTCATAGTGTTCTCACCCAAGTTTTTGTCCAAGTATATCAGCCATTAAATCAAATTCTTTATTTTTTTTAGAAGGTTGAAGAAAGAATACATGACTCAACAATTTTTCATCTGCAACAATATCTCTCTAAGCTTTTTAGGGATGGGAGTTGAAACATCAAAGCTAGAAAAATACTTTTACCCAAATTCATTTCCAAACTATCTTCTTGATTCCTAGAATAAGCTTTATAGCCTAAAGTATAATTGAAGATCAAGTGTAATGGCTTACTTGCAACATTATAGAGGTACTCCCTCCCTCTGTCCTGATTTAAGGTTCTTAGTTTGACTTTGCACGCTTATTAAGGAATCAAGGCAAACTTGAGTCAAAAATAGTAATGGGTAGAGGATATAATTGTCCATTCATAAAGCAAGTGGGTGAAAAGTAGATGTTTAAGTGATGGGCTTTTTGTAATATATGAACTTTATGAGGACAATAATGTCCAAAACACTATTCATCCTTTGCCATTTAAGGAATAAAGCAACTAAAAACTTTAAACTGAGACATACCAAAAAGGAAAGTAAGAACCTTAAACTGGGACGGAGAGAGTATTTTGATTTCATATTAGAATGATATTTGGCTTTTGATTGTATAAGATAGGCACAAACATATTTTCTCAAGGTTCTGAAAATTATACGAGTTAGTTGTGGAAAGAAAAAGTACAAGTTTTTAATTAAATTCATATATTGTGAATTCTTATCTTAAGTTTTATTTTGTAATTATTTTTTTCTATTATGCAACGGAACGAGAATGATCGTTACAAATCTAGGAAAACATATAGTTGAAGCAAGAATGCTTTCAGGAAAGAATAAAGGAATGAAGGTGTTTGTGCCCAGAATGATGTTGAGCCCGTCAGATATGACAAAATTCCATGTTAAATTCCAACGTAGGCAGTTCCCATTAAATGTTTGCTTCGCTATGACTATAAATAAGAGTCAGGGACAGTCACTTTCTCATGTTGGGCTTTACCTTCCTCAACCTGTATTCAGTCACGGGCAGTTGTATGTGGCAATCTCGAGAGTTACAAGCAAAAATGGGCTCAAAGTTTTGATTTGTGAAAAGGATGGTGAAACGAGCGAGGTGACTACTAATGTGGTCTATAAAGAAGTTTTTCACAAATTATGAGGTAATCCAAAATTTATGAACTTTCATAGTTGCATTAATTCATTTAGGGACGGAGAGAGTAGTACAGTTTTGGATGCCAACTCTAAGTGTAGGATCATTTCTTGCATTTTTGGACATTAATTTAGGGACGGAGAGAGTAGTACAGTTTTTTCTTTCAATGTTCACTTCTGTTAATATTAGTTGAAGAGAGTTCTTGAATATTAGCATGTATTCGTTAATGTTTTTTCTTTGTGGAACCTGCAAATTACTCCAGTTGTAGATGCAATCAGTTTCCCAAGGAATTTATTACACTTTCAGATTTCATATCTCTGTCGAATGGAAAAACAGGAGTATTTTGCTTTGTGGAGGTTCCAGCTCGATTATTCACTTTTAAGTTTATGTTTCAACATCTGACCATATTGTTGATGATGATGACAAGTAGAATTTAACTTATGCTGACATGCAATGTGTTTGTGATTTGAATATCTCAGTTTGTTGATGATGATAACAAGTGCTACTTGGATATCAGCTATACGTTTGACATCCGGAAGGATTGGGCCAGCACTGAATAGATGACTTCCTTGGTACCATATGTTAGAACAAACTCCTTCAGTCTTCCAAATCGTCCTCTGATGATGAATCTCTTACATTAGTTTGCAGCATTTTAGGTAGCAACTGAGTGAGGGACGTATTTCCTGGGTGTTACTTTTGAGCAATTACCAAATTTATGTTGATGCTTTTATAATTGTTGGCAAAACTTTACCACCACTTGCAAATGAAAAAAGTTTCTTTGTGTCACTGTGTGTGCTTGTGACTGTGTGTGCTTGTGGCAAAACTCATAGTTTGAGCTGAAGATACATTTTTCCCAAAACTGTCTTCATATAGTATTTCAATTCCATTTTTGCTTAAACACGAGCGAGTCCCTGGATGAGTGGATTTCATGGATGAAGTTCCAGATTATTTGAAAAGTAAAATATACCCTGCTTGAAAATTACCCAATAAAACTTTTCTTCTTCTTTTGTCTATGGTCTATGGGATCTCAATATAGGAGAGAGATAGTCAAAATAACTGAATTTTTCCAGCCTTCATCTCTCTCTAGGTATGTGTTATATAGGACTACTGTCCCGTTTTAGAAAGATGGGTTTGAGAAAAATTTTGTGGATGATTTTAGGTTGTTTGGTGTTTGTGGGTTTGTTAATGGAAGTCCATTGTGATGGGTCAAAGGTTGCTGTAAAGTTCTTGAAGACTCTTCCTGCAATTTCCAATGTGAAGTCAGCTACATTTTTGTTTACAAATAGAGTGAAGACTGTCACTGTGATTCAAGTTCAGTTGTTTATTGAATGCAGAGGGGACGTGAGAAAGACATGGGGAAGCTTAACCTCCTGGGATCTTCTTTTTCTTCATCTTCATCTTGTGGGTCTGGGTTTAAGTTAATTTCTTTGATTTATTGGTTATGTATATTTTCAAATCTCACAAATGTAGAGGGTTTCGATTCTCTGTTACATAGCTTCTCCCAAGATTCAGGGATTTCACCAACATCCTCGGATAAAAAAAAAAATTAGTTCTCAATGTCATTGAATACGGCGCAACTGGAGATGGTTTTATGGATGATACTAAGGTAAATTAAGATTGAACAAACCACCTTAGACAAAAAAAAAAAAAAAAAAAAAACTTTATCTTTAGCTTTACCCATGTTTTGTTATCACTATGCACTCTACTTTCAGATGTTTGTACGGAAATTTGTTCAAAGTCTTGTACTGTACAACATCTCAACGCATAGGGATGTTGTACTGTACAACACCTAAAGTATTTTCTTAACATCAATCTTTTTCCTTTGATTTATTGTGAAGGTGCTATAGTATTTGTTACTGTATCTTTTATTTATAATTTTTGGTATATTAGAGCATTTGTTAAGCTAATCTGGCTATTTGGGTTTCTGAATGAGAAGGGACAGTGATACATGGCCTTTGAAAGGGATTTTGTGAAAGATTATACTTTTGTCTTTATAGATGGAATTTTGTTAATCTTGGTTTTCATTTTGTTTCCGTTTCACTTGCTGTTTGTGAGAATAAATAAAAAATATGCAAAATGCTCCCAATGTTAACAGGTGAAAATCCATATGGTTGGAATATTTCTATGAAAATACTACCACCGTCCCAAAATGAATGTACAAAAAAATTGACATTTATTTTGGGACAGAGGGAGTAATTTTAAAAAGTACAAGTATACACAATTAGTAGTGATTTTCATGATTGCCTTTCTATTAGTTTGCTATTATGTGAAATATTAATATAGTTCTAACACTAACTTTCTCTCTCCTTCTCTCTCGGTATGAAAATTCTTTCCATAAGTTTTTCTTAATTAATTAGCTTTATTATTCCCGTCGAATTTCGACGGGCTATGAACTAGTTTAGTTAGAGTAAGTATTATTTTTGTCAAACGAAAAAAACACCAAAATAAAATTTGAAGGAAAAAAAGATTAGACCCCGGGTCATGGGTCGAAATTACATCAATAAGCCGGACCCATGACCCGCCTTTACTATGAGACGGGTTTTTTTGTTCTCATTTGAATTTTTGTCCAAAGAGCCTTGGACTCTTGGGTCCGTCAGTCATATCAAAAACCTATAAATACCCACGGAATTGTCAAAATCTCATATAAACCCACGCTGCTTAGAAAGACCTAACTACACTTACCCGTCTACTACTATACTTACGATAAGAAAGTCCACTCCTATAATAATGTTCTAAAAAGTGCTAGGTGGTCACTAGGCTCCGCAGCTGGGCCTAGTGCCTAGGTGGGGCCTAGATGGGATCTAGGCTGGACCGAGAATTCAGACATAGTTATAATATCCTAGGCGGGACCAAGGCGTTTCATGAACGCTTAGCGCCTAGGCGGCCTAGACGGGCGACTTTTAGAACACTGTCATATACTTAGGTATAAGACTAGTTCACCTCTTATACCTGAAGTATAAGAGTAATTTATTTTCACGTTTTTAAAATTTCATAAAGAAAATTATAAGAAATATCTCATATTTTATTAACCAGTCCGCTTCTTACTTAAGTATATGACTAATTCACCTCCTATACTTGAAGTTTAAGAGTAATTTATTTTCATATTTTTTTTCTCATCCTCTCAATAAATCATAAAAAAAAAAAAAAAAAAAAAAAAAACTATCATATACCTATGTATAAGACTAGTTAATCTCTTATACTTGAAGTATAAGTCTATTTTGTTTTCACTTTTTCTTAAAATTATATTAAAAAAAGTCTCATATTTCATTAATATTGACTCTTATATTTGAAGTGTAAGATTAGTTTCTCTCTTATACTTGAAGCATACGACTCATTTTAGTCTTCTGATTTATTAAGACTAGTTTGTCTTTTATTCTTGAGGTATAAGCCTCATTTTAGCCTTACAGTTAGCTAAAAGAGTGAAAAAAAAATCACAAAACCAGATTTGCTAAATTCTTTTTGCTTTGCCAAGCCGGAGTGTCCGGTGATTAATTTGTGTAGATCTGTCGGGTCTAGGGCTCAAAAGTGTGAAGCCGCGAGAGAAACGGAGACAGAGACAGCGGTATAATGAGTCGCCGGAGAAGACAAGCATTGGAGGAGACAAGCACCTTAAGGTCGCCGGAGAAGACGAACGAACCATAGAAAACTCGGATCATGGATGACAAAGCAAATCTGGACAGATCTGATGACTAATGGAATGGGAGAAGGGAAGTGTTAGGATTCATTGTTAGTACACCCACCTGATTTGATTGACCCATTCCACGTGTCTTTTTATGGACTTTAGGTTTACATGTAATGTAGTTTTACTTCAATTTTTAGACAAGTCCATTTCTAGATGTTTAGTAGTTAGGCTGAGTTATGTTCGGTTTCTCCATAGCGGTTTAGTGTCCCTCAAGCCGCCATCTTTAAACCGCCAGCATGGTGCCTTAAGTCCTTCATCAAACCGCAGTTTGTGTCTTTGATGAAACCGCACTTCAAGTTCATTCATGAAACCGCACATGCATCTGGTGGAACCGCCGACCAAGATATTGAAGAAGTTATTGCTGTCATTTACTCCTTGAAGACAAACATTCACTTTACAACTGTAAATGAATGACTGGTGACTTGTCCTTAAACTTCAAGTCATATTTCAGTTATTCTTGGAATGTCGGTTTGTCTCGCTTTTTGAAAAGTTACCGTTGTACTTTTCCAACAACTAAAAGGACAATGTCAGGTAGTGGTCGAACAACTTCCTGCCACAAAGAAAAAGCAAAGGTCGACAGTGACAGGTCAACCAATGGGATTGTGACAGCGCATATAACCGCCATACAATGACTCACCTCTTTGTCCAACGGTCACTAATGCCTTCACTATAAATAGCCTTCATTTCTCAACAATGAAGGTTGCTGAGCTTAAAAGAGAATATCCCAAGTATTCAAGTTTGCTTTGAAGATAGAAAACCCAGATATTCATACTTCATCATCTCCTAAGCAAACCCAGAGTTCTTCATCAAAGCTTCAAGCCTTCAAACCATCACAACTCAGCCTTGCACAGAAAGTAATCACTTGCTTGCCATCACTTAGATACTTTGAGCTCTTGATTTCTTTCCACACTACACACCCGGAGTATATTTTCTTATAGATTATATACCTCGAAAACACAGGTTGTTATAATAGCATAGTTAGGTTAGATTGTTTATTTAGAGTTTAGATTCTTTTGTAATCTTGTAAAAACTCCTCTAAATCAATACAAGTCTAGTAGCTATTAGAAAATCCTAGGCTAACCACCTAGGTAGAGGACGTAGTTCTTTCAAGAACGAACCTCTTTAAATTGTGTGTCTTTGATCTTTAATTTCTGTCTTGTCATTTACATTTCTGTTTATGAGCTTTATTTACTCTTATGTGAAATGACTTGATAAATGATTTGCATACTTCTGTGATACTTCAGTTGTGCCGTGTCAGTTGCATCATTCCATTTTCAACCTCTTAAACTGCCCTACTCTTTATAATTCAGTTTGGCCAAAACCGCAAAACTCCGCTGTGCATTTTATCTGAGCGGTTCTAGTGCTTTAAACCGCAATAGACCAAACTGATAAGCACTTGGTTGATTTTCAAGGGTATTTCGAAAAAGATTTTAAACCGCTATTCACCCCCCCCCCACTCTAGCAGTTCTATACCCTTGTTGCCCTTTGGGACCAACAAGTGGTATCAGAGCTTATCCACCAAAAATTATTTTACAAGCTTAACCGCTTGGGTGCTGATCCAATGGCAAACATAAACTTCCATATGATGCAGACATCCAACTCTAATCACTTACCTATTCTTAATGAAGATAGTTTCATCTTCTGGAAAGATAGGATGAAGAAGCACATGATATCTGAGGATCGCAGATTATGGACTGCAATTGTTAATGGACCCTATGTCCCGATGAAGGCTAACCCTGATGCAGGTACTGCTGGACAAACCGCGGAAATCTAGAAGCCGGAAGCTGAATGGACCGAAACTGATCAACGGAATGTGGACTTTGATGGTAGAGCTATGTCCATGCTTGTATCAGCTATTGATCTAAGAACTCACTCAAAGGTTCTAGATTGCAATACCGCAAAGGAAACATGGGATGACATCATTGACTTTCTGGAAGGAGATGCCGACACCAAGAAGAACCGCCTCTACCAACAGAGAAGGCTCTTTGATTACTTTGTCAAAGACCCAAAGGAATCTCTTCGCCAATGCTATGAGCGGTTCGTGGAAATTGTCAATGTATGTTTCTCTCTAGGGCACAAGTATTCCAATACTGACCTGAACATGAGATTCATGCAATCTCTTGGTAGCAAATGGCTGATCAAAACTACCAACATTGAAGACAACAAAGATCTGGAAGCTCTTGATCTTCATCATCTTTATGCCATGCTAAGGGTATTTGAATTCAAGCTTGAGGAAGCTCATGAAACCGAAAACAGATTCAAGTCTCTTTCTCTTGCCGCTTTCAACAATGCCACATCTCCATTTACAATCCAGATCACCATCAAACCGCATCTAATACCCATTTACAAACCGCTTCTTTTGATCCAAATATTCCAAGATATATTCCTCAAACCGCACCTCCAGAGTATCACCAACCGCCTCATCAACCTTACCCTCAACATCATCAACCCTATTCTCAACCTCAGCAATCTCATCAATCCTACACTCCATCTCAAAATTCCCAAAGTGTAGCATCCAGTTCTACTCAAGTTGACTTTGATGACATGGATGATGACGAGTTTGCTCTCTATGTGAAAAACTACACCAAGTTCAGAAAGAACAGAGCTCAATTTCAGTCAGGCGGCCCTGCAAAGTTTGTCCCTCCAACCAGATTCAACAAAGCAGCTGATGCTAAGAAAAGGGATGATCTTGTTTGTTACAACTGCAGACAACCAGGTCATTTTGCCTCCAGTTGTCCCAAACCGCGCTATGAAGCCGCTCCTGCCAAGAAACCGTTCAACAAGAAGTTTTTCAAGAGAAGAGGAATGGTTGCTGAACAAGGAGAACAACAATTACCATGGATGGGTTCTGATACAGATGATAGTTGTCACGACCCGAAATCTAGGCTCTATTTTATTAGTAATTAAATGATTTTTATTTAATTATTTGCTTATTTATTTATTTAAATTATTATTTATTTAAATATTTTGTGTTCATTTTATGTGTTATAATAATTTGTGCCTAGCATTTTACTTGAGTTATTTGGGCTAGTGTAGAAGTGTTGGGTCTTAATTGTTAGTTGGGAGTGTAGTTTGTGTGTAGTGTGAGAGAGGGGGCCTAAGTGTAAGTTTTTAAATTAATTTTTCCTACTCTCTCCCTACACCTCCTTCTCCCTCACCATACTCCACCCCATTTTCCCAGCACTCTCTCCCTCTCTCATTGGCAAAAAGGTGAGTTCTTCTTCTCTTTTTCTTCTCTCTTCATTTACTTCTTCTTCCTCTCATCTTCTCTCATTTCTTAAAACATGAACATTGTTTAGATCGTCGCTAGGATCGCGTAGAGTCAAAAAGATTTGAATTCCGTCAACTTTGAGAAAATTCAAGTAAGTTACTTTTCCCCCATTTAAATGCTAAAATGTTCATATCATGTTTATATGATGATTTATGTGTTATATTTGAAGTTTGGTTGAGTTTGCAATTTATTTGAAATTTATTTGGGTTTTTGATCAAAAATGGTGATTTTGGAATGTTGGGTTTGATTCTTTGTTTTGGGTTGATGAATGGTATATTGGAGTCCCCACCCTAGTTATAAATGGTTTTGGTACATTAGTATGTGAGTTGGGAGTTGAGATTTTGGTTAAATGTGTTTTGGGTTGAAAATGGAAGAACCCATGTTGTTCTTCCCGATTTCTGGCGATTCCGGCATGTTGGGCGACCGCACAAAACTTCCTGGGCGGCCGCGCATCTTTCTGAAGGCTTTTGTTCTTGTTTTGAGACTCTTTGGGTGACCGCACAACCCAACGTGGGCGGCCGCACAGATCTCTGAAAAATTTACATTTTGTTAAATTGTGTGACTAAAGAATGCGTTGTGATCCAATTCTTGGGTGTCCTTCTAGTTGACCTTAGTGATCATTGTAGTACACTTTAGTGATAGAATTGGGTCCATGGTGATCAATTTTGTGTTTGAAATTCATTAACTATTAATTGGGATTTTGGAGCACTTTATGGTGTATGATTGGTTATTTCATCTTCTTGGTGGTTATTTGGTATGATTCCCTACTTTGGAATCCTTGTTGTTGATCGTGCTAGTATTTTATTACTTAGCAGTTATTTGAAAGTCCAGCTGGTATTTGTGGTTGTGTCGGACGATGTGAGATATTGTGATGGCACCGGCCAAGTCCATTATGGTGTCGACCATTGTTTTGCCCTTATTTTCCTCTTCCAGATTGGCCTTGGTTGAGACGTTTGGAGCATGACTTTGTGGCATGGCTCCCGCCCTTTGTGGCACATTATTTTGTTATTGGTTCCGGTACCGGGGTTTTCTCTTCGGCTTTCGTGCCATTATGAAGATGATGATTGGTTGATTATTGAAGCTGCGCAGCGATCCTTTATTTGGATGTTCCGGTTTGGAAAACCTTGGCTATATCCTTTGTTATGTGTTTATTTCCGCTGCTATCTGTTATATGATAAATGCTATGTGATACGTGATAATTATTATTGTTTATTGCTTATTGCATCATAGCATGTCATGTAGTTGCATTAGTAACTTATTGAGATTTATCTCACCCCCTTTCCTTTTATCTTTGTTTTTCCTTAACCCCCCCCCCAGGTACTAAGGAATAGTCTCGCTGATCACGAGAAAGAGGACGTCGAGGGTGGATCCGTTCTTTTGGGGAAAGTTGATATAGGTTGGTTTACATTATGTAAATGTGTAACCATTTTGGGGTATTTGTACCAAACATTGACGTCATTAGGATTTGTGTGTATTTTGTATTTTGTTGGGCATAAACTTGTGGAAGTTTATGATAATTGTAATTGGTTTTTATCAAACTTGGTTTTGTAAAACTTTGGATTATCACCTTTTGGTATTAAATGGAATTTTTTTACCTTGGTATTTCATAGCTTTGGTTTTAGAGTCGACGTCCAGCTCGCGGTCTCGGGCCCGCGGGGTCCGGGGTCACGACAGTTGGTATCAGAGCTATGGCATTAGCTCTAAGTATAGGTCTAGGTGGATTAGTACGACCTAGGTGGGTAGTAGTGTGCGGAGTGATTAACGGTTGATGTTTTATGCAGGTAATTGTTCTCGATGTCTGGAAGAAGAAACAGAGGAGGTACTAGTGGGGCACATAATCTGAATGATACAAGGGATGAAGCCCGTGCCATGTTTCAAGGCATGTTTGAGGCGTCCATGAAGGCCATACATGATCAAGGTCCGAGGGTAGAGCAAGCACCACCTCGTTATGGTTTGGAGCAATTCTTGAAGTTGAAACCGGTTGAATTCAATGGGGAACCCGATGTTCGGAAAGCTGAGCTATGGATTGAGTCTATGAAGAAGATTTATGATGTATTTGGGTGTTCGGATGAGGACAAGGTCCGGTTTGCGGCTTACAAGCTTGTGGGAGCCGCCGAGCATTGGTGGAAAGGTATTAAAGCTACTTGGGAGGATACTCACACGGTGTATGCGTGGGAGTTGTTCGTGCGTAAGTTCAGAGAGCATTTTATTCCGGTTGTTGATCAAAACCGAAAGGAGATCGAGCTACTCAACTTGGAGCAAGGTGTGTTGTCTATAGCACAATACTCGGCTAAGTTCATAGAATTAGCCCGGTATTGCGACTATTTGGTGAGGACCGAGGAACAAAAGGCTATGAGATTTATTCGGGGATTGAAGACCTCCATCCGTACTCAACTAATTGCTCAACGGATCGTGACTTTCCAAGATGCGGTGGACCGAGCCTATTTGATAGAGCAAGATATTGGGGAGCATAAGAGGAAGACTGAGGTAGCTAACCCGAGCAAGCCGGGAGGGCAAAGCAAGTCACAACCAAGGATTGATAATCGAGGTAACTTTGGGGGACAATCTCAGTCCCGAGGGCAACCGATCCCAAGGAACCCGGGTACCACTTCCGGGAACCAAGGGAGCCAAGTTAGGAGGCTTTGTTCGTATTGTCAAAAAGAAGGTCATTCTGAAGACCGTTGTTGGAAGAAGCAAGGAAGGTGCACCAATTGTGGTCAAATGGGTCATTTTGCAAGGGATTGTCCGAGGAATAGGATTCAACCAACGGGGTTAGGAGCTGGAGCTCCTCAGGGTCAGAAAAGGGACGCTGCGGGAAAGCCCAAGGTCCAAGGGAAAGTGTTTGCAATGAATCAACAACAAGCGACCGATGATCCATCCGTTATTGGAGGTATTATTTATGTGTCTAATGTGAGCGCACGAGTGTTAGTAGATCCAGGATCATCTCATTCATACATTTCTGTGCAATTTGCTTCCATGTTAAATGCTGCATTCGAGTCTTTACCGTACGTGCTAGAGGTGTCGACCCCTATAGGAGAATGCTTGATTTCTGATCGAGTCTTCCATGCTTGTGATGTGGTTATTTGTGGTCGAGTCCTTTGTACGGATTTGGTAGTTCTTCCTATCCAAGACTTTGATGTCATTTTGGGTATGGATTGGTTGAGCAAGTTTCACGCTTCTGTTGATTGCCGTAAGAAAACTGTTACTTTTTCTATTCCCGATGTGCCTAAGTTTGTGTTTGAGGCTAGTCCTCTGAGTAGGAAGGTTCGCTTAATTTCTTTTATGAAAGCGAGACGATTATTGCATAGTGGTTGCGAGGGGTATTTGGCTAGTGTTCTTGATACTAGGAAAGAATCCCCTAGTTTTGATA
Organism: Campanula takesimana; assembly: GCA_026119855.1. Taxonomy (NCBI): domain Eukaryota; kingdom Viridiplantae; phylum Streptophyta; class Magnoliopsida; order Asterales; family Campanulaceae; genus Campanula; species Campanula takesimana. Next base: position 514,682 of record JAOWBW010000751.1, on the reverse strand, counting down.
GTGTTCGGGTAGTTCGGGAGTTTCCCGATGTTTTCTCTACCGAGTATGAGATGCCTCCCGATCGTGAGATTGAGTTTTGTATAGATCTTTTGCCGGGTACGGCTCCGATTTCGAAAGCGCCTTATAGGTTAGCTCCCGCTGAGTTGAAGGAGTTAAAGGTTCAGTTGCAAGAGTTGCTTGACCGAGGGTTTATCCGCCCTAGTGTTTCCCCGTGGGGAGCACCGGTTTTATTTGTGCGGAAGAAAGATGGTTCGTTGAGATTGTGTATAGATTACCGGAAGTTGAATCAGGTTACGGTGAAGAACAAGTATCCTCTACCGCATATTGATGATTTGTTTGATCAGCTTCAAGGATCCGTGGTTTTCTCTAAGCTTGATTTGAGGAGTGGATACCATCAGTTGAAGGTTCGATCGGAGGATATTCCGAAGACTGCCTTTCGCACTCGTTATGGTCATTATGAGTTCTTGGTTATGCCGTTTGGGTTGACTAACGCGCCGGCCGTGTTTATGGATTTGATGAACCGAGTTTTCCATCCTTATCTTGATTCGTTCGTGGTGGTTTTCATCGACGACATTCTTGTTTATTCGAAATCTCGAGAGGAGCATGAGCAGCATTTGAGAACTGTTTTATCCGTTCTTGCGAGGGAGAAATTATTTGCGAAGTTTAGTAAATGCGAATTTTGGCTCGAGAAGGTGTCATTTCTGGGTCATGTGATTTCTAAAGATGGGATTTCGGTGGATCCTTCAAAGATTGAAGCTATAGTGGATTGGAAGAGACCCGAGTCAGTGACCGAGATTCGTAGTTTTCTGGGTTTAGCCGGTTATTACCGAAGGTTTATTGAAGGGTTTTCGAGGATTGCTACTCCGATGACGCAGTTGACCCGAAAGAACGTTCCGTTTGTGTGGACCGAGAAATGTGGCAAGAGTTTCGAGGAATTGAAGAAGAGGTTGACTACCGCACCGATCTTGACTTTGCCTAATGGGAGCGATGGCCTAGTGATTTACAGTGATGCTTCGAAAGAGGGTTTGGGTTGTGTGTTGATGCAGAATGGGAAAGTAATTGCGTATGCTTCGAGGAAGTTGACCCCTAGTGAGCAGAATTACCCGACTCATGACATGGAGTTAGCGGCGATAGTCTTTGCGTTGCACAAATGGAAGCACTATCTTTATGGGGCGAAGTTTGAGATTTTTACGGATCACAAGAGTTTGAAGTACCTTTTCTCCCAGAAGGAGTTGAACAACCGACAGCGCCGATGGATGGAATTGTTGAAGGATTATGATTGTACGATTTCTTATCATCCGGGGAAGGCGAATGTGGTAGCCGATGCGATTAGTAGAAAGTCTTATGTGGCTTCGATGATGGTTCGAGAATGGAAAATGCTAGAGGATGTTCGAGATTGGTCTCCTCGTGAATCGAGACATGGGGCTATTTTTGCGAATATTAGGGTGTCTCCGACCCTAATTCAGAGGATAAAAGAGGCTCAGAAAGAAGATCCCGAGTTGGTGAAGATAATGGGTAAATTGAAGGAAAAGAACTTCGAGGATTTTTCCTTGAGCTCGAGTGGAGTTTTGACTTTCCGTGGTCGTTTGTGTGTTCCGGATGTTGATGGAATTAAACAGAGAGTTCTTGATGAGGGTCATAAATCGAGATATACTATTCATCCAGGTAGTACGAAGATGTATCAAGACTTGAAGCAACAATTTTGGTGGATTAATATGAAGAGGGAAATAGCCGAGTATGTTTCGAGGTGTTTAACTTGTCAGCAGGTCAAAGCCGAGCATCAGAGACCCGCGGGATTGCTTCAGCCGTTAGAGATTCCTGAGTGGAAATGGGAGCATGTGACTATGGATTTCGTTACGGGACTGCCTCGTACCCGTAGGAAGTATGACAGTGTTTGGGTAATAGTGGACAGATTGACCAAGAGCGCTCATTTCTTGCCTATTGACATCAGATATTCGATGGAGAAGCTTGCGACCCTTTATATTGATGAGATCGTTAGATTGCATGGGGTTCCGGTTAGTATTGTGTCAGATCGAGACCCGAGGTTTACTTCTAGATTCTGGAAGGCGTTTCAGGAAGCTTTGGGTACGGAATTGCGATTCAGTACAGCTTTTCATCCCCAGACCGACGGTCAGTCCGAGAGGACTATTCAGATTTTGGAGGATATGTTGCGAGCGTGTGCGATAGACTTTTCTGATTCTTGGGATTCGCACCTACCGTTAGTGGAATTCTCCTACAACAACAGTTATCAGGCTAGTATCGAGATGGCTCCGTTTGAGGCTTTGTATGGAAGGAAGTGTAGATCGCCTATTTGTTGGGATGAGGTTGGTGAAGCGAAAGTTTTGGGTATTGATTTGCTTCGGGATTCGGTTGAGAAAGTTCGAGTTATCCGGGATAGATTGAAGACAGCCCAGAGTCGACATAAGAGCTACGCAGACAACCGAAGGCGAGATCTTAGTTTTCAGGTTGGTGATTTGGTATTCTTGAAGGTATCCCCGAAGGTGGGTATTCGTAGGTTTGGGAAGAAAGGCAAATTGGCTCCGAGGTTTATTGGCCCGTTCGAGATCTTGGGAAAGGTTGGACTTCTAGCGTATCATCTTGCGTTACCGCCATCTTTGGACCGGTTGCACAACGTGTTCCACGTTTCTATGCTTCGGAAGTATGTTCATGATCCGTCTCACGTGTTACCGAGGATAACGGAGGATATTGAGCCCGATATGAGTTATGAGGAACGACCGGTTCGGGTCCTAGATTCTAAAGTTTAAGAGTTGAGAAACAAAAGCATTGCGTTGGTACGAGTTCCTTGGAGGAATCATAACATCGAGGAGTCGACGTGGGAGCTCCGAGATGAGATCGAGAGGAAATTTCCGTGGCTTTTTGTTTAAGGTGAGTCTCGTTAAAATTCGGGTCGAATTTTCTTTAAGGGGGAGTGAATGTCACGACCCGAAATCTAGGCTCTATTTTATTAGTAATTAAATGATTTTTATTTAATTATTTGCTTATTTATTTATTTAAATTATTATTTATTTAAATATTTTGTGTTCATTTTATGTGTTATAATAATTTGTGCCTAGCATTTTACTTGAGTTATTTGGGCTAGTGTAGAAGTGTTGGGTCTTAATTGTTAGTTGGGAGTGTAGTTTGTGTGTAGTGTGAGAGAGGGGGCCTAAGTGTAAGTTTTTAAATTAATTTTTCCTACTCTCTCCCTACACCTCCTTCTCCCTCACCATACTCCACCCCATTTTCCCAGCACTCTCTCCCTCTCTCATTGGCAAAAAGGTGAGTTCTTCTTCTCTTTTCTTCTCTCTTCATTTACTTCTTCTTCCTCTCATCTTCTCTCATTTCTTAAAACATGAACATTGTTTAGATCGTCGCTAGGATCGCGTAGAGTCAAAAAGATTTGAATTCCGTCAACTTTGAGAAAATTCAAGTAAGTTACTTTTCCCCCATTTAAATGCTAAAATGTTCATATCATGTTTATATGATGATTTATGTGTTATATTTAAAGTTTGGTTGAGTTTGCAATTTATTTGAAATTTATTTGGGTTTTTGATCAAAAATGGTGATTTTGGAATGTTGGGTTTGATTCTTTGTTTTGGGTTGATGAATGGTATATTGGAGTCCCCACCCTAGTTATAAATGGTTTTGGTACATTAGTATGTGAGTTGGGAGTTGAGATTTTGGTTAAATGTGTTTTGGGTTGAAAATGGAAGAACCCATGTTGTTCTTCCCGATTTCTGGCGATTCCGGCATGTTGGGCGACCGCACAAAACTTCCTGGGCGGCCGCGCATCTTTCTGAAGGCTTTTGTTCTTGTTTTGAGACTCTTAGGGTGACCGCACAACCCAACGTGGGAGGCCGCACAGATCTCTGAAAAATTTACATTTTGTTAAATTGTGTGACTAAAGAATGCGTTGTGATCCAATTCTTGGGTGTCCTCCTAGTTGACCTTAGTGATCATTGTAGTACACTTTAGTGATAGAATTGGGTCCATGGTGATCAAGTTTGTGTTTGAAATTCATTAACTATTAATTGGGATTTTGGAGCACTTTATGGTGTATGATTGGTTATTTCATCTTCTTGGTGGTTATTTGGTATGATTCCCTACTTTGGAATCCTTGTTGTTGATCGTGCTAGTATTTTATTACTTAGCAGTTATTTGAAAGTCCAGCTGGTATTTGTGGTTGTGTCGGGCGATGTGAGATATTGTGATGGCACCGGCCAAGTCCATTATGGTGTCGACCATTGTTTTGCCCTTATTTTCCTCTTCCAGATTGGCCTTGGTTGAGACGTTTGGAGCATGACTTTGTGGCATGGCTCCCGCCCTTTGTGGCACATTATTTTGTTATTGGTTCCGGTACCGGGGTTTTCTCTTCGGCTTTCGTGCCATTATGAAGATGATGATTGGTTGATTATTGAAGCTGCGCAGCGATCCTTTATTTGGATGTTCCGGTTTGGAAAACCTTGGCTATATCCTTTGTTATGTGTTTATTTCCGCTGCTATCTGTTATATGATAAATGCTATGTGATACGTGATAATTATTATTGTTTATTGCTTATTGCATCATAGCATGTCATGTAGTTGCATTAGTAACTTATTGAGATTTATCTCACCCCCTTTCCTTTTATCTTTGTTTTTCCTTAACCCCCCCCCCCCAGGTGCTAAGGAATAGTCTCGCTGATCACGAGAAAGAGGACGTCGAGGGTGGATCCGTTCTTTTGGGGAAAGTTGATATAGGTTGGTTTACATTATGTAAATGTGTAACCATTTTGGGGTATTTGTACCAAACATTGACGTCATTAGGATTTGTGTGTATTTTGTATTTTGTTGGGCATAAACTTGTGGAAGTTTATGATAATTGTAATTGGTTTTTATCAAACTTGGTTTTGTAAAACTTTGGATTATCACCTTTTGGTATTAAATGGAATTTTTTTACCTTGGTATTTCATAGCTTTGGTTTTAGAGTCGACGTCCAGCTCGCGGTCTCGGGCCCGCGGGGTCCGGGGTCGCGACAATAGTGATGAAGATGAAGGAGTTGCAAATCTTTGCCTAATGGAATTTGAAGAAAAAGTTGAAATTGACGAAAGCCTTCCACTGCCACTTCATCAAATGAAGTCAGTTTCACCAAGAACTACAGAAGCTAAACAAGACAAAACTCCTACTTCACCAAACTACTCTCCTGAGAATCAAACCGAACAAAGCCATGATGACCAGGTACTTGAACGTGCTAATGTTATTTGTCAACAACACACTGTGCTTAAAAAGGCATATAAATTAATGGCTGCGGAACTTGAATATTCCCAAAAAGAGTGCAAGTTCCATAAGGAGGAGATTGAAAAACTCAAGCTCTAAATTGTTGGGATAGCTTCTATTGTGGAAGAAAACCGCTACCTTAAGGACAGAACCGAGGTACTTCTCACCTGAATCCATGATCTTACTGCACAAAGGGGTGAACTTCAAAAAGTGACCGATGTGTGGACTAAGTCTGGTGTCACCATGGAACAAATCGTTAATTCACAAATTCTCTCTAAGGAGAAAAGTGGATTGGGATTTAAAACTGATGATGGGTGTAAGTGTCCTTGTCTCTGTGCTGAAGGTGCTGTGAAACCAACTGAACAAACCAAAGAAATTCCTAAAGTGAATCATGCTGGTAAAAAGGGCTCAAAACAAGAAATTAAAAAGCAAAATTATTTCTATGAGTATCCTAAAAACCAGACTGGGAGAGATCCAAAGTGGAAAGAGAAATCCACAGCGGCTGAGGCAACCAAAGAAGTATTGAGTGATGAAACCGCTCCTAGTCGGTTTAAGGAATATCCTGTTATATTTCCAAAAGCCGCACCTAAGAGGAAGGTTGTTTCACGCCCCCGGAAAATTCTAAAATCCATGAACATAAAATTTACATAATATACATCTCCAAAATACAAAATACCAAACCGGGCGCGTGAATTCAACTATGAAACCAATAACATCAAACAACACCTCAACGAGATTATAACTCGGAGACTAGAAACAAACGCGGAAGCAAGAACAACTATTTACAAAAACCCAAAGTGCAACTGTATATACAAAACACTGAACGACTACGAACCCACAATAATATGGATAAAGGCTCCGAAGAGCAACTATCCCAAATGCGATCAACCTGCTCAGAAGATTCCCGCTACAACGGACCTCACAACGCTACCACTTGATTTCCTGGGGGGGGGTTAAGGAAAAACAGAGATAAAAGAAACGGGGTGAGATAAAATCTCAGTAAGTTACTAATGCAGCTACATGGCATAATATCATGCAAATCAACAATATAACTGAAAAAGTAAATCACATAACAACAAATGAGAAAGCTCCCTATCACCAACTGTCCCATACCAGTTGGAAATAACGACTAACTCATCATGCAGCACACAAGACTGAAATCAACACGTTACAAAGGATACTGAGTCAAGGTTTCACCAAACCAATATAACAATCGCTGCGCAGCTTCAACCAATCAAACCATCTTCATAGTAGCATAATAGATGAAGAGAAGAGCCTAGTCAGAACCAACCAATCCATCAATCAATCAATCTTCGTAGCAGCATAAACAGCTGAAGATCACAACCCCGGTACCGGAACAATAACCAAGTAACATGTCACAAAGGACGGGAGATATGCCACAAAGTCATACTCCAAAAAGTTAGCTAGACTACTTCACAATGGAAGCTAGCTCATCTCATTCCAAGGCCAATCTGGAAGAGGAAAATATGGGCAAAACAATGGTCAACATTATAATGGACTTGGCTCGTGCCATTATAATCTTTCCCATCGCCCGACACAACCACAAATACCAGCTGGACTTCCAAATAAAGGCTAAGTAATAAAATACTAGCACAATAAACAACCACTGATTCCAAAGTAGGGAACCACACCAATTAATCACCATAAAGATGCAAACGATTACTCATGAAGAGTTCAACAACAACGAACACAAGAAGTTTCCCATAAAAGAGTCCAACAAGATCAACGAGATTGCTCACAGAGAGAGCCCAACAACATTGACCGTTAAAACATGATTCCCAAGATAAGGCACGTACCAAATACATCCTAAATATGATACCCACAAGTTAATCATAAAGAGCACAACCCAAACGGTCGCTCACAAATAGCACAATGACTATCACCAAAATGACCCTAAACATTTACTCGTAAAGATATACTAGGACTATGAACTCAACCATCTCATCACACCTGGAATTCCAAAGTAGGAAATCAGAATGAATACACCTTAAGGTTAATCAAACCGTAGGTACCCAATTGCCAATTCACGCTTTACCTCCGTTCATAACGAACCAATTCTAAACACCCCAAACGAATCCAAAAAGGTTACACTTATTAGAACATGATCACGACCGGACAAAACCCTACACTTTGGTGTTCAATAACAACCCTCTAGGTACTATAGGACATCGCCTAAAACCTAGACCAAGTCTTACTCGAAAATCAATTCGATTGGAACAATCACGAACACATCATAAGATGCCCAAACATTCCCAAACAATACTTGATCAAATTACATAACACCATTGTTCACAAATGAGCCAATTTCAATTATTAAAGTGTTCCACGGTGCCCAACTAAGTCAACTAGAATAGTACTACGGAACCTAGACCGAGACTACACCTTGATCTTAAACCTCAACAAAAAGACAACCATTCTAATCTGGAACCATGCGTCCAATAGAACCATTTCATATTACTCGAAAATAGCTTTCCAACGATAGTTTACACGTCCAAAACGGAGTCTGGACGAAGAAGTTATGGCCTCCGGAAGATCGAACGAAAAACGGACAAATTGCAAAAGAAGAGGGTGCGCGCGCCCCCTCTCAAAAGGGTGCGTGCGCCCCCTTTGATCAGAAGGAAGAGTGCCAAAAGGGGATAGAAGGGTGCGCACGCCCCCTCCCAAAAGGTGCGCGCGCCCCCTTGCGCGATTCAGCCATTTTTTGCAGATTTTCTGGGTTTGTGCTCTAAGGTACCTACATCTTAAGCCTAAGGTACAAACAGACCAAACTTCATCCCCAAAACCCAGCTGTAGCAAGAACCCAACAACACAATAATCAAATCCCACAACACATCCTTTTTCATATCAACACAATACCATCAAATGGTTCCAGAATCATCACCACCAACATAAACATGACCAATTAAACCAAATTCCACATATAACATGAGATTTCCCAAATTTCTAAACACAACCTAACCCAAACTCTCAAAATCACCAATTCTCTTACAAAGCAACAACTTGGGTAGCCTAATGCTAACATGCAATCACTAAAACTAACATAAAACAACACAACTCAAAATCAATACTTCTAACAAGTATCCCAAGGTGATAAAATAACTTATAAGCCTAAAAGGACCCATATAACATCATCTAGACAACCCAAATCAAAAGATGATTCAAACATAAATTTCTCACAAAATATGAATAAAATGTAAATCAATTCCAAATCAACCAAAGAAGCAATATATATAAACTAGAGCATCAAATGAGTTAAGGATGAACCTTTTTAGCATAAATGGGGGAAAAGTAACTTACTTGGAATTTATCAAAGTTGACGGAATTCGAAATTTCTTAGTTCTACACGATCCTATCGACGATCTAAACATTTTTCATAAAATGAGCATTAAGAAATAATGGGAGGAAGATGACTAAAAAAAAGAGAGAAGGAGAGGGAGAAACTTACTTTCCATGGAGGAGAGAGAGAGAGAGAGAGAGAAATCGGGTGAGAGGGGGGGGGAAGAATGCAGAGAAGAGTGAGGGGGAAGGGGGAGTAGTTAAGATATTACAAAAAGAAATATACCCTTAAGCCCCTCTACTTCTATCTTGAACAATTAAACCCCAACCAAACATCTCTCAATTAACACTAAAGTCCCTAACTTCAAACTTAGCACAATTGATCAATTAAAATGCTAGTCATAAAAATATTATGAGATATGAATGCACACATAAATATTTAAATAAGCAAATAAATAAATAAATAAATATTTATTACTAAAAAAATAGAGACGGGTTTTCGGGTTGTTACAATCTACCCTCCTTAAAAAGAATTCGCCCGCGAATTCACTTATCAAAAATCATCACACGCAATCACAACGAGGCTACAAAATATCGATTCTCATATAGCACTCATAACCCCAAATCAAGTACCTATTAAAGATTTCAGACATCGATTCCAAGACTCAAATAAACCCACACATATTGAACACATACATATCTCAAGCATATTCATATCAAACATCCTAAAGTTAACTTCCTCTTTCATCCTGAATTTCACATTCTCAAGACTATCACTTGTTCACCAATTCTGAGACATAGCTGATTTGATCCTAATTAGCATTACGCTCACCATCAACCCTTAAATCATCAACATCCATAAGTTTTACTTTTCCGGTTCACCCGTACGCATTGACGATCTAGACATCATCTCAAGTAATCATACTACTACCCGAACAAATAAGAGAAGGAATAGGGCTAACGATTATTGTCACCCAATGACTCAATGATATACTCAAAAATTTACCGTCATCAACTATCCGATCAAATGAGATTCCACTACCACACTCACTTCCTCATGAGATAAAACATAATACAGTCATAATCTTTGAATTTCTCAAACTACTTGCATTACCTCATACTTAGTTTTCTAAGGAAATATCCAGAAATTCAAAACATTAAACCATCTCGAGCTTACTCAACTTCTTAAACTATGAAAAGCTAAAGAAATTTCTCATCCTCCAAATGTTAACCGCGTGACTATATCTCTAAGGATTACCATTAAAGTAGCAACTGTAACGATCCGAAATTTTCACAATCTTTGTTTCCATAAATAGTAATATATTACAACTTACAACTCTAAAAGATATTACAAAGGATCACTAATAATCCGAAATATTTAATAAACTGCTCCGTCCCAATACAAAATCATAGCACCCTTTAATATGCCCAAGTATCTATACTCAACTTCCTTTACAAATTCTTAGTCCAAACGAGGACGCCACCAAGAAAAGATTCAGAACCATGTGACAACTGTTCACTAAAACCCAAAAATGCCTTTAATATTGTTCGAGGAATTCTCACCTTCTCTAAATATGTCTAGTCCTTTAAACTTAACGCGCTCACCATCATTAATGATTATAACTCCCACAATATACTCCTAACTCGTATTGCTTTAACTCAACTCCAGTCATGTATTAAAATGATCCCAAAAGTATCATAACTCAACTTCTTATTATGACCCATAATAAATTAAGTATTTCCTCACACTAAACAATTCCGATTCACTCACGTAGATGTACTAAAAGTAAAGAAAAACCCCTATCAAGAAATTCTCAAATTGAATCTTTAACTCTTTTAACCCAATCGATACTATATGTTCACTGATTCACCTATCAGTATTGTAGCTTATCTTAACTCATCAAATAACCCAAGTTCTCTATCGGTCAAGCGACATCTTGCACCCAATATAAATTATGCCTAATATTTCAAAATTAATATTGCCAACCGAATAAGCTAAATTCCCAGCACAACCTTATAATAAAGATTTTCTGATTTTCAACATAGAACCTGAACATTATATATATATATATATATATATATATATATATATATATATATATATATATATATATATATATATACCTAGTATGCTTCTAAACAAAGTCGAACATACCAATATAGAAATATTCTCCACCTATCGATGGCACACAAGAAATTCGTAGCATATAGAAAGCTAAACCATACCACTTAACTCATCAATATCCTGCATAGGTGACATAACTAAATCACCCTATACATACCAATAGCAATCACGAAATTTCGTACACGAGAATACACCCCAACATAAATCACTTAATGAGAACAAACATACGAATATAGCACAAGGCTTTTCCACCTTACGAAATAGGTACGTCAAAGCCTTTAAAACTCGCACTCTCGATTCCCAAACCAACTAACCCCAAGGGACCCTACACTATTAACACCAATCTATACTTGATATACCACAAGAGGGAGAAACACTCGACGTCAATATCACGACTCATAACTCAACCAACTTCTACCTTAACCTCGTCTTTCAAGAAAACTTAGTTTCCTAAACCGCTCAAAATTATAACACCCAAGTATTGAAACCTATTCAATATCAAAGTTCTTATTCTCCTTCAAGATCTAAAACCATCGCTCTGATACCAACTTTCACGCCCCCAGAAAATTCTAAAATCCATGAACATAAAATTTACATAATATACGTCTCCAAAATACCAAACCGGGCGCGTGAATTCAACTATGAAACCAATACCATCAAACAACACCTCAACGAGATTATAACTCGGAGACTAGAAACAAACGCGGAAGCAAGAACAACTATTAACAAAAACCCAAAGTGCAACCGTATATACAAAACACTGAACGACTACGAACCCACAATAATATGCATAAAGGTTCCGAAGAGCAACTATCCCAAATGCGATCAACCTGCTCAGAAGATTCCCGCTACAACGGACCTCACAACGCTACTACTTGATTTCCTGGGGGGGGGTTAAGGAAAAACAGAGATAAAAGAAACGGGGTGAGATAAAATATCAGTAAGTTACTAATGCAGCTACATGGCATAATATCATGCAAATCAACAATATAACTGAACAAGTAAATCACATAACAACAAATGAGAAAGCTCCCTATCGCCAACTGTCCCATACCAGTTGTAAATAACGACTAACTCATCATGCAGCACATAAGACTGAAATAAACACGTTACAAAGGATACTGAGCCAAGGTTTCACCAAACCAATATAACAATCGTTGCGCAGCTTCAACCAATCAACCAATCAAACCATCTTCATAGTAGCATAATAGCTGAAGAGAAGAGCCCGGTCAGAACCAACCAATCCATCAATCAATCAATCTTCGTAGCAGCATAAACAGCTGAAGATCACAACCCCGGTACCGGAACAATAACCAAGTAACATGTCACAAAGGACGGGAGATAAGCCACAAAGTCATACTCCAAAAAGTTAGCTAGACTATTTCACAATGGAAGCTAGCTCATCTCATTCCAACGCCAATCTGGAAGAGGAAAATATGGGTAAAACAATGGTCAACATTATAATGGACTTGGCTCGTGCCATTATAATCTTTCCCATCGCCCAACACAACCATAAATACTAGCTGGACTTCCAAATAAAGGCTAAGTAATAAAATACTAGCACAATAAACAACCACTGATTCCAAAGTAGGGAACCACACCAATTAATCACCATAAAGATGCAAACGATTACTCATGAAGAGTTCAACAACAACGAACACAAGAAGTTTCCCATAAAAGAGTCCAACACGATCAACGAGATTGCTCACAGAGAGAGCCCAACAACATTGACCGTTAAAACATGATTCCCAAGATAAGGCACGTACCAAATACATCCTAAATATGATACCCACAAGTTAATCATAAAGAGCACAACCCAAACGGTCGCTCACAAATAGCACAATGACTATCACCAAAATGACCCTAAACATTTACTCGTAAAGATATACTAGGACTATGAACTCAACCATCTCATCACACCTGGAATTCCAAAGTAGGAAATCAGAATGAATACACCTTAAGGTTAATCAAACCGTAGGTACCCAATTGCCAATTCACGCTTTACCTCCGTTCATAACGAACCAATTCTAAACACCCCAAACGAATCCAAAAAGGTTACACTTATTAGAACATGATCACGACCGGACAAAACCCTACACTTTGGTGTTCAATAACAACCCTCTAGGTACTATAGGACATCGCCTAAAACCTAGACCAAGTCTTACTCGAAAATCAATTCGATTGGAACAATCACGAACACATCATAAGATGCCCAAACATTCCCAAACAATACTTGATCAAATTACATAACACCATTGTTCACAAAGGAGCCAATTTCAATTATTAAAGTGTTCCACGGTGCCCAACTAAGTCAACTAGAATAGTACTACGGAACCTAGACCGAGACTACACCTTGATCTTAAACCTCAACAAAAAGACAACCATTCTAATCTGGAACCATGCGGCCAATAGAACCATTTCATATTACTCGAAAAGAGCTTTCCAACGATAGTTTACACGTCCAAAACGGAGTCCGGACGAAGAAGTTATGGCCTCCGGAAGATCGAACGAAAAACGGACAAATTGCAAAAGAAGAGGGTGCGCGCGCCCCCTCCTAAAAGGGTGCGCGCGCCCCCTTTGATCAGAAGGAAGAGTGCCAAAATGGGATAGAAGGGTGCGCACGCCCCCTCCCAAAAGGTGCGCGCGCCCCCTTGCGCGATTCAGCCATTTTTTGCAGATTTTCTGGGTTTGTGCTCTAAGGTACCTACATCTTAAGCCTAAGGTACAAACAGACCAAACTTGACCCCCAAAACCCAGCTGTAGCAAGAACCCAACAACATAATAATCAAATCCCACAACACATCCCTTTTCATATCAACACAATACCATCAAATGGTTCCAGAATCATCACCACCAACATAAACATGACCAATTAAACCAAATTCCACATATAACATGAGATTTCCCAAATTTCTAAACACAACCTAACCCAAACTCTCAAAATCACCAATTCTCTTACAAAGCAACAACTTGGGTAGCCCAAGGCTAACATGCAATCACTAAAACTAACATAAAACAACACAACTCAAAATCAATACTTCTAACAAGTATCCCAAGGTGATAAAATAACTTATAAGCCTAAAAGGACCCATATAACATCATCTAGACAACCCAAATCAAAAGATGATTCAAACATAAATTTCTCACAAAATATGAATAAAATGTAAATCAATTCCAAATCAACCAAAGAAGCAATATATATCAACTAGAGCATCAAATGAGTTAAGGATGAACCTTTTTAGCATAAATGGGGGAAAAGAAACTTACTTGGAATTTATCAAAGTTGACGGAATTCGAAATTTCTTAGCTCTACACGATCCTATCGACGATCTAAACATTTTTCATAAAATGAGCATTAAGAAATAATGGGAGGAAGATGACTAAAAAGAAGAGAGAAGGAGAGGGAGAAACTTACTTTCCATGGAGGAGAGAGAGAGAGAGAAATCGGGTGAGAGGGGGGGAAGAATGCAGAGAAGAGTGAGGGGGAAGGGGGAGTAGTTAAGATATTACAAAAAGAAATATACCCTTAAGCCCCTCTACTTCTATTTTGAACAATTAAACCCCAACCAAACATCTCTCAATTAACACTAAAGTCCCTAACTTCAAACTTAGCACAATTGATCAATTAAAATGCTAGTCATAAAAATATTATGAGATATGAATGCACACATAAATATTTAAATAAATAAATATTTATTACTAAAAAAATAGAGACGGGTTTTTGGGTCGTTACAGGTTGAGCTCAAGAAGGTTAACTTTGTTAAAGCCAAAACCGCTGACCCAGTAAAACATGAGAAACCGAAGGTCAGTAAAGGGTTTGTAAAACCGCAACCACAACCTGGCTTAATTCATTGTTCTATTTGTGCCGATTTTGGTCATAGTGCTGGTCACTGTCTTTTAAGATTCACACCCAATGCCAAGGGACGTAAAAATCCTAAGGTCAAACAGGTGTGGGTCCCAAAAAGCTGCTAACCCTAGGACCCAATGAATAAGGGGGACCAAAACCTTTCATGTTTATTTTTCATATTTCATGTTTTATGGATGGAACCGCTAAGAAGAAGAAGGATCTCTGGTATTTGGATAGTGGATGCTCACGACACATGACTGGAGATTCCGAACTACTCTGCAGTTTCATCCAAATGAAAGGTCCCCCAGTAGTGTTTGGTAACAACAAGAAAGGAGAAACAGTAGGATATGGAGCAATCAAACGAGGAAAGGTGACTATTGAAAATGTGTCACTAGTAGAAGGACTCAAGCACAACCTTCTCTCCATATCTCAGTTTTGTGACAAAGGAATGAACTGCATCTTCTCCTCAACTAGCTGTTATATCAAAGATGCTTCCTCTGGAGTCACTCTACTGAATGGCAACAGAACAGGTGATGTTTATATGATAGATTTAAGCAATATTGTTTCTATTGCTGACCTCTGTTTTGTAGCCAAAAATATAAGTGAAAGCAGCTGGTTATGGCATAAGCGGCTCAGCCACTTGAACTTCAAGTATCTAGCAAAACTGCACAGGGATGGTCTAGTAAAAGGACTACCCAAAGTGGCTGACCATCATGATGAAAAGTGTAAAGCATGCCAGCTTGGAAAGCAGCCCAAACAGTCATTTCCTAGTAAAACCGCACCTTCAACGAACCGCTGTTTGCAACTGCTGCACATGGATTTATTTGGACCTGTCCCAACCGCCAGTATAGGAGGAAACCGCTATACACTTGTGGTGGTTGATGATTATTCAAGATATACATGATTGGAAATGATGGCCTCTAAAGATGATACTTATGGCATCGTAACCGCTCTCTTTAGACAGCTCCAAACTCAGAAATTGGATGACATTGCTGCCGTGCGTTCAGATAATGGAACCGAATTTACAAACAATGGTGTTGCCCAATATTGTGATGATCATGGAATTGATCATAATTTCTCTGCCGCTGGAGTTCCACAACAGAATGGAGTAGTGGAAAGAAAGAACAGAACTTTGATTGAAGCAGGAAAGACTATGATTGCAGAAGCCAAGCTTCCCAAGTACTTCTGGGTCGAAGCTGTCAATACCGCATGTTTCACCCAGAACTGCTCCCTCATCATCAAAGTTCACAACAAGACTCCTTATAAATTGTGGAGAGGCAGATCACCCAACATTTCCTTCTTCAAGATATTTGGATGCAAGTGCTACATCTTGTACAATGGCAAAGAGCATCGAGGTAAATTTGATGCTAAGGCCGATGAAGGTATTTTTGTTGGTTATTCTAAACACTCCAAAGCTTTTCGTTGTTTCAATAAGACATATTTAAAAATTGTAGAGTCAGTCCATGTTACATTTGATGAACATGCTCTCCTTGAGCCACATATGGCTCCAAATGTTGCTAATGATTTTAGTGATTTTGAGACAGGCACTAGACATAGAGCAACTGACAACCATCCTACTGAAACCGCTATATCCAGTTCTTCAGCCGCACCTACTCAAACCGCTGATGGTGTAACTGTTGAACCGCTGTCCTCTGATCCCATTCAAACCGTCCATCCAGTTCCAATCATCACCTTCAATGAAGATTTCAATGATTATCAAGATGATCCTCCTCTGGAAAATCTTCAAGAAATAGTGGTTCAAGACAACCTCCCTCCTGAAATTAATGAGCATAGAGACCATCCAACTGCCAACGTTATTGGTCCTATCAGTACTGGTGTCCAAACCAGAGGGAGTTTGACTCACAGAGATGATCACAGTTTGTTCTCAACTGCTCTCTTATCTCAGATGGAACCGAAGAAGGTAGATGAAGCTCTAAGTGATCCAAGTTGGGTAATTGCAATGCAAGAAGAGCTTAATCAGTTTGAAAGATGCAAAGTTTGGACTCTAGTCCCAAGGCCCAGAGATCACACTGTAATTGGAACAAAATGGGTATATAGAAACAAGATGGATGAAAGTGGTGCTATAACTAGAAATAAAGCTAGGTTGGTTGCTCAAGGTTATAGGCAAGAAGAAGGGATTGATTATGATGAAACCTTTGCCCCTGTAGCCAGACTCGAAGCCATAAGATTGTTCCTGGCCTATGCCTCCTTCTAGAAATTCAAGTTATATCAAATGGATGTGAAGAGTGCATTTCTGAATGGTGAACTACAAGAAGAAGTTTACGTAGCCCAACCGCCAGGATTTGAAGACAACAAATTTCCAAATCATGTCTTCAAACTCAAGAAAGCACTGTATGGACTCAAACAAGCTCCAAGAGCATGGTATGACACTCTATCTAAATTTCTTATTGAACAAGGCTTCTTTCAAGGTAAAATTGATACAACTCTACTTATAGCTAAACACAAAAGTCATTCATTATTAGTTCAAATATATGTTGATGATATTATTTTCGGTTCTACTAATGAAACTATGTGTGTTAAGTTTGAGAAGCTAATGAAGAGTAAATTTGAAATGAGTATGATGGAAGAGTTGACATTCTTTCTTGGACTCCAAGTCAAGCAATGCCATGATGGGATCTTTATCAACCAAGCCAAATACACTAAAGATTTAATAAAGAAGTTTGGGCTTGAAACCGCTAAACCAGTTGATACCCCAATGCCTAAGGCTTGTAGTTTGGATCGAGATGAACATGGTAAGAAAGTTGATCAAACTCTCTATCGAGGTATGATTGGCTCTCTCCTTTACTTAACTGCAAGTAGGCCAGATATCATGTTTAGTGTTTGTGTTTGTGCTAGATTTCAAGCTGATCCTAGAGAATCTCATCTTATTGTTGTTAAACGTATTATTAGATATTTATGTGGATCTGTTAACCTTGGACTTTGGTACTCCAAAGAATCTTCATTTGATCTATTAGGTTATTCAGATGCTGACTTTGCAGCATGTAAGATAAGCAGAAAGAGCACAAGTGGTACTTGTCAGTTCCTTGGAACGCGGCTTGTGTCATGGTCCAGCAAGAAATAAGCGTCGGTTTAAGTCTCAACCGCTGAAGCTGAATATATAGTGGCTGGAAGCTGTTGCTCTCAAATTCTCTAGATGAAACAACAGTTGGAGGACTACGGGATATTTGAACAAAACTGCCCTATCTACTGTGATAGCACTGCTGCAAGATCCATCTCCAACAATCCAGTCCAGCACTCAAAAACCAAGCACATCGACATAAGATATCATTTCCTCAAAGACCATGTTGAAAAGAAAAACATTTTTCTAGCAAAGGTGGGAACAGATGATCAAATTGCTGATATCCTCACCAAACCGCTTGAAAATTCCAGGTTCTATCACTTACGAGGAGAAATGGGTATGTTAGAACTAACTTAAGATATCATATCTATATATATTATTTCTAATATCTTTTGTTTAAGTGTTTTGGCTATGCTTAGAAAAGTCATCTAGTGTGCGGTTCTGTCATCATTGAAACCGCATCAATAAATGGTTCAGTACAAGATACTCCATCAAACTGACGAGTCAAAATAAATGAAATCTGTTCTTTCAAAACCAACAAGAAAGCAAAGTCATTCGGTTTAAACATATAAACCGCCATCAGATTAGAGAGACATCAGTTTCATTAAAACCGCTGAAGACGTAAGGTAAGTCGGTTTGCTCAATCAAACTGCTCAGGTATGAAATTGCATTTTAGTCCCTACTTTATGTCACGTCATTCATTAGGACCTTTTTGCAATTTTCTCTACCGCATTAAATTCTATGTGACGTGGGACGCCAACTGGAGACCATCGTGCGCCGTTCTCGTCGTTCCATTACCCGAGGAACAGTTATTTGAGTATAAAAGACAAAGTTTATTTCTTTTTACCTCTTTACCTTCTTCATCATTCATCTCTCTCTTCTGCAACCTCTGTTTTCTTCTTCCAAATTTCTCATACTCTTTTCAAAATTTAAATGGCACCTAAGAAATCATCCGACCCTTCTGCTCCATCTACATCTAAAACATCCAAAGGCGATATGGTATGATTTCTTGAACCCTCCACTCTAGCATTTCATCCTTTTCCGCCATTGTTGTTCGTAAAAGCTTGTTCGTCTTCTAATGTTTTTCCTTGCTTTTTCGTTCAATTTTTGGTTGTTTATGCTTACATATGTTCATATATGCTGGGTTTGATGTTTATTTCTTGTCTGTTGTTCAATTTTTGAGCAATTTTGATTTTTGGGTTTTCGGGTGTTCTTTCGTATTTCTTTTGATACTATGTTCTGGGTTTGTTATTTGAACTTGTTCTTTTAGAACTTTGTTAGTATCTGCTCTTTTCGAATCTTTTGGTATACTTCTTTCATGTTTTGGTTAAGTTTTTGTTTTGCATGTTTATCCCCTGTTCATCATGTTCTTCATGCATTCAAATCCTTTTCATGTCTAGTTTTGGGTGTTTACCATTTTACCCCTGTTTTGCTTTAACCGCCTCTTTCATTGTTAGAATTCCTTGTAGCGGTTTGTATGCTTGGTTTATCAAACTTCTTGCACCAATCTCTTACTAACTTTGATTATTTTTAGGATGAATCCAACTTTGTACCTGGATCACAAATCATTAAAGCCGAATTTGAAGCTGATTCAGTTGGAAGGAAACTGATAGCTCTGTTTGAGTCATCGAAACTGCTGCCCCTGTTCCAATTAGATGAACCAAAGTTTGATAAGGAAATTTGTGCAGAATTCTTTGACAATGGGATTGTCTCTATGGTCCCTCTATTGAATGGAAGAGGTGAAGAAATCATAGATTTAGAGTCTGGGGAAGTTAAGACTGAAAATGCCATCAAGTCCACTGTCAGGACAAAAGATGTGGTTCTATTTGCTTCAAAAGTTGCTATCCTGGCTGGTTTAGAAAATTCTGGAATTCTTTCCATCAAACCAGAGTTAGTCAGCCGAACTACTGAGGAGCTCTTAGGGGTCTCTGTCTTCAACACTAAGACCACCCCCAAGAAGGAGTTTGGAGAAGTTATGGCAATATTGTGTGATTTAGTAGATACTGGAGTGATGTGCAAGAATGGCAATCACAACAACTTCACTACTGAGCAGTACAACTACTCTGTGGCTATCTACAAAGGGAAGAAGCTGCACTGGCCAAGAATCATAATGCAAGAAATGATCAATGCCCTCAGCCGCCATACTTCTGCCAAAGCCGCTGGAAAAACGAAGATCAGAACCCACTGCAGGCTTTTGACAAAGTTCCTGCATCAAGATTCTGTTATCTTTAAAGCTTCTATGGAAAATGAAGCTGAGTGGGTGCAACCGATTGAGAAGACCTTGTTTGGTGCTTCAAAACTTGATGCTTTCAGAACCGGATTTGGATGGCGGTTTGCACAAGAGGTATGGAATGCTGATCCTCTGCCTGAAGAGCAGGGAGGACCCTATCCTGAGGCTCGGCTCAATAAGTCAGGCAAACCTTATGCCGGTGCCATAGCAGATCAAGCTGCCGCTACAAGAGCTAGAGAAGGAGCTCAAACTGCCACCTTGAATAGGCTAGGAGTTAGCCTGGATGGAACTGAGGCTCCAGTTGAGAGGGAGTCTGCGGTTGAGGGGGAGCCTGCAATCCATGCGGCTCAACCCAGGGAAACCGCGGCTCCAAGAAAGAAGAAAGCCAAAATTACTGACCCTTCCAAACCCTCATCCAATCTTCCTCCAAAACCATCCTTACCAAAATCCTTCCTTATTCTATCCAATCCCTCTTCTGAACCTCTTCCACCTTTATCTAAACCAATTCCCTTCACTAAATCATCTCCACCTGCTGCTTCTAAACCCCAGATAAAACCCCTTTCCCCAATAAAGCCAAATGTTGAAAAATCCATGAATTTTGCACAAGATGTGAATCTCATGCGAAAACGTAAAGCTACTGCTTCTGAACCCAAACCTTCCTCACCTTCTCTATCTTCTCCAAAACTGCCACCTGTTCAATTCACTGAAGAACAATTACAGTTAATCTTTTCTACCCTTCCCAACCTCAAACCTTCTACTCAAACCGAGCCTGAGCAGACTGACATGTCTGAGGCCGCGGTTCAGCCTGATCAAACTGTGGAACAGTTTGTGGCTGAGGTTATTGTGGATGTAGATGTGCCTGTGCAGACTAATATGTCTGAGGCAGTTCAAGATGAACCTGAGCAAGATGATGACAATCTTGAGGTTCAACCGCTGAAGAAGAAGAGAAGATTAATAAAGAAATATGATTTTGTGGAGCACTGGCAATCAAGGCCACCTGGTGCAGTGGACTTTACTGAGGCTCATGACAAGAAAAATCACTCACCCCTTGAAGGCTCATTTGCAAAGGAATTAAGAGAAAGAGCTGAACTGAGAAATGTCTGTATAGACCCTATGTTGGTTGAAACCGCTCCTCCTTCACTGAAACGAAAGCTAACTTTTAACTCACCAGAGCACACTCCTTCACTATCTGGATCCCCTGCACTTCCCTTCGGTCCATCGGCTTAATCGTCGGTTCAACCGCAAGTGATACATGTCTCTGCGCCTTCGGTTTTGCCTGAATTATCTGTCGCAGTTAGGACTCCCAAACCGCTTGCTATGAAAAGTAAGTGTGCACAGGACATCGCGGCTTACCTAAAGAGGTTTAGAGCTACTTCTTCCAAATACAACCGCCATGGAGCCATCCTCAGAGCCGCTAGGAAGCATGAAGAGCAACGACTCAAGTCTGGTCCTCCAAATCCTTTCGCAATTTTTCCAGCCGATGAGTCTCAGGCTGCTTCAGATCTGCTCATTGCTTTAACTCTTGATCAAATCATTGAGGACCTGGCAGTTGAGGTCATCTTTTCTCTCTGCTCTCAATTTTTCTTTAGGATAAACTGCATTGTATGTTCATATCTTTATAGATGGCAGCTCTCTCCTTATACTTCCATTCCTCTCTACAATACCCAACTCCTTTCCATTTCCCCTTCTCTTCCCTACACTTCATTTTCTGTCATTCATTCCCCTTCCTCCCTTTTTAAAACTGATCTAGTAAGGATTCAATTTGTTCTGGATTCACTTTTTACCCAATTTGCATTTCTTTCCTCTCTGCCCTTCCTTGTTGATGCCATTAAGAGGGAGAATGCTATTGACCCTCGAATTGGGAGGATGGAATTCAAGATAGAAACCCTTCTGGAGAACCAGCTCAAAATAGAACATAAGCTTGAAACTCTAAATGAGCTGACTTCTCTCAGACTTGAAGCGGCCCAAGAAATGAATGAGGTTCTAGAGAAGAAGTTAGACCAACTAGCTGATCTGACGGTTTCATCAACTGACTACTTAGTTCATTATGCCAACGACCTGAAGAAGCTTTCTGAAAAAATCTTAGAGAAGGTAAATGAACCGACCCATCTTCGTCTTAAGTCAGCTGAATACGTGTTTGAAACTGCCAGCCTAGTTGAGCCTTCTGATGCTGCTCAAACCGCAGACCAAGCCGCCGCCAGGGTTCCTGATAGAACTGACTAGATTTCTTTCTATCCTTTTGTAATCAGTTTTGCCTTTCATTATTTTCCTTGTAATTTGTAACTTCCAAAACCTTTAAAGGATTATAATGAAAATGAATGCATTGCATCCAATATTCCAAAACTTTTTTTATTCAAACTACTTGTTTGTGGAACAATGCATTTCTAAAAACTCATGCACTATTCATCATGAAAACATTTTCTAAGTGTATGTGTTTTAAACATTCAGTTTAAACATGCATATCTAATCCTTTTTAATCACATTTCTAAATATGCATCTGAATGTATTTCTTTTCTATCTGTTCTTCATTTCCTTTCTTTGTTGATAGATTAGAAATCTATGATCTAGCATTGTGTGTGCATTTGACTTGGGACATGCAGTTTCTATACATATCCTTTTGAGCATGTCTTTACCAAGTACAATGTTTTCTCTATCATAGTGTGGTAATGGCATCAATCAAATAGGGGGAGATTGTTAGGATTCATTGTTAGTACACCCACCTGATTTGATTGACCCATTCCACGTGTCTTTTTATGGACTTTAGGTATACATGTAATGTAGTTTTACTTCAATTTTTAGACAAGTCCATTTCTAGATGTTTAGTAGTTAGGCTGAGTTATGTTCGGTTTATCCATAGCGGTTTAGTGTCCCTCAAGCCGCCATCTTTAAACCGCCAGCATGGTGCCTTAAGTCCTTCATCAAACCGCAGTTTGTGTCTTTGATGAAACCGCACTTCAAGTTCATTCATGAAACCGCACATGCATCTGGTGGAACCGCCGACCAAGATATTGAAGAAGTTATTGCTGTCATTTACTCCTTGAAGACAAACATTCACTTTACAACTGTAAATGAATGACTGGTGACTTGTCCTTAAACTTCAAGTCATATTTCAGTTATTCTTGGAATGTCGGTTTGTCTCGCTTTTTGAAAAGTTACCGTTGTACTTTTCCAACAACTAAAAGGACAATGTTAGGTAGTGGTCCAACAACTTCCTGCCACAAAGCAAAAGCAAAGGTCGACAGTGACAGGTCAACCAATGGGATTGTGACAGCGCATAGAACCGCCATACAATGACTCACCTCTTTGTCCAACGGTCACTAATGCCTTCACTATAAATAGCCTTCATTTCTCAACAATGAAGGTTGCTGAGCTTAAAAGAGAATATCCCAAGTATTCAAGTTTGCTTTGAAGATTGAAAACCCAGATATTCATATCTTCATCATCTCCTAAGCAAACCCAGAGTTCTTCATCAAAGCTTCAAGCCTTCAAACCATCACAACTCAGCCTTGCACAGAAAGTAATCACTTGCTCGCCATCACTTAGATACTTTGAGCTCTTGATTTCTTTCCACACTACACACCCGGAGTATATTTTCTTATAGATTATATACCTCGAAAACACAGGTTGTTATAATAGCATAGTTAGGTTAGATTGTTTATTTAGAGTTTAGATTCTTTTGTAATCTTGTAAAAACTCCTCTAAATCAATACAAGTCTAGTAGCTATTAGAAAATCCTAGGCTAACCACCTAGGTAGAGGACGTAGTTCTTTCAAGAACGAACCTCTTCAAATTGTGTGTCTTTGATCTTTAATTTCTGTCTTGTCATTTACATTTCTGTTTATGAGCTTTATTTACTCTTATGTGAAATGACTTGATAAATGATTTGCATACTTCTGTGATACTTCAGTTGTGCCGTGTCAGTTGCATCATTCCATTTTCAACCTCTTAAACTGCCCTACTCTTTATAATTCAGTTTGGCCAAAACCGCAAAACTCCGCTGTGCATTTTATCTGAGCGGTTCTAGTGCTTTAAACCGCAATAGACCAAACTGATAAGCACTTGGTTGATTTTCAAGGGTATTTCGAAAAAGATTTTAAACTGTTATTCACCCCCCCCCCCTCTAGCGGTTCTATACCCTTGTTGCCCTTTGGGACCAACAGGAAGAAAGTTGGTGACGTTGGGGCGCTGGAGGGTTGGCCGGAGGTGAAGGGGAAATGAAGAGAGAGAGAGAGAGAGATTCCGGCCGCTGCAATGGAGAGACATGAAGCGGCGGCGGTGCCGGAGGAGGAAGAGATAAAATTGTCCGGAGATGGAGGTCGAGAGAGAGCATATGCTGAAGCAAGTTCAAGGACGGTGGTGGAAGCGCCAGAGATGGAGAAGGTGAGGTGAGGTAGGAGGGGAGCCGGAGAGGTCGACGGAGTATCGCCAAAGATGTAGGGAGAGAGAGAGAGAGAGAGAGAGAGAGAGAGAGAGAGAGAGAGAGAGAGAGAGAGCGAGCTTGGTTGAGTATGTGCGCGTTGCTGAATGAGGGGGAGGTGAGGGGAAACTAGGATTTTATGTGCAAGGAAGGGCAACTTTGGCATTTATCACAAAAGTCCAGTCAGCATAGAGTTTATGTGAAATTTTGATTTGAGCTTAAAGTTGGTTGCATGTAGGCTTTTGAAAATACCTTGTGTCTATATGGGAAATGGTTTGGACTTGAGGGGCCTTGAAAAACTCAACCATCCACAAATAAATGTTTGTTTTCCACTACAAAGGACATTCTAAGAGGTTATTAAATAAAGATAGTAACAAATACGTATAAATATCTTATTGTACTAGGAAAGGGTTTTATTTGTACTATTTGGAAAATTGTTTTAGAAACGGGACAGACATTGGGGACATAAGTTTCTAGACAAATGAATATTATTTAGGGGCATTAGAATATATATATATATGCCATGCTAAAATTTTATGCATTGTTCTCAGGAGTCATTCCGCGTCAGCTATTCTTGATAATGTTCTTGAGCTTCTCGTTTGCTGCTACAAGCTCTGCTGCTATTCCAGGTTCATTGGCAGAATGTCCTGCATTTCCAACCACCTGCAGTATCCCACCAGAAGTGTTGAGTTGTTATAAGCAAAAGGGTAAATGAATTTCAAGATTATTTCTAGGTTAACATGAATAATGGGCAATATAATAGAACATCTAACGTAAGCAGTCTCTTACCTTAAAATCTGCCTCTGGCCAAGCTTTATGAAGATCCCATGCTGACATCATGGGGCAGCAAACATCGTATCTTCCCTGCAAATCAAGATATTCCAAAAGTCGGATACAAACCTCAACCAGATTTATTTATTTATTTGCAGAAACACTACATCCTGGAAGCATTTAGTCATGCAGTTATGTTAAAACTGAAAAAGAAAGATTGAGATCAGACTTGTCATGTATCTCGTCTGCATTTAGACTGTTGCAAGAGGAAAATCTAAGACAGTACCACTCAGGAATTCAATCTTTTACGAAATCATCAAGCAGAGACGGATAATAATAATAAGCAACTGTGGCGCACACTATGCGTGTACAAGTATAGTATACATTTTATTTTTTTACAATTTAACTTACTGATATCATTATTTTGAAATGAATGTGTTAATGAACTTTTAGTCATGAAAATAAATTGATAAACTTGATGTAAAAGTTTGGTACAAGTACTCCCTCTGTCCCTGAATAAATGTCCAATTTTCCAATATATTTTTTTTGTCCCAATATAAATGTCGTCTTACTAAAAATAGAGTTTGAAGTTTGGTGATCTTCCTATGTTATTTGGTCATCTTCCTATGTTACCCATTCTAATAGGCACATGCATTACAATGCCATAGGAGGTGTCACTCTACCCATATGAATAGATTGGGGCAATCAAGGAAACATAACTAAAAGCTTAAAAACATTGACTTGTCAACTATGACATTTATTCCGGGACAGAGGGACTAGTTAATTTTCTAAAGAGGAGGAGGTTTTGCAATGAGAAAAGGTAAGAGGAGTCGAGGAGAAAGTAGTTGATTAAATGGAGAGTCCAAGAGTCCAAATGACTTCTCTTCCATAATACTCCCTCCGTTTCTCATTAGCAGTCGTTTTAAGCGAAATTGCACATACCAAGGAAATCATTCCTTCACATTCCACTTTTGCCCTTTGTCTCTCCTCTTAATTACACAGAATAAATAAGGAAAAGCATGAGTCAATGAGAGATAATCAGGAGACTCCGCTATTATCCACCTTTCGCCCGTCTAAAACACAGAACAACATATGTCTGCAAATCAAAGATCAAAGTCGAGGCACTTCCCGCTTTAGAGAGAACCATACATAAATTAAACAACCAGAAAACCACTTACGCAAATCGATAAAGACCTGTTCAATTTTAAAAACCGGAGGATTTGGTTCACTGCAGAGTGATACATGTGAAGACCAAGAACACAAATTTCAAATCTTGCCAGATGTGAAGATTTTCGACCAGATCTAGGCAAAAACAAGGTGGCGGAGGCGGGGAACTATGAAAGGCGATGGTGGTTTCCGAAAAAGAGAGGCGGAGGGAGGAGGCGATTGTGGAGGGGACGGGCGAGGAGGCGGAGATTGCCGGAGAAGATGGTGGAGGAAAAAGATGGCACCATTGGGAAGGGTTGGGATGAAGGGACGATGAGGAGGAGAGAGATTTGTTTTTCAGAGAGAAATATCTTACATCTGCAACTAAGGGGAGAAATGGCGTTGGGGGAGTTCGACAATTGATGGGTTTTGGTGAGGGTATAGGAGATGAGAGAGAACAAGAAAGGTTAGGGGTAATCATGTCAATGTAGGGCGAAAAAACCCGAGACGGCAGTTAATTTGGAACAAGATTCCAAAGCTAAAACGTCACAACTAAGGGAAGATTTGTTTTCACAAAGAGAAACGTCACATATTCTGATTGTGTGGTTTGATCACTCAACTCATTTCTATTGCATTGAGTAGCCTAAATTAATTTTTACGCCCATCCTGATCACTAGGCCTAAGGGGATCCTTTCTTTTTTATTAAGTTGTCATGTGCAATGCACATGACTAGATTTTGAAGGGTACAATAGGAAAATCATGGGAGAAGTGGAAGAAGTTGTCGGTAATGGATTCAATCAAATTGTAATTGATTTGGGGAAATGGAATGGATAGTTTCGAGCTACTAGTTTTGATTGGTAGAAGGGGAGGGCATCAGTGTCGTCGGCAGGCATTATAGGGGAAGAACCTTTTTGACTTGGAAAAGTGGTCATGAAGGTGATAATGAGTTGGGATCGATTTTGGGTGTACCCGATCTTGGACTAACATTGAATCTTGTTGTACATGCAGACACAAAGAGAGAAACACATACACTGCCAGTATTTCCCTCTCACACACTAACATACATAGTGGAAGAATTGTTTTTCTTCTAAGCTAATTCTTAACCTAAATTTGACACTCACATTCTTCAATCCAAAAGCACATGTAGTGGTCGGTGTGCGAAGTGTGTTTCTAGAATTTCATTCTGATATGGGATTTGGATTGATTAAATAATTAACTACTCCATTTGCAATGGAAGATGGATATGATCTATAATGCCCCTTAGTTAATTGGGTTTAATAACTTGAATACTCCCTTTCCTGCCCACCCCTCCCTTCATCTTCTTTTTCCGTTTCAGTCCAACAATCGTTGTCTTTTGGGTTTGAGAGTCGAAGAAGCTATTTGGTTTTTATTTAACAGTGCTCCATTTTTTTCTAAAGAAAAATTATTTATTTTGACTGACAGAAGAAGAAGAACATAAAGGGAGGGTGAGGAGGACGATTGGGGGGGGGGGGGATAGGTGGTGGGGAAGGGGAAGTTTCGTGTTGGGGTGGAGTGGCTGCCAGGATTGAGAAGGAAGTCGGTTTGAAGGTTGAAATGGGTTAAAATCCCATGATTTTCCTATTTTACCCTTCAAAATCTAGTCATGTGCATTGCACATGACAGCTTAACGAAAAACATTGAATGTCATCAGGCCTAGTGATCATGGATGCATGTAAAAATTAGTTTAGGCTACTCGATGCAATAAAAATGAGTTAGGTGATCAAACCACACATAATGTACATGACATCTTAAAGAATAAAATTGGAGTCGTTAGGCCTAGTGATCACGTATGCACGTAAAAATTAGTTTAGGCTACTCAATGTAATAAAAATGAGTTAAGTGATCGAAACCACACATCCTGGATAGTTAGATGACTTTGGATGGAATTTTTAGTATATAGTAAGATATTAAGATAGTAATATTTCTGTAACTCATGAGGCTTGAACCCAAAAGATATGGGCAGGTAGGTGAACTCAATCTACAAACAGAGATTTTACCTTACTACACGCAAGGAAGATTAAATGAACAATATATTTCATATCTGGATAGTTGAACAAATATAATTACCAAAAGTAGAGATTGTGATCACGAGGCAAAAAACAAAATCCAGCTGCTAATGAGACAATGAGGAAAGTGCCATGTTCCAAAAGTCCCATTGACTTGCAGTTTAGGTTTCACATTTCTAAAGTAAGCAAATAAGTTCCATAGATACATCAACTATTTTTATTTTATTTTTTGTAATGCGGTCTGCCGTGTTATAATAGCTGTCCAGATTGAATTATTTTAATTATGACTTCCAAAATAAGACTCCTATTTTGAGATGGACAGAGCATAAATGTCACATAAAGTTAATGTAGAAAATAAAATATCAATTCACTCTGGTAATAGTGATAAAAAGAAACATTCACCTGCACAATGGTAGTATTGATGTGCCTTATCTTCTCAATATTATCTAACAGGAACGAGTCTGAAATAAAAAAACCCTTGTTGATAAAGTAATGATTCTCGATCCTTGCAAAAGCCTTCATAAAGCAAAAAAACAAAATGTTAGAAGTCAAGACTCAACCATTCCAAGAAATCAACGACTAATGTTCAAGAAGAAAGTAAATAGAAAACTGGACCATGTTAAACATGCAGAAAGGAAAAGTCGTAATCACTTCAATCTATCAAATTATACTCACAGTCACAGGTATAGAAAGCAAGGTCGGGAAGTTTGTTTCTGGAAATTTTCTATAAAACTGAGCATATTTAAGTATTCAACACACAGAAAAGAGCGTATTCAGTGAAAAGCATAAGTGGTGGTACTAAAAGCAATTGATTCATCCATGAAAAGTAAGCTAAGTAATGCGTAAGTATGAATTTTTGAACTCAAAACCAACCATCATTGCAATTCGTTTCATGGAGTCAAAGACAGACAGCCATGTAGAAGGAAAAATGCTGAGAAATGAGATTAGATTAGAAAATACAAGGTAGAGAACCATACATCATAGTTCACTCTAAGTAACTTCGCTGCAGAACAGGATTGTGTTTGAACCTCTTGCTTTTCTTACACGATGACTGGAAAAAAAGGGTGTGGGATGCTGATAAATAAATATGTACTCCCTCCGTCCCTACCTGAATGTCCAAATTTCATTTTGAGGGACATTCGGAAAATGTTCACTTTTTATATAATAAAATGACAAAGATGCATGAATTTCCTTGCTTTCTACTTTCTAAACATTTAGTTTTGCAAGTACAAAATGGCTAGTGAAAAAGAATTGGTAAAAAAACATCTTGACACAGCTTTTTTCAAAAAAGACATTCATTTTGGGACAAAAATCTATTGAAAATGGACATTCATTTAGGGACAGAGGAAGTAAAACATTTACTTTAATCATAATGCCAAGATATACTGCCACTCTATAACCAAAAACAATTTTAACTCTTTTCCCAGCAAAAGATATACCCCATTTCTCCTAAAATTAAGTTTTGCTAATCTTTGGCAATGCCTGCAACACTAGAGTCCCATCTTTTCTATAGTTATGAGCATCACAAAGCAAGTGTAGTATTCAGGCCCAATAGTAGTTAAGGAGTGCATTTTTTAGATATTATTGTTAACATCTTAAAGATGTCTCCACAATAACTATACCCATTTTGGAAAGATACTTAAAAACGAATCAGGGACTGGAGACTGAAAAGATAAGAATAAAAAGAAATATCTTAAACAAACAGGGATGTTTTCAGATTACCCAATCTTCTACAAGAATGACGGAATTTAGAGAGGTGTTGAGCACTTAAGAACCAGCTAAGTAAGATAATGGCATAAACACGGGAATAAAAACATAAATCAAATTAATCATAAATATAAGGAAGCCCAAATCTCAGTATTTACCAGCGAGAATTCATCGTCATCCCCTCTCTTTACAGTATCTTCATTTGGGAGAAGATGAGCAGTCATCATTTCCCACTTGGTCCAAGCCCTTGCAGCTGCATACTAAGAACAAACAAGAACTTAAATGTAAAACGGAGTATAGAAATATCATCAAAGGTTTAATATGAGTAGGAAGATTAAATTTTTTCATTAGGGGGTAGTTGCATTAAATGCCAGTTAAAATGGAAACGCGTCTTTATTTACTACATACATCCCATAATGAGTGGCTTGCTTTCCTTTTTTGGTCCATTCCAAAGTGTCGCATATTTGAATAAGGAAACAGTCTTATTGCAATTTAACTATGGTTCAAGCAACGCACAAGCAAGTGAAGCATGTTTCTTAACAACTTTAACAAGTCAACTGCGACACTTATAATGAGACGGAGGGGGTATTGGTAACCAAAAAGTGATAAGCAAAAAATAAAGAAACGTGCACCAATAGAATAGTGCATGTTTCCAATGCTTTGATAACTGTTCCCAACAGCACATGTTTATATATACTCTTAAGAAATGTACTTAGGTAATGTAAGAATTTGCCTCATCAATTTAAATCATAATGAAGATTCTAGGGACACAAAGCATAAATTCGAGAAAAACAGAAGAAAACAGTACAAGTTTTTCCCTTAAACCCATCTTTGTCAATGAACCATTATTTTCTTCCTTGTATTCTAAACAAAATTGTAACATGTGAAGAAAAAGAAAAGGTTGCATAGACCCTGTAGCCACAAAAACGAACTCACGGACTGAGAAGGGATCTTACTTGTGTGTTCAAATCATCAGAGTTTAATCTCTTGTGGTAAGCATCAATAAAGCAGCTTCTTTCATTGTCTGGAATGAGATCTCTAAATGGTTCCCACGCTACACAAGGAGGAAATTGTGTGCAAATGGTAAGTCACCACGGAAACATAATCAACAAGCTTAAGGAGCACAACAAGTACAGCGTTTATCTACAATAAGAACACTAAAATACTTCGTCCACCAATGTTACCCCCACTCCAACCCACAAGTGATGTAATAATCAAGCCTGTGACAGATAAACTGAAAATCCTCTCACATCTCTGGTTTCTGGAATGGTGAAAATTCGAAATGGGTGTCATACTTTACAGTTCTTACAATATCGGTTGTGTTTCAAGTTATAAGTGTATTTTTGTGTTCTTTTTCAATAAGGTAAAATAGTTGGATAATCTCTTAAAACAGCTACTCTAGTTTACGTTTACAATAATAGTGTCTCCATGTTCCAAAAAATGTATATCCAAACAAACCCAAAAGAACCTGAAACCTAAACCCCAAAACACTTAAGTCCTAAACCCTAGACCCTAAACTATAAATCCTAATCTTAGACTTGGATTATTGAAACACTGCTAAATTTCACAAATGGTCCCTAACTCTTTTCTTAATTGGAATTAAAAACAAAAGTACACTGTATAATTGTGCCGGGAACAAAATTACAAGACCCAGTGTGAGGTGTTCCTCAAATAAACTAAAGGCTTCTTTAGAATGATCTGGTAGAAATATTATTAATATATCAAATAGTAACACTTTAAAATGTTTGTCATAGTCAATGTCATCATTCAGCAGAAAAGCTTAGGTAATTCAGAGAAAATTGCAATATATAGATCAACTCATTAATGAAGTATATTATCAGATATGCCCCCAATGATTTAAGAAAATACAAATTGTTGTGATGAGGATAGAAGAAGATCACCATCAGGGTATATCGCGGCAGCACCACCTTCATAAAACCAATCAAGCTCTTTCTTCCGCAATAGGAAGATACCTCTAAGGACTATGCCGGTGACCTTGAAATAACAAGAAAAATAAGAAAAGAGAACATAGATGATCTATCAGATCCGTTTCCAAAACTAAACGCAATGGCTATAAAACAGCTTATGCACCTTCTCAGGGTGAGTTTGGCTATAAGCAAGAGCAAGTGTGCTTCCCCATGACCCACCAAACACCTACGAATCGAGCTGATAAGAGACATAAAAGGAAAGATTCACCAAAACTACTTAAAAATAAAAAAGCCAAACCTGCCATTCTGGTATTTCAAGGTGTTCTCTAAGCTTTTCAATGTCATCAATGAGGTCCCACGTCGTGTTCTCCTCTAAGCAAGCATGAGGTGTACTCTTACCAGCACCTCTCTGGAACACATATTGGGTAAAATAATATTTAAGCAGTGCGAGAAATATAAACCTCCTAAACAGAACAGTTTGGGAAATGAACCTGATCAAAGAGAATGATGCGATAGAATTCCGGGTCAAAGAATCTTCGATTACTTGGTGATGTTCCACCTCCAGGGCCCCCATGGAGGAAAACAACTGGCTGTAGTGTTCAAAGAAATCATCAATAAGAAGCTGCATTTCACACACATAAAAAAGGGACTTGGGCAATTTAGGCCAGCAGAAGTCCCAGAACTCAATGATATGTTCATACATGGTTTACAAATCCAAAAATCAGCAGTTCGTTTCATTCTATTAACTCAAAACTACTAACCGAGAAAATGACTCCCTAAAGATTACAATTTGTTAGGTGGATGTCTAGTTGTTATCATCATGGAGACTGAGTTTCAAAGCTAAGTACTCCCTCAGTCCCAGAATAAATGTCCTACTTTCCATTTTTGTTTTTCCCAAAATAAATGTTGTCTTATTACTAAAAATAGCGTATGAAGTTTGGTGATCTTCCTATACTACCCATTCTAATAGGCACAAGCATTGCAATGTCATAGGAGGTGTCACTCTACCCATATGAATAAAAGCTTAAAACATTGACTTGTTTGTCAATTATGACACTTATTTCGGGACAGGGGGAGTAATACAGTCGGCTAAGTCCTTGGTTCAAGCTCCAAGACTAAACTAATCGGCAACTGAGGAAATCTGTGATGTGGCATCACAATGAAAAATAAATAACACACCAACTTTTACTAAAACTACACCACAAGGAATTTAAGCAAGACTCTCAAATCACCTAGTTATAGTCAAAAGTCCCTCTACTCCCTGAAATTAGTTTCTTCTTCTGGAAAACCCAAAAGAACCCACACGAGTAACTCTCATTCCCAGATTCGGAAGCTCATTTGAACTATTATTAGGATAAGCAAACTACAAGCGCTGCAAAGTCATCCTTCAACAAATACAGTGGCTAATGGAGGTATTCTATAAAACATGACTTTCATATTAGAACTCTTCCTGTGTGTTCAGAGAATAGGAATAGTGTAGACACCCATTTTGAACTCACAATTATGATTACATTACTTTTGTGTCTCGCCTTTGTGTTTGGATGAAAACTCGTTAGTTTCATCATGTTTCGTTAAGTTTTTAACTGACTCCGTTAGTCAGGGGCTAAACTGAACAACTGAACTTTAGATGAGGGCAAAACAGTACTTCTATGCTGGATGCCTCGTACGAGACATCTCCTCTGTCTGCAAGTCGATTCACTCTCCTTCTCCGTCCCGATCTCTTTCTTGGCCAACACTCTCCTAATCCGGGGAATATCTAATAGGAGACTTCCTAAACGATTTCCTACTGATTTCCTTACCTAATTAAACCTCTCCACCTCCAGACTTGGTCCCTAAGCAATCTAAACATATAAATAAAGAGTCTTTCAACCCTAGACTCTCCTAATAGTTCCTAATCATCCAAAAAGGAGGTGAACAACTCTCTAATCAGTCCCTCTCCAAAGAATCCCGTTTTTACTCCTCCCTCACACCAAAACACCATAAAAAACTCATCTTTTCAAGCCAAAATCATCATAAAACTCTTGGATCTTCATGGCCTTAGTCAAGGCCATCAATTGGAATCTCAAGAACGCTTTAGGTAAACTCCTACGCTTTTAATCTCTACTTCTCATCTCATTCTTTGTTTTAGAGTAGTGTAATCCCATCAAAAGGATCAGCCTAGAGCCCCTCCAATCCATGGAGATGGTCTCGAAGCACATGATCCGATCATCCGACATTCCAATAATTAAGAAATTAATTATTGGCTTTACTTGTTTTAATTACTTGTTCTTTATTTGATTTGATTAAAAACACCTAAGCAAGACCAATCCTAGATTGGGTGGATTGGGTGCTCCTTGACCTTCCCAATCCATAACTTAACCCCCGAACTCAAGAATCTCACGGTCCGTGTTCCGTTCAACAACATGGTGGCGACTCTCAAATCAAAAAGGCGAGCGAGGATCTCTATCCTCTTTCTCGGGTGCAAACAAATAGAATCTGACGTTTAAATAAATCTTTTCAGGTTATATCATGAGAAAAAAGATCCTATATTGAAAGTTGTATTTAAGGCTACATAAATACCTTTACCCTTGAAAGTAATCATAAACCATAAAAAACTTTTTCTAGTAGCAAACTTGTTTAGCTATAAATGTGCGTTCAAATATAAATTCCAATGGCAAAATAACACAGGTAAATTCACAGGGCAATATTTTCAAGATTAGTGATCACTCACATGCCCATTTGGGTTTCCAGACTGCTCCCAATAGATCGAGTGAAGATCCGAAACTTTCAGAAAACCTGTAGTGTATGGCTCAATGTTTGCATAAAGATTCTTATTTAGCTCCGGATACTCTTTCTTCAGCTCCATCAATGTTGTATTTACTTGTTTCTCACCACTATAGTCAAGATTCTGAACACGTAACACCACACAGTTTTTTCCTAAATAAAAAGAAACAATTATTACAATTCTCGAAAACATATATCACCGGCAAGCCAAGTACGACTAGATTAAAGATTTAGGTCCAACTGTACCAAGTTCATCATACTAGTTACTCCCTCCGTCCCAAAACGAGTCTCATTTCCCTTTTTTGCTTGTCCCAAAAAGTCAGTCTCATTTCCCCAAATAAAAACTTTAAAGTCAATCAAAAGTTAAATTGTAACTTTAAAATGTTTGAAAAGTACATACTTAAAAAAACATAATAATATAGGAAACATATATGGAGTGATATCCTGCATATGAGATTAGGAAAAATAACAAATAGCAAGAAATAGAAACTTCTTAGTAGGCTAAAACCTTCTTTAAAGAGTTTTTGTGTGTGAGTGTGTTCCCAGGGTGAAAAGGGATTGTTCATCAAGAGATAAATTGTAGCAGAATGTGACAATTGGTTTCATAAAGATTAAATCTTTCAACCGATCAAAGCCATCTAAACTTTTCAAGAATTATGAAAATCAAGGTCCGGAATTGCACAATTTAAAATTAATAACACACAAAAACAAAAACAAAAACAAAAACAGCACAAGAATTCGTGTATGAGTGTGTTCACAGGGAGAAGAAGAATTCTTCAGTTCATCATCAGCGATAAATCACAATACAATGTACAATCTCAATAAAGATTAAAAAAAAATTGTCAATAAAACCCAACAAAAAATTCAAGAATTGTCGAAATGAAGTGAACATGAATTGTGCGAGTTTGAGAGAGAAAGAGAGAGAGACCTGTGGAACCGAATCTCTTGTATGGAAGAGAGAGATTAGGGTGTTGTGGGGAGATAAAAGGAGGAGAACTGAATTTAGGAAAGTGCAGAGGAATCAGAAGATTCTTTTGAAGAAGCCCTAAACTCATGGGATTTGAGACTACGATGATGTTTGACAATAATGAGGAATCAATGAATGATAATGTAGTGATTTGGTGAGACTAATATAAGCTGTTTTATCATAATATAAAAATGGGTTAATTACAATTTAGGGCCTGAACTCCATAGGATGTTCCTCAAGCGGGGCTCCAAGTTTTTTTTTTTTTTTGGTGAATCAGGGCTCGATGCGTATTTTTTTCATCAATCTAGGGCTTTTTGACGGAAATTGTTAGAAAAGTCGGTTAAGTCTCATGTGCCTTGCACGTGATCAAGAAACTGGATTAAATTGAAACGAATATTAGTTATAAGGAGTTAAACTGTAAATTTTGGAATTCGAAGGGTTAGGCAATATTTAATTTCGATAACAAAATTAAAAAGCTTAAAACATAATCAATCACGCCGGCCTTCTGGTAAACGTAGGTGAGTGCACGCTGGTCCGGCGGGATGCCTTCTTTGTCCTGGATCTTCGCTTACACTTTGTCGATGGTGTCGGACGATTCGACTTTAGAGTTATTGTCTTCCCCGTTAGGACAGTAATTAAAAAAAAACAAAAAAAAAACAATATCAACATCATGGAATTGGGTTTAATTCCTTTTCTAAATTTCCAATACTCCAGTTAGGATCAACATCTTGATACCCTCACCAATGGATCGAACCAGAATCCAAATTAGATAAATGAACCCGAGAGTGATTCTGGAAAACCTAAGAAAATCAGCCGGAAACCACCACCACCGTTGAATCAACCCAATATTCAATTGACGTCGGAAGTCACCTAGGTCATGGGTAAAAGACAGATCGAAAGCATGGTGGGAGCAGGTGGAGGTCTTAGACGGAAAAGATGGTGAAAGTCTTGGCTGGCCGGAGAAGATGCGGACGACCATCGGAGGAGAAGGGCAATTGGGTGAGGGGAAGTATACGGAAGGAGGAGACGGTGGTGGGGTAACAGAGGATGAAAGACCATGGAGTGGTGGAGATGGATAATTGGTCGTCTTCATGGTCAAGTTGTTGCAACTGCTGCTAAGGAGAAGTAGAAGAAGACGTATTTGCTGGGTTTTCTATTAGGGCAAATTGCAATTTAGTTACCTGAGTTTTACACTATGTTTCAATTGGTTCCTGGATCCGCTTTTCGACAAATTGGTTACCTGAGTTTGACATTCCGTTGCAATGTGGTATAAAAATGGATGAACCGTTAAAAAACTAACAATAGTTGATGAAAAATGTAACAGACTTCTTTCAAAGTTACAATAATCACCCTTACAGGTTTATATTATCCCACTTTGCTCCCTAGCTCCTAACAAATGTTAAAATATTTTTTTTTGAATAAAAACTTTTAATGCTTTCAAAAAAAAATGTTAATAGATATAATCGCTTCTTTCTCTAATCAAGATAGAATTGATTCAAATATATACTCCTTTTTTATCCCCACCCATCAACACTCACCAAAGTCTCCTGCTCACCAAATTCATCATATTCAAGACCCAAATTCAAAAGAGTCCAAACATAAAAAATAAAAAAATAAAAAACTGACCATATTCATCATGCAGGTCCCAAAATCAAATGTACCACAAATTCAAAAGATAAAAGTTCGAGAATCATTAACAAAGAATAAATTTTAACGGGAACGATTGTTCAAAAAATAAAATTAGAATCAAAAGAGGAAGAGAAATTTAAGAAGTTGATATCGGCGTGTAAGGATCGACGCGGACGATGGAGGATAAGTGTCTGCAGTTCTAGCGGACCCATCTTGGCACGTTGATGGATCAAATTCCAAGTAATAAAACCTTGCAAGTGTACAAGTTACCGAAGTAGCACTGTACCAATGTAAGGGTCGAACCACAAGGACTTGTTGGACACACAAGTGAATTTAATTAGTACAAAAGAGTAACCAAAGGGGGGTTTTTGATTTGATTTTTAATTAAACTACTTTTACCTACTAAACAATAAAAACAACTAACTTAACTAGCACAAGGAATCAGGGGTTTAAACCAAGAGATAACAAGCAGTTCACGGATTGGTGATCACAATTACACTTTCTTTATGCTATTTTGATGATATAAGAAATAATCTTGATTTTAGGGTTCATTCACTTATTTAAGAATTGGGACGGTTAGGTGGCCGGATTGCAATTCTATTATCCTATGTAAATTAATTCTTCCGCAAGGTCCAATTAAAACACACAGAATTTATTAAGTTTCAAAGAACATAAAAACCTAGTTTGTCTCTTTTTCCGCAAGGTCCAAGATCCAAACTGTTTAACATACCAATGGCTATGTTTGACTCTCCACGCAAGTGCAAGAAATCAAACCCTAATAGTTAAAGAGCAAAAAATATCTATCAATATAATTGAAACTCAAAACCAGAATTGAATCTATTGTGTTAAACTAAAACTACAATTATCATCTCATAGCATAAAGATCATGCAATTGTTCACAACCAATCCGCAAACCAAGGAATTTAGCTACTCATACTCATAGCAATTATCACAAGAAAACAATTAGAAATCATAAACCTGGATAATACGCTTGATGTTTGAAAGATCTAAAATCTTGATTACAACTTGAATCCTTGATAAAACTTAAAAGAAAGCATCCATATAAATTACTGTTGTCTACTATATATACTAGGAGAAACTAGGGCCCAAAAATAGGGAAAATTTGGTCAAAACCCGTCTTGAAAAGGAATCCCGAAATTCTGTACGGAAGGAGTGAGCGGGTGCCTGATGGTACCCAGGCGGGCGCTCATTTGGACAGAAACATTGGTTCTTCAGAATTTGAATTGAGCGGCCGCTCGGTACTCTGCAAGCGGGCGCCTGATCTGTTTTTCTGACTTTCCTTGTCTTTTCTCCATCTTGACTTGCCCAGCTTCCAATTGACTTCTGGTTTTGACTCACGCGCTCCTGGTCTTCACAATTAACCCTTGAGGACTTTGTTCACCACCACAAATGACACTAAAAGTGTTCAAAATATACAAATAATAACCAAAGTTCCTCAAATCACAAATGGACCAAAATTACATCAAACTAGTCTAAATTACAATCAAAAGTCAATAGAAATACCATGAAATTGTAAAGATTACATACATGAAAAACCAACCATCAAATTCCCCCACGCTTAGACCATTACTCGTCCCAGAGTAATATTCCTAACCCCACATCTAAGCACCGGTCTAATTAGCGTAGCATGGAGGAAAATGATACATATCTCCTCTACAACTCCCATCTCAAACAAGTCAATGTAATAACAAATCACTCGGAGTATAAATGACTCTGCTCTTTATAACTCCAACACGAAAGATGACAATGAAAACAAAAATGGACCTAATTGATAGCACACCCATAATATGACTATAACACGCTTATCCAACTAGGGCCCACTCAAAAATCTAGGGGAACTAAAATGTCCTAAGCTTCCCCCACGCTTACCTTTCACTACATCTTCCCTCAAAAAGAAATCAAAGTCAACATAGTTCAACAATGATTTACCTCATCATAAGCTCCAACACCCCTTATGACTCCCGAAACGAGTGAGGATTTCTAACCTAACACCACTAAACAAAACCTCCTACTTCAAAAATGTCCTACCCAAACGCTCCAAACCGCCCTTGTGTCACCTACGCCATGGAACTTCTTTTTCTTTCACTCCCTCTCCTTTTGCCTAGGCGCCCTTTCGGGTTTTCACCTAGCCTCTCTTTTCTTTTCATTTTTTTTTTCATTTTTTTTTACTGTAACTATACAACAAAGCAAGTGATAACATGCATCAACCAACAACCTACCGATATTCCCACCCCCCAAACCAAATATAAGCATTGCCCCCAATGCTCGTCATAACTAAGCATAAAAACATAGGGAGTGGAATACCTCGAGCTACTCACGGCGGGGGAGGTCCAAAAATATCATCCTAAGCATTCCATCCCCTCTGAGGCGGTGGCGGAGGTGGTACATACTGAGGCGGTGGCGGAGGTGGTACATACTGAGGCGGTGGAGGGTAAGTCAACGGTGGATACCGCTCACCAGGAAAATGATGCGCCATCATTCGTTGTCTGAAATACTGATCCTCCCGAATGTTGGCGTATAATGCCTCCTCCATCCTCTGCACCCTCTGATCATTCTCTTCTTCCCTCCGCTCTCTCTGATAGGTTGCCATGAATTGTTGTTGCTGAAAGGCCCTGAACATATCATCCAACCCTTGAATCTGTCCCGACAAATAGTAATTAAGCTCTCTCTGAGTCATGTCTATCGGGATATCATCCTCTTCCTCCTCATCACCAACAGCCTGACCACCAACAGCCTGACCGCCAACAGCCTGACCGCCAGTAGCCTGAGCTGGGGCTGGGGCCCGAGCTCTCTGCGCTCGCCCACTTTCTATGGTCGCTTTTGTTACGGTGGTGCCTGGAGCTAAAAGTCTGGGGAACCCCTCCATAGGCACCCCTGCCCTCTGTGCCATAGTAGTGATCATAATGGGGAATAGATAGTTCTTCTTCTCTAAATACCTGGCTCGGACCCCCATCTCACTCCGCATGATGCCCCAAATGTTTATCGGCATCCTCCTTATCATGGCATAGAGCAAAGGGGCCCTGTACTAGTGAACCTCCTGATAGTGAGAGGAAGGCATGATCCTCTCGCAAATAAAGCGATACAATGCCTTCAGATCCAGACGCAACTCACTAATATGAAACAAATACCCACTTCGGATGTTCCCCCTATCAATGTTCACCCCAAACTCTCCTGCAAATAGAGCTAAGGTATCATTCAACTGGGCCATATTCTGGAGATTCCTCTTCAAATCCCAATATGCACAATTCTCATCCGCCACAGCATTTGACAAACCATAGAAATTATTAATGGCCGCCGCAGTCACATTAACATTAAATCCCCTAACCCAGACATTGGGGGCCTCAGTCGCAGCATGAAAATTTGCATAAAACTCTTGAACAAACAATTTCGACCCCATCTGGGCCGGCACGGCCAACAATCGTCTCAAGTTGTAATGTTCAATAATTGCATCTAACCCAAAATCTGTCAAATTATACCCTCTCTCCACCGTCACCCCATTATTTTGCTTATTTTCAAAGTAGTTCTGTGAATCCCGGGATACAAAACGAGTGTTGTCAAAATCTGGCTCAACTTGGGATGGGGGAACACCACGACCACGTCCTCGACCTCTTGGTCTTGGAGGCATGATAACAATCCCGACAACCCCCTGACAACAATCCCGACAACCCCCTGACAGCTTTTAAAACTGTAAATTGTTCTTACCCGAACTTGCCGGAAAATCTCGCCGGAAAATTCTTGCC
This sequence comes from Campanula takesimana, assembly GCA_026119855.1. Taxonomy (NCBI): domain Eukaryota; kingdom Viridiplantae; phylum Streptophyta; class Magnoliopsida; order Asterales; family Campanulaceae; genus Campanula; species Campanula takesimana. Next base: position 473,735 of record JAOWBW010000751.1, on the reverse strand, counting down.
GGAACCGGAGAAGATGATTTTTGGAATTCCCAAGCTCTCACAACCACTTTTCCCTTCTTTGACGCCTTCCAATTCCGAACCGAACCTCTTCAATTATCCCCGATTCTTCTTCCCAAGTTTGAACCCAAAATCCTCAAATCACCGGATTAAATGGGGGATTTGGCTTGAAATCGTTATGATGTGAGGGGAGGGAGATGGTTTGGGTGTTTGTGGGTTGGTTTGAGTGTGGGTAGGGGATTTGTAGTGAGAGAGAGTAAGAGGCGGGTGAGGGAGAGTTTTAGAGAGAGGGAGAAATTGGAGAAGATGAATAGTTTAGGTTAAAACCTCCCAAAAACCCGTTTTTACACAACTGGGGACTTCTCAACCCGTCAACCGGGCGGGCGCTCACCAAGGGCCAGGCGCGCGCTTATTTGGGCAGAAACATCATACTTTTCAATTTCTAAATCAAGCGTGCGCCCCCTGTACACCAAGCGAGCGCTTGATATGTTTTTCCAGCAGTTTTTTTTTTTTTTTTTTTTACTGCTGGTTTGATTGCTCCACCACTGGTTGAATTGATTTCCTGCACATCACCACAAACAAACATCACAAGCGTAATATCCGTTATGAACATAAAAAAAATGACCCAAAATATTTTTGGAGGGTGACACTATTTACACTAATAAACCCACAAACTCGGAGAGATCCATGAAGGATGACACAGACTAAACTTTTGACCGCACTTTCGTTGCCTACGTTCTCCCTAGGACAATAAGAGCTCAGGTCACCGTAGTTCGAACCGACCAACACTGACACACAAATTTAACCACCACCCCCGAACCAAAAGTGCGCTATGTCCTCATGGCATTGAAGAAACAACACACTCCCAATTGAAAATGATGATAAACTGAAAGGAAAAACATAAAGCAATAAAATGATACCTGGTTGGGTTGCCTCCCAACAAGCGCCTTTGTTTTATGTCTTTGGCTCGACATGATGCCACTAAGAGATTACATGGCTTGTTCCGGATCTGCCAACTCGATTACATCAATCTCATTGATGTCTTCCACAATTGAAAGCCCTTCATAGTATGGCTTCACCCGGTGACCATTCACTTTGAAAATCATCCCATCTTTCAAATTTTTGAGTTCCACTGCTCCATGGGGATAGATTCTAACCAATTCATAAGGACCCGTCCACCTTGAACACAATTTGCCCGGAAAGAGCTTGAGGCGAGAATTAAAAACAAGGACCTTCAGACCCGGTTTGAGAAACTTGGGCTTTAGATTTTTATCATGATATCTCTTGGTCCTTTCTTTGTATAATTTGGCACTCTCATAGCTATCTTGCCTCATCTCTTCTAACTCATCCAAATCGAGCAACCTTTTCTCTCCCGCTAGCATCAAATCCATATTTAGCTCTTTGGTTGCCCAGTATGCCTTGTGTTCCAACTCCACCGGTAGGTGACACTCTTTCCCATACACTATGCGATACGGACTCATACCAATGGGAGTTTTATATGCAGTCCGATACGCCCACAGTGCATCACACAACTTCACTGACCAATCCTTACGATTTAGACGCACTATCTTCTCAAGAACCGCTTTAATTTGGCGATTACTCACCTCCACTTGACCCGAAGTTTGGGGATGGTAGGCCGTAGCCAACTTATGCCCAACCCCATACTTCTTTAGTACCTGATTAAACATGCGGTTGGTGAAGTGTGTCCCTTGGTCACTGACGATGACGCGCGGTACTCCATACCTGCTAAAAATGTTTTAACGCACAAACTTGCAAACAACATTAGCATCATTAGTACGGGTAGGAATTGCTTCCACCCACTTAGACACATAATCAACAGCAACAAGTATGTATAAGTGACCATAGGAAGGGGGAAAGGGGCCCATTAAATCTATGCCCCACACATCAAAGATATCAACAATTAAATTATGCTGTAGGGGCATCTCATCTCTTTTCCCTATATTGCCAGTCCGTTGGCATCTATCACATCTTACACAAAATTCCTGAGCATCTTTGAATAAAGTGGGCCAATATAGCCCCGCTTGAAGCACTTTCTTGGCGGTCTTTTGCCCACTAAAATGACCCCCACATTGGAGTTCATAGCAAAACCGCAACACACTATCTTGCTCATGCTCAGGAATACAACGCCGAATAATCTTATCCAGACACACCTTCCAAAGATAAGGGTCATCCAAAATATAGTGCTTCGCATCCGACCTAAACTTTCGTTTTTGGTCGTAAGTGAAGTGTGGTGGTATCAGATTAGTCACAAGAAAATTAACGAAGTCAGCGTACCAAGGCTCTTGGATATGTAAAGCAAAAAGTTGCTCATCCGGAAAATTTTCATTAACCGGAATCGCCCCATCGATTACACTCGTAAAAGTGAAATCCTCAAGCCTCGATAAGTGATCCGCCACCACATTTTCGGTCCCCTTTTTATCTCGGATATCAATATCAAACTCCTGCAGTAGGAGCATCCACCTAAGGAGTCTAGGTTTAGCATCCTTTTTATTCAGCAAATATTTGAGTGCAGCATGATCAGAGTAGACAATTACCTTGGATCCTAGCAAGTAAGAACGAAACTTTTCAAGAGCAAACACAACTGCTAAAAATTCTTTTTCAGTGGTAGTATAATTCAGTTGTGCATCATTTAAAGTTCTACTTGCATAATGGATCACATGAGGTAACTTGTCCACTCTTTGCCCCAACACAGCCCCAATCGCAAAATCAGACGTATCACACATGATCTCAAAAAGTAGAGACCAATTGGGGTTAGATAGAATGGGGGCACACGTCAACTTCTCCTTCAGTAGATTGAAGGCCTCTAGACACTCTTGGTCAAAGATGAACTCAGTGTCCTTAGCTAGCAGGTTACATAAAGGCTTACAAATTTTTGAAAAGTCTTTTATGAAACGCCTATAAAAACCTGCATGGCCTAGAAAACTTTTCACACCCTTAACCGACACAGGGAGAGGAAATTTTGAAATCACATCGATTTTAGCCTTATCTACCTCAATCCCCTTGTTTGACACCAAATGTCCTAACACAATGCCATGCCTCATGAGAAAATGACATTTTTCCCAACTAAGGGTCAAATTTGTCTCACAACAACGTTTAAAAACTATTGTCAAATTCTTGAGGCATCCATCAAAACTGTCGCCAAACATAGAGAAGTCATCCATGAAGACTTCGACACATCGATCGATCAAATCAGAGAATATGGAGGTCATACACATTTGAAAAGTCGCATGTGCATTACAATGCCCAAAGGGCATCCTCCTAAATGCGAATGTGCCAAAGGGACAAGTAAAAATGGTCTTGGCTTGGTCCTCTGGTGCATTGGGGATTTGGTTATACCCCAAAAAACCATCCAAGAAACAATAATACTCATGTCCGGCTAACCTCTCAAGAATCTGATCAATAAAGGGCAAAGGGAAGTGATCTTTCTTTGTTGCAGCATTCAGTTTGCGCAAATCTATGCACATTCTAAGCCCAGTCACTTCCCTTGTTGGGACTTCCTCACCCCTCTCATTAGTGGTGACCATGTAACCCGATTTCTTTGGAACGACTTGAACCAGGCTCACCCACTCACTATCAGCAACGGCATAGATAATGTCCGCATCCAACAATTTTAGGACCTCTTTCCTAACCACCTCCTCCATGTGAGGATTTAGCCTCCTCTGTCTCTCTCTAGACGGCTTAGCACCATCTATGAGATTAATTTTGTGCATGCACATGGAGGGGCTTATACCCTTAATATCTGCTAAGGTCCACCCTATGGCCTGCTTGTGCTCACGAAGCACTTTGATCAACTTGGCCTCTTGTTCTAGGGTAAAATCTGAGGCAATTATCACGGGCAAAGTCTCTCCCTCCCCAAGAAAAACATACTTTAAATTTGAGGGAAGGGCTTTCAGCTTAAGAGCTGGAGGGGTTACAATAGAAGGCACCGACTTCTCATTAAAGTGGCTTAGAGGGTGAAACGGGCCATCACTAGGATGGTGTTCGTCGGCCTTTTCCACAGCCATCAGTTGAACATCCGCATTATCCCTAGATTTCTCACCGCCCCTTGACAACAAGGACTCTAACTCCTCACAATCTCTCTCATGCCATAAGACTTCACTCACACAATCCTCTACCACATCTACACAGTTACAAGACTCATCATCTATTGGACTTTGCATGACATCAAACACAGATATTTCAATTTTCTCATTAGCCACACACATAGATAGAGTCCCATCACCCACATTAATGATGGTGTTAGTAGTATCCATAAATGGACGCCCAAGCAATATGGGAGAATCCTGACTATTCCCAACACCATTAACAGTCTCAAGAACAACAAAATCCACAGGGATAATCAAATTGGCTACCTGCACCAAAACATCCTCCCCAATTCCCAATGGCCTCTTGATTGAACGGTCGGCCAATTGCAAGGTCATTGTGGTGGGTTTTAGCTCAGGTAAACCCAACTCAAGATACAAATGATGTGGCAACAGATTAATGCTAGCACCAAGATCCAACATTGCCTTCACCTTTTTAGAGTCCCCCATAGATATAGAAATGTTAAAACTTCCAGGGTCCTTCAATTTAGGTGGGAGGTTCTGTTGTACCACAGCACTAGCACTTTCCCCCATAATCAACTTCTCATCATTCCCATACTTAGGTTTCCTGGAATTTAATTCTTTGAAAAACTTAGCATAAGCTGGAATATTTTTGATGACATTCAACAATGGGAGATTAATGTTCACTTTTGAAAACATGTCATACAAATCAGACATTTGTTTATCTAGTTTGCTTCTCATAAATCTACCAGGAAACGGTACGGGAGGTACATATGGCTTGGGGGTGGAAGAATCAGTAACAGGAATTTCCCCCATGCCATTAGTACTCTTACCAACAACATTCTCAACAACAGGTGGTTCGACAGTTTTAGAAGGAGAGTTAGGAAATACCTCATTGCTTACTTGTTTGCCATTTCTCAGGGTCATGATGGCCTTGGATTTCTCCCCTTGACTAGGAAAGGTTCCTGGTTTATGCCCTTGCTGACCCACAGCTAGTTGACCAATCTGAGTCTCCAGCTTTTTGTTGATCGCTTCCTGCTGCTTCTCACGCTACTCCATCATCATTTTCATTTGTTGCTGCTCTTGCATCATGGAACTCATCATATCCTCCAGAGATTGCTTGGGCTGCTGTTCTGGATTCCCTTGTGGGGGAGGAGGATAGAGAGGTTTCTGCTGCTGGTACTGAATTCCTGGGTTACCCCTCCAAGAAAAATTGGGGTGGTTTTTCCAATCTGGATTATAAGTGTTAGAATACATACCACCTTGATTTTGCCTTGGGGGGGTACCCTTGCATCGCATTCACCTGTTCAGAATCAAACTGTGCAACAACTTGACAAACATTAGTAGCATGAGTGTTAGATCCACAGTTAGCACAGAAATCAGATACCACATTAGCACTTGAGGAAGACATATTAGAATTCATTTTAGCCATGTTTTGGTTTAACAAAGACATCTGCCTAGTGAACTCATCCATACAACTTAACTCATGCACTCCCCTAGGTTTCCCTTTAGAGCCTTTTTCTTGCGAATTGGCCCCCAACATCTCAAATAATTCTTGGGTTTGGTCAACAGTTTTGGCTCCTAGAAAGCCGCATGCTGCGTTGTCGACCATAGCTTGGTCTGCTGCAGTTAACCTACCATAAAATGTTTGATGTAAAAGGGCCTCAGGAAAAGCATGATGGGGGCACTGCACTTGCAACATTTTGAACCTATCCCAAGCCTCATGAAATGGCTCACCTACCTCTTGAGTAAACCCTATAATTTTCTATCTAAAGGTGGCCAAAGTAGCATGCGGGAATTTTTTTTTAAGAATGCATCATGCAACCTATCCCATGTAGTGATACTCCTAGTAGGAAGCAACATAAGCCAAGTTTTAGCTGCCCCTTGAAGAGAGAAAGGAAAATATTTAAGCCTTAATTGTTCATCAGTAACCCCTTCTTTTACAAGGAATCCTGATATAATCATCATGTACTCTCTCAAGAAGTTCAAAGAGTCTTCAGCGGGAAGACCCTGAAACTTGGGCAACTGAATGAAGTAATTGCCCTTCGCCTCATAAGTTTTAGCGTCCTCAGTCAAGACAATACATGACACCGATGTGTCAACCTTAGGCCTAGAATATTCTTTCATTAAGGGATTAGCCATTACAACTTCAATTTCTTGTCCCCCAGTGGAAGAAGTTTCAAATTCACTTAAAACTACCTCTGTCTCGGTGACAGAAGTTTCCGACTCAGACTCAGACTCACGAATAGGGGGAATACCCCTGTCGAGTCTATCGATATTATCGTCCAAAGGAACCAACTCGGGGTCTAATGAACGCCTACCAAACATACACCGATTAAATTAACTTTTAAATCAAAACAAGTCCCCGGCAACGGTGCCAAAAACTTGATGGATCAAATTCCAAGTAATAAAACCTTGCAAGTGTACAAGTTACCGAAGTAGCACTGTACCAATGTAAGGGTCGAACCACAAGGACTTGTTGGACACACAAGTGAATTTAATTAGTGCAAAAGAGTAACCAAAGGGGGGGTTTTTGATTTGATTTTTAATTAAACTACTTTTACCTACTAAACAATAAAAACAACTAACTTAACTAGCACAAGGAATTAGGGCTTTAAACCAAGAGATAACAAGCAGTTCACGGATTGGTGATCACAATTACACTTTCTTTATGCTATTTTGATGATATAAGAAATAATCTTGATTTTAGGGTTCATTCACTTATTTAAGAATTGGGACGGTTAGGTGGCCGGATTGCAATTCTATTATCCTATGTAAATTAATTCTTCCGCAAGGTCCAATTAAAACACACAAAATTTATTAAGTTTCAAAGAATATAAAAACCTAGTTTGTCTCTTTTTCCGCAAGGTCCAAGATCCAAACTATTTAACACACCAATGGCTATGTTTGACTCTCCACGCAAGTGCAAAAAATCAAACCCTAATAGTTAAAGATCCAAAAATATCTATCAATATAATTGAAACTCAAAAAAACGGAATTGAATCTATTGTGTTAAACTAAAACTACAATTATCATCTCATAGCATAAAGATCATGCAATTGTTCACAACCAATCCGCAAACCAAGGAATTTAGCTACTCATACCCATAGCAATTATTACAAGAAAACAATTAGAAATCATAAACCTGGATAATACGCTTGATGTTTGAAAGATCTAAAATCTTGATTACAACTTGAATCCTTGATAAAACCTAAAAGAAAGCATCCATATAAATTACTGCTGTCTACTATATATACTAGGAGAAACTAGGGCCCAAAAATAGGGAAAATTGGGTCAAAACCCGTCTTGAAAAGGAATCTCAAAATTCTGTACGGAAGGAGTGAGCGGGCGCCTGATGGTACCCAGGCGGGCGCTCATTTGGACAGAAACATTGGTTCTTCAGAATTCGAATTGAGCGGCCGCTCGGTACTCTGCAAGCGGGCGCCTGATCTGTTTTTCTGACTTTCCTTGTCTTTTCTCCATCTTGACTTGCCCAGCTTCCAATTGACTTCTGATTTTGACTCACGCGCTCCTGGTCTTCACAATTAACCCTTGAGGACTTTGTTTACCACCACAAATGACACTAAAAGTGTTCAAAATATACAAATAATAACCAAAGTTCCTCAAATCACAAATGGACCGAAATTACATCAAACTAGTCTAAACTACAATCAAAAGTCAATAGAAATACCATGAAATTGTAGAGATTACATACATGAAAAACCAACCATCACACGTTCGGATCAACCAGTAGGGTCAGACTCTTATCCGCTACACTGTAACCCAACAACGCTAGAAACTCATATTGCCGGCGTCTTGTTCAGACTCGTCCCACATTTTTCTTTATCGGTATCATCAATTTCTTGTGCGAAGAAATTGGATCGAGTTGAAATGACAATAAAAATGATTGGGAGGGTGGTGAGAAAAGAATGAGAAAGATTAGAGAAAGAGGGGATTGAATTGGGGTATAAAATTAAGAATCTGAGGTTTGTGTTTTGTTAATTATGGCGGTGGTGGCAAGTCGGTGGTCATGGAGTTTGCTTCCTGGTGAAAGACTTGAGAGCGGGTGATATGTACTCCCTCCGTCCCACTCGAATTAGGACAAATTTCCATTTTGGTGTCCCATTCGAATTAGGACAACCTAAAGATAGAAATGTTTTATTTAATGGGTCCCACATTCACACTCACAACAATTTTCCACTCATTATTCTCTACTCTACTTTCTCTCTCCTACTTCACTTTTCATACTCATAACACCTACTCCACTAACACTTTGTCCTTAATCCCCGTGCCCAACCCAAAAATCCTAATTCGGGTGGGACGGAGGGAGTATTTGTTATTAATTTTTTTATTTGAAGCTGTATTTTTTATTAATTAAATAAAATGGATATAATTTTTTTTATAATTTTGATGCAATAAAAAAATGAAAATAATTGAAACACCCATCATCTAAATAGCGCATGCCACATTATGTTAGTTTTTTAACATTTGTTAGGTGTTATGGTGCGAGGTGTGATGATTTAAACTGTAAGGGTGATTATTGCAATTTTTAAAGAAGTTTGTTACGTTTTTCATCCACTTTCGTTAGTTTTGTAACGTTCCGTCCATTTTTATACCACATTGCAACAAAAATTCAAACTCATGTAACCAATTTGTCGAAAAACGGATTCAGGAACCAATTGAAACATCGTGTAAAACTCATGTAACTAAATTGCAATTTGCCCTTTCTATTATACGAGAAATATACTTTTACCGTCCCAAAATGATCTTCACGTTTGACTATTCAAACTTTTTAAGAGTATGAACACTTGCTTCATTAGCCAGTTTAAGCCTAAAATGTAGAAATGTGAAGAACTTTTTGAGACAATGAGAAATGGCAAATGAGAAGATCATTTTAGGACGGAGGGAGTAACTGATTATATTTGATTTAAATAAGACTAAAACTCATGTGCGAACAGCACAACCCGTCTCATCCATGAGACGGTTCGGTTCTTGACCCACCCGCCCGACCCACTGAACCGGCTCCAGGACCCAGGGGTCGAACCTGCCACGTGGCAGCCTCTCATAGGCCATTTTTTTTTCTTTTTTTTGCTTTTTTTAAATTTTTATATTATTTTTTTGATTTTTTTTCGGTTTGTCAAAAGTAATAGTTACTATAACATAATGTAATGACTGTATACATATAAAATAACAGTTTGTATACATAAAAGTAATACATATATATAGAAAAGTAACAGTGTTTTTTTTATGTTTTCTTCGTTTGCCAAAAGTAATACTTATTACAACTAAAATGTAACGAACGTGTTACTTATATGTAATAATGTTTATACATAATTGTAACACATATGTATAGAAAAAGTAATAATTCAACCATTTACATTTTCAGAGCTAAAAACACTTGATTAGTGTTACATGTAAAAGTATTACATTATCTATAGAAATATGTTATAATTTCTTTTATTAAAGTGTTACATTTACTTGTACAAACAATTACATTCATACATATGAGTTGTTACTTTTCAAATGTTACTTTCTTTCAAAAAATTAAATCAAAGTACACAATATTTTACATTTTTGCAAAAGCATTATTACATTTCAGTATAAATGATAATTACATTTAGATATTGTTTGGGTTACATGTAATTATAGTTAGTATTACATTTGAAAAAATGGGTAAAATGAGCTTTTGTTTTTGTAAAACAGGTGTTACGTTTACTTATGAACAATATACATTAAGTTATGGTAACTATTACTTTTGGTCAACGACGGAAAAGCCGAAAAAATAATATAAAAACTCAAAAAAAAACAAAATAAAAAAATTGACCTATGGCAGGCTGCCACATGGTGGGTCATGCCCATGGGTCATGGGGCGACCCGTCTCATACATGAGACGGATCCCCTTGTTCTCATGGGAGACCACCTAAAAAAAAAGTGGGGAATGTAGGGTTTTTAGGATAAGCTGGACAATGTTTTTTTTTTTTTTCTCTTTTTCTTCTTATTTTTAGGGTGAGATATATTTAAATAATTTGTTTTTACCACTAATATAAAATGTTTCTTTTTTCAAAAAAATATAAAATGTTTTTTTAAGTAATAACAAAAGATTATTAAATATTGGAAAAAGAATTCAATATGGTTTAACCCTTTAAATTTCAGAATTTTCAGTTTGAACCACTAAAACTAATATTCGTTTCAATTTAATCCAGCTTCTTGAACACATGCAAGGCACATGGGACTTAACCAACTTTTTTAACGATTTTCGTCCAAAAGCCCTAGATTGATGAAAAAAATACGTATTGAGCCCTGATTCCCCAAAAAAAAAAAAAAAAATGGAGCCCCGCTTGGGGAACACCCTATGGAGTTCAGGCCCTAAATTGTAATTAACCCTATAAAAATATAACATGATCAATTGTCTCAGTTTTTGTTGCTAGCATATTGTAGTAGCCATTTGTTTATTTTCGCAAATATTTGCAAGGTAGACATTTGTTTATCGAATCATCTTTAATTTACATTTATATGCCGCCAACAAGCATACTTACTAAGTTTGTTAGGGTTTAAAGTTTAAGGGAGTGGATTTAAAATGGGTTAATGACAATTTAAACCCTGAAGTATAGTACCACCCTTCCAATCGAACCTTGAGAGTCTTTTTTCGCCAATTTAGGCCTTGAGGTAAAATATGTTCGCCACGTTAGGCCTTTTTGACGATTTTCGTCAGAAAAGTCAGTTAAAGAACCTAAATGAAAAGTTTAAACTTTGTAAGGCTAAAAATCAAAATATTTATTTTTTATGCCGAAAATCAAAATAATTATTAAAATATAGAATAAAAGGGTTTTTAAATTATTTTGAAAATATTAAATAATAAAAAATAAATAAACTCAATAAATAATTTTTATATTATTTACAAACGTAATAATAAACATAATAATTTTTTCTACATGTACCAAAAAATATTTCATCAAAAAGAAGTCATCAAATAAATTAAGACATTAAAATATTTATTTTCATCATCCACTTAATTTATAGTTTTCTTTTATTCAATCTTTATTATTGATATTAAATTAATAAAAAACAATTTTTTGAAAAATAAATACTCCCTCCGTCCCATCTTAAACTTCAAAAAAAAAGTCGGCACAAGAATTAAGATGGGAATTTGTATATTATAAAATATAGATAGTGGGGTAGAGTGTTGTGAGTATAGAAAGTGGGTAGGATAGAGAAAGTGGGGTAAAAATAGTTAGTGGATAGTTGTTATGTGTATGACATGTAGGTCTCACTAAATAAAAAAATATAAAACTTTCCTTTTTTGGATTTTGAAGTTTAAAATGGGACACCCAAAAAGGAAATTTTTGAAGTTTAAAATGGGACGGAGGGAGTATTAAATATGAGACAAGTTGAGCCCGTAGCTGCTACGTTATTGATGTCGTGGTTGATTTGGTTGAATGTGTAAGCGAACAGAGGAATTAGTGTTTTAGTGTGTGTTATGGGGTAAAAAGGGAAGATTGATAAACTTGTCTTATACTCACTCCATCCCAAACTTTTGGTTACTAAAATTGAATGCGCGGAGATTAAGAAAAAAGTATAGGTGGTGTGAGTGAGAAAGAGAGAGAAAATGAGATAGTGGATAGTTGTTGTGAGCAAGGTTCTAAAAAACGCTAGGCGGTCGCTAGGCGCCGCAGGTCCGCCTAGCGCCTAGGCGGGGCCAAGAATTCAGAAATAACTATAATATCCTAGACGTGACCTAGGCGTTTCATGAACGCCTAGCGCCTAGGCGGGGCCTAGGCGGCTTAGACGGGGGTCTTTTAGAACACTGGTTGTGAGTGGGAAGGAAAGAGAAAATTGAGCATTTTGGGTAAGTAACTAAAAGTATGGGACGCCCAAAAAGGAAATTAGTAACCAAAAGTTTGGGACAGAGGGAGTATTTAATAATTATTTTTCAAAAAATTGTTTTCTTATTAATTTAATATCAATAATAAATATTGAATAAAAGAAAATTATAAATTGAGTGGGTGATAAAAAATAAATACTTTAAGGGTTAATGACAATTTAGACCCTGAAGTATGATACCACTCTTCCAATTGAGCCCTGGATGTCTTTTTTCGCCAGATCAGACCTTGGGGTAATTTATTTTCGCCAGTTAAAGCCTTTTTGACGGAATTCGTTAAAAACTCAGTTAAAAAGCATATGCCGTGCACGTGACTAACTGAATTGAGTTGTTTGAAGTTGATGTTTCTTTTAAGGGGCTTAATGAAAATTCCAAATTTAAAAGGGCTGAAAATTAAAATAATTAATAAAAGCATCATGCAACCACCATGATACCAGCACAAAACTACCACCACTTCCACCATGCCGCCACTGCGCCGCCGCCGCCTAACAACCACCACAGTTCACAGCCAAAATCAAAATAAAACATCAATTTCAATATTTCCACTTGACTTCTTCTCAATCCATGGAAAAATAACAAGAAAATAATACACTGTTAACATCAAACTACGCTATTATCCAAAATAAAAAAAAAATGGCCAAAAAAAAAAAAAACCCCAGATTTGGGTTTGATAAAAATCATAATCTAGGAGTGGGCAATGGGAAGATTGAAGGAAAAGGGAGACAATGAGATAAGGGAGAATAAGAAACGATAGATCTAGACCAAAATTCAAAAAAAAAAAAAAAAAAAAAAAAAACAAAAAACCCAGATTTGGGTTTTATCAAATTGCAGAATCTGGGAATGGGAGGGAGCAACGGGAAGAGAGAATAGGAAAGAGAGGTGGAGACGTTGAAATTGGAGAATGGGAAAATCAAGGTCTTAATCATGTTGCCATTGTTGATGAAGCTTTTGCCATTGTTGATGATTTAGACATTATTGTTTGAAGTGGTGATAATGGGAGTGAATGAGTGGAAGAACAAGGGTGGATCTGAGGAGACAAAGGTCTAAGAATGAAAGGGTTGGTGGGGGAGAGGAAAAGGCGACAGAGATGGAAGCTTGGTGGGTGGTGACGGGAATTGATTGGGGAGGGGGTTACGAGGAAGAGGGAAGGGGAAACTAGGAAATGGGACTAGGAATTGGGAAGAAGAAACCCATATTTGGGTTTGATTTTCTTTTCCCTTTTTCTTTTCTCTCTTTTCTTTTCTTTTCTTTTCTTTCCTTTTCTTTTTCTTTCTTGCCTTGATGTCAATTAATATATTGTTTTTTATTTACTCTCTATTGTGCTATTTTACTTTTATTATTTTCTATTTTTATTAATTTTGATATTGTTAATATGATCAATAATAAGGATTGAATAAAAAACATTAAATTATGTGGGTGAAGAAAAAGTAAATATATTAATGTCTTATTTTTTTATTTTCTATTATAAATTATAAAACGTTGCATATTTATTGGATGTGTTTTTTTTGGTAAATGTAAAATTTTTTTTTTTGTTATTAAATAAAATTCTTATTTAATTTTATTTTTTATTAATATTTTGAAAATAACTTTAAAAACCCTTTTATTTACTATTTTATTAATTATTTTAATTTTTAGCCCTTTTAAATTTGGAATTTTCACTAAGCCCCTTAAAAGAAACATCAACTTCAAACAACCCAATTCAGTTAGTTACGTGCATGACACATGTTTTTTAACTGAGTTTTTAACAAATTCCATAAAAAAGGCCTTAACTGGCGAAAATGAATTACCCCAAGGTCTGATCTGGCGAAAAAAGACATCCAGAGCTCGATTGGAAGGGTGGTATCATACTTCAGGGTCTAAATTGTCATTAACCCATACTTTAATGCCTTAATTTATTTGATGACTTTTTTTTTATGAAATCTTTTTTGGTACATGTGAAAAAAGATTTATTATGTTTATAAAATAAAATAAATTTTATTTATTGATTCTCTTTATTTTTTATTACTTAATATTTTCAAAATAATTTAAAAACCCTTTTATTTAATATTTTAATAGTTATTTTGATTTTTGGCATAAAAAATAATTATTTTGATTTTTAGCCTTACAAAGTTTAAACTTTTCATTTTGGTCCTTTAACTGACTTTTCTGACGAAAATCGTCAAAAAAGCCTAACGTGGCGAACATTTTTTACTTCAAGGCTTAAACTGGTGAAAAAAGACTCTCAAGGTTCGATTGGAAGGGTGGTACTATACTTCAGAGTCTAAATTGTCATTAACCCATTTAAAAAAAAATATATATATATAAAAAAAAAACCAACAGCATGTATTAACAGAAACAGATGTCAATGAGATGACTAGCCATTAATGTTGGTAGCTCATCCCAATTATACGAACTTACAAAGTCAAAAATCCGCCCTAGTAAAACAATCCGCCAACGGATTGGCACAATGTTTTATCAAATGAAGCTAAAATAAGCTATGAACACTAAGAACATCAAGGCACATTTGAAACAATCTCGCTAACTTCGCTAGAGATGGCTTCGGAAACAATGCCATCATAAACCATCTTAGAATCAAGTTCAAACTCCACTTGCTCATAACCCAATTCGAATACCCACATGAAAGCATTATAGAGACTAATGCTTCGCCCTCCTCCACGCAAAGTAGCCTAGGAACAACAATCGTTTTAGCAGCCAGAAACATACCTTGGTCAGCTCTTACGACAAAACCCAAGCTTGTACTCTGTTAACCTTGATGGAATGAAGCATCCAAGTTAATTTTCACATATCCTTGTGTCGGAACGTGTCAACCATGAGTAGCTAACAATGTTTGCGCATCTCCAGAAGTAGAGAAACCCGAAGCATACTGCTAATTTGAAAGTTCAGCTCTGGCACGAGTTACTAAAGTGGCAGGTTATGTCATAGTATGGCGCCATATCTGATTATTCCTTTATTTCCATATATAAACAATGACCATAGCAAACATCGTTAGGTTCTCCCATTGGAATGTGGACAACATAGTGAACAATCGCGATTGAAAAGAAGGTGAACCACTAGTTGTATTGAGAATATCTTGGGAGTGACCGGATTGAATCCAACTGTCTTCCGCAATTGGACAGGAAATAAATAAATGCCATACATCTTCCACACGTGCTGAACACAAACCGCAACCCCCTTCAATATTCATACCTCGTGTTTGTAAACGTAATCGCGTAGGCAAGCAATCCTCAGCCATTCGCCATAATGAAAACGTAACCTTAGGGGGAACTTTTAAAGACCACATTTTACTCCAACCTTCTGCAAAGCCAACATACTCATCCAATGTCAACGATGTGTCTAGATGATAAGCACTCCTCAATGTGTAGGAACCAATGTTGGAGAAGTTCCAGACAAGACTATCACATGCCGACCTAGTAAGAGGTATAGACAATATGGGCCGTGCATCTTCCTCCGTAAACAAATAGCGAATATAATTGGCATCCCACATTTTTATCCCAATAACGAAAAGATCACATACTCTCAGGCCATAAGGAAGAGGATGCAAAGGTTGCTGCACAAAAAATGAGGCATCATTCCGTAACCACATGTATTGCTGAACTAAGATCTGAGTCCCGTTACCAATTCGCCAACGTACGCCACGTCGAACCACGTCTTTAGATTCCAAAATACTTCGCCAAATGTAGCTTGGACTTTTCCCTAATTGGGCATTTAAGAAATCGCCCATCCGAAAATATTTTGCTTTTAGTACAAGAGACACTAAGGCTTGGCAATCATGTATAAGCCGCCAACCCCACTTCCCCAACATTACTACATTAAAAATTTGAAGAGTGCGGTCGCTGAGCCCCCCTGACTTATGAACACACAACTTTTTCTAGGACATCCAATTCGCTCCTCGTCTACCATTCTTATTTTCTCCCCACCAAAATGAATTCATCATATTTTCGAGCTCATTGGAAAGGGAGTTGGGAATAGGAAAAGTACTCATGCAGTAAGCAAAAATCCCATGCAAAACAGATTTGAGGAGAATACACTTTCCCGCTTTGGATAATGCCATATCCTTCCATGATCGAAGACGGCTCCACAACCTATCTCGAATATAGAGAAATATCTGTTTTTTATTAGCCTTTTATCATAGATGGCAAACCCAGGTAAGAATTGGTGTTTAAAATCGTAGAGACACAAAGGATATGAGAGAATAATTGCCTATCAGTGAGTGAAACAAAGACAAAAGATAACACCAGATTTTGAGAAGTTGATTGCCTAGCCAGATAACTTCTCATATTGCAGCAAGACGGATTTGAGAGAGGCACATTTATGTGACTTTTCTTTACAAAAAAGGAGACAGTCATCTGTAAATATATGATGAGTAATAGTTGGGGCACCTCTACAAATACGATTACCATGAATAAGACGTTTTTGACATGCATCCCGGATCAATGCTGTTAAACCCTCTGCACAAAGTATGAACAAATAAGAGGAAAGTGGATCACCTTGTCGTAACCCTCAACCCGGATTAATCGGACTAGCCATAGACCCGTTCACCAATATAGAGTAGCGGACTGTACAAACACAAAGCATCATCCAATAAGTCCATTAAGCACAAAAACCAACCTTCAAAAGAACTGCCTCTCGGTAGTCCCAATCTACTCGATCATATCCTTTGCTTATATCTACGTGAGGGAAACATCACCAACACTACCATGGTACTTGCGTTTTATGGCATGTACAGTTTCAAAAGCAACGTTGCCTTGTCTTGGATCAATCGACCTTTAAGAAAAGCCAATTAAGCCATATCAACCAAACCCACAGAGTATTCTATAGTCTATTACATAGAACCTTTGATAGTATTTTGTGGGCAACATTGCAAAGTGTTATTGGACAAAAATCACGAATCGAAAGAGGCTGATCACATTTTGGAATAAAGACTACCGAAGTAGCAACCATAGAATCTGGGATGTGGGAATCATTTAACCAAGAAACAGAGGAGAAGACATCTGGTCCAACTATATGCCAAAACGTTTGATAGAATGCAGGATTAAACCCATATGGGACTGGGGGACTTGTCTGGGTGCATTTGGTGAAGCGCGACACGAAACTCATCCTCAGTAAATGGTTTTGTGAGTGTAGAATTCTTCATATTCGGAACTAGCAGCATAAATAATCACTGGATCTTGTCCGTTGCATCTTGGGTAGGAAGAGCCATGAATAATTCCTCAAAAAAGTCCCCAACAATTATGCACATATGCTTTTGATCTGTCACTCAAACTCCATCAGTCCCTTGTAGTCTAGAGATGACATTACGTTTCCGTCTATTACTCGTTATACGATGGAAAAACTTTGTGTTAAGGTCTCTGTCCCGCAACCAATGTATCTTAGCGCGTTGTCTCAAAAACGCCTGCTCTTTAAGCAATATAGCAGTGAGCCCATGGCTTGGCTAGAGCGGTGGATTGTCCTAGGATGTCTATTCGTGTTTTAAGTTGTTAGAGTCGCCACCTATGTTTTACAGGAACATAAGAAAAACCTAATATTTAGCCTAAGTTTGATACGAAACAAAGATTCTTGTTATGAGGTTCGGGGGTTAGGTTACGAGATGGGAAGTACTTAAACACCCATATCGCCCAACTAATGTTGGTCTTGCTTGTTCAAAGTCTACATAAATAAAATGTTCTTCCTATTCTTAATAATGATAAAGGGGGGGTTTAAAAGGGGTGTTTAGAATGTAGGGAGATAACTCTTTGGTCGACTTCAATGGAGTGAAGTGGCCTTTGGTGTCATGTCCCAAAATGGTTTTGGAGTGATTGCACATTTGACAAAAGTGAAAGAATAAGAGAAGAGATGGAGTAGAGAGAAGAGATAAAAAGTAGAGTTTACCTAAGCTTCAAAGGACTTCAAGTATGCCTTAAAAATGATTTATGTATAGTTTTCTTAATCATAAAAGTCCTCCCATTCAATGGTGAATTAGAGGGGTTTATATAGGTGTAAACAAGATGTTTTTGGTGCCAAAACGAAGTCACAAAGATCAATTTCTTGGGAAAATCATGTAAAATGAGCAAGGGAGGGATTCTTGGAGAAAATCTATAACTGACGCCCAGGTGCGCGCGCTTCCCGCCTTGGTGGCGGGATGCGCGCGCTTCTGACCCCAAAAGGCGGAGGCGCGCAACTTTAAAATGGTCTTTTTGACAGAATAGACTAGAAAGTTAGCACTATTATTCAGTTTGGTCTCTAGACTTAATGAATTCAGTCAGGAACTTAACGAACGTAACAGAAACTAATGAGAAACACTTAAAATGAGGAGAAACACAAGATCAAATGTGCAATCGAGGTGAGCGGTCTAAGGCGGGGTGTCTACAGAGTCCCTCGGCAATGTGGATTGCAAAGGAAAACGCATCGACGAAAGAAAGTACACCCACCGAGGACATCACCAAGAAAAAAGCAAAGACTCGATGAAAACAAGAATTTGAAATTACGAGAGGTAGAGATCCGCTCCCTGTATGAGTGAATTTTGCTGATAGAGGGGTACGGTAGTATGAAACGGCCCATCGTGGCCAAGGTTTAAAGTCCGTATAGGGGACTAGCGGGATCTGAGAATCCGTCTGCCGATAGCGGGATCTGAGAATCCGTCTACTGATTTAAAGTCTGTATAGAGGACCTGGCGGGATCTGAGAATTCGTCTACCAATTTAAAGTCTGTATAGAGGGCCTGGTGGGATCTGAGAATCCGTCTGCCGATAGCGGGATCCGAGAATCCGTCTGCTGATTTTAAGTCTGTATAGAGGACCTGGAGGGATCCGAGAATCCGTCTGCTGATAGCAGGATCCGAGAATCCGTTTGCTGATTTAAAGTCTGTATAGAGGACTAGCGGGATCCGAGAATACGTCTGCTGATTTAAAGTTTGTATAGGGGACTAGCAGGATCCGAGAATCCGTCTACTGATAGCGGGATCTGAGAATCCGTCTGCTGATTTAAAGTCCGCATAGGGGACCTGGCGATGAATATGAGTTTGTTGAGTAGACTTTTTTGATAAAGAGGTGGTGATTTCAACTGTTCACCATGGACCAAATTGCTGCTTAGAGCTGTATGCTATTCGGAGCTGCACTTGCTATTGATTTTGTGGGGTGCGGGCACAGTTGACTGCGGACCGAAAAAATGTTTTCCCTTTAGAGAGGAAAATGTCGAGATTGACTTTGACTGAAAAGAAAGACATACCCTACTTTTAGTGGGAGTTTTCTATTCTACTTTAATTTAGACATGCCCTAGGGGCGGACCAAATTAATGTGTGCCCAACTGTGTATTCGAGGGCGGAGATTGTTGTGACTTTGATGAAGAATGTTGATCCTGCTGATTTCGGGAATGCTTGAGCTCCCTTCTTGCGTGATTTCCTTCTTTAACAAGGGCCGGCGGAGGCACTTCTAACGCGGGATGCAGGCGACTCGGCTTACAGTTGCGGGAGGCGCGCGCTTCCCATGTGGGTGGCGGGAGGCGCGCGCTTCTGGGAAGTGAATTCTGGGGCTTGACATTTGCTGGCCAAAAGATCCCCAACAGCTATAATATCAGCCTCTGTTTGAAACTAATCTTCCAAAAGCTATTTTCTGACATTCTTGAACATTCTTTCTTGCTTGATTTTGCTTGTAATCAACATTTCCATGGCTTCCAATTCTTTTACTCTTGATGCCAAGGTTGTCGGTGACTATGAGAAGGACTTGTCGACCTTCGTGTATTCATTCAAGACTCATCCTAAGAAGGCCTTTGTCAAAGATTTTGGTTTCTGAATTCTCTTTACACTTCGGACTTTGAAGACGGATTGGGACTTGTTGAAGGCTGCTGCAGCCTTTTGGGATTGTGATAGTCACACCTTTAATTTCTCGGCGAATGAAATGGTGTTGACTGTTGATGACTTTGGTGCCATTCTTGGCATGCCATTGGCGGGCCAGATTGCTGTCCCTAAATACCATCGAGGTGTGATTGACTCTTGTTCAATTTATTGAACCTCCTTGTCGGAGATGTGAGGAAGATGTTGCACGGCACCGTGGTTGACATAACTGAGTTGCCGATATTCTTCAGTTTGCATTTGGAGGACATGGCAGTTCAGTCCTTTAAGAGGAATGCCATGGCAGTTTTCCTTTTCAGCGAGGTTATGTTCGCTACACCCTTCGGGACTGCGGATGCGTAGCTGGCTGAGATTATCTTGCAGGCAAAGGAGCAACAGTTCAGCATAATCCCTCTCACAGTGGGGGAAACTTTGCATGGCTTGGATGAGTTGTATCGGACAGGCGAGATGTGCCGGGGAAGCCCCTTACTATTGATTATATGGCTTCGAGAGTATTTCAGAATTTATTCTCCGGATGGTGATCTCTCTCTTTTTGCTGTTCATAGGAGGAAGCTGATGACTCATGATTTATTTAAAGATGGTTGGAAGATATTATTTGCATCTCGAGGATCAGCTGACATTGAGTGGTATCCCCCCTCTTGGGGGCTTCGTCCTTTCGTGGAATGGACTATGGGTTTCGGGCATGTTGTCCTCCCCAGTTTAAGAGATTCCTCATTTTATCAGCCTGAGAGAGTTCTACGGCAGTTCGGTCGTCAGCAGATTGTCCCCTTTTCGAGGAGCGGGGTGCTCTATCCAGTCTCATACATGGGTCCAGACTTTTTGAGGGAACTCCAGTTGGCTTGGGGCGGTGACCGTCATCGGTGGGCCTCCATCTCTATTCATCGGGGTAGCATTTTCCTACCTGAGAGTTACTTAGATTATCTGTTCGGCACCCTTTACCGTGGTATCACTTGGGTTGACATGCTTCGAGCTGAGTTGTTAGGTAAGGACTTTGAGCCTAGAAACGCTATGAGGTACAGAGAAGCTGCTGCTGACTCGAAAAACATTTTGGCTAACCCTTTTGGCACTCCTTTGGACAGTTTTTATGCTCGGAGGCGTCTTGCTGCGCAGAAGGTTTCGGTCCATCTCAGCGTTCCTAGGCCTCCCAAGAAGAGTAGGATTGAGAGCCGTTCAGGTGGCTCTTCGAAAGCTAAGAAAAAATTAAACTTTTCTTAGTACCCCAAGATTGCAATTTAAGTAGACCACTTGTTAGGAATTATTGTTTTAATGTCTTTTATTGCTCAACAATATCCATTATAATGGCAAGAATGATTTAAGAATTGAATAAAATTGCATTTTGTTATGACATGATTGGGTAAAAATTATTGTTTTAGACCGCACCCGAAGGTTGCCTACGTTCCTCTTGTAGAGAGGCTCAGGTCTCCGTAGTTCAAACAAATGAAGACCATTTTTTATGGTTTTTATTTGTTAAGCGTAGAACTTCTTAAGCTTGTCAAGGTTGACCTCCTTTGGCAATTGATCGCCATCCAAGTCTACGAGTCGAACTGCACCGCCGCTTAGTACCTTCTTGACCATATAAGGACCGATCCATCGGGGTCCTCATTTCCCAAGGGGATTCATGTCATTGGGAGGATGTTTTCTTAAGACCAAGTCTCCCACTTTGATGTTTCGAGGCTTCACCTTTTTGTTGAAAGCCCTTGCCATTCTCTGTTGATAAGGCCTTGTGCGCTCAAATGCTCTTAACCTCTTTTTGTCGAGTAGGGCTAGTTGCTCATATCGACTTTTCATCCAATCCACCTCATTGACTTGGTTCTCGAGTAAGACCCGTAGAGAGGGAACTTTGAGTTCGACTGGGAGTACGGCTTCAGAACCATAAACCAATGAATATGGGGTTTCTCCCGTTGCTGACCGGATTGATGTGCGGTAGCCCCACAATGCTAATGGTAACTTCTCGGGCCAATCCCTTCCTGTTGAAGCCATTTTCTGTATGATGACCTCAATTGTCTTGTTTGCTGCTTCGACCGCTCCGTTGACTTGGGGGCGGTACAGGGATGACTTGTGTTTGGTAATCTTGTAGTCAACCAAAAGTGCATCCATTTCCTTCTCAAAGTGAGAACCATTATCGGAGATGATCTCATGAGGAATACCGTATCAGCACATGATGTTGTTCTTCACATATTCGGCCACTTTCTTGGCGTTGAGAACTCGGTAAGCTTGTGCTTCGACCCACTTCATGAAATAATCCATGGCTACTAGAATAAATGACTGTCCGTTGCTTCCCGTAGGATGGACTTTGCCGATGATATCTATGCCCCAACAAGAGAACGACCATGGTGTGGTCATGTTATACAATTGTGAAGGTGTAGCATGTTGCAGATTAGCATGAAACTGGCACTTGGAGCATTTCTTGACTTTCTCGATGCAGTCTCTTTCCATTGTAGTCCTATAGTAGCCAATACGGAGTATCTTCTTGGCTATCCACACTCGCCTTTGTGGACTTCATGCATTATCTCTTGAGCTTTGGTCTCATTTGCATATAAGAGATTGATCCCTTGATGATGTCTCTTGTAGACTCAGTTCCCGATCAATATATCTCGCAGCTAGCTTTTGTAATGCTACTCGAGACTTCCCATTCCTGTTCTCGGGGAAGGTGCCATTGTTGAGAAAGTTCATGATGTCTATGTACCACGGGGGGTTATCCTAGACTTCATTGATCTCAATGCTCATACAGTATGCCGGACTAGTCCTTCTTGTAATTTTGAAGGGCTTCACCATCTTTCCTTTTGGCATCTCAACCAGTAAGGCTATGGTGGCCAAAGCATCGGCAAAGCAGTTCTTGTCCCTTGGCAAATAATTAAACGTGATGTTTTGGAACTGTTCAACCAATTCCTCGAGGTGTTGACCATATTGTTGGAGGGGTCTTGGATTCGCCATTTACCCGATGTCTGATTGATAAGGAGCAGGGAGTCACCGAATACTTCTATCTCTATGACATTTCTTTCTAGTGCTGCTTCTAGCCTCGCTATACATGCCTCATATTCGGCAATGTTTTTGGTAGCTTTGAATTCAAGATAGATTGCAATTGGCGTGTAGATGTCCTTTGGATCGACAAGCAACATTCCTATCCCATAACCGTGCTTATTGGCTGCACCATAAAAAAAGTTGCCACTTATTTTCCTCGATTGTAGTGCAAATCAAGTGCTCGTTGGGAAATTGTAAGTCTTCCCCCTTCACTTCGTCACACGGAAATTCAGCAAGCTGATCACTGAACACTTTCCCCTGATGGATTTGAGTGTGATGTAAGTGATATCATTACCGGCGAGCATGAAATACCACTTAGCTATCCTTGTTGACATGAAAGGCTTCTCTAAGATGTAGCGGAGCGGGTCCACCTTTGCTACTAGCTTGATTGGAAAGGCTTCCATGTAGTGTTTGAGCTTTTGAGTGAACCAAACCAGTGCTGCACGTGACTTCTCCAAGACTGAGTAGTTCTTTTCGCCTCCTTAAAATCGGCGACTGACAAAATAAATGGCATTATCCTTTGTGGAGTCTTGTTGCTCTTGTGCTATCATAGCCCCTAGGGCTTCATAATTCACTGTGAGGTAGAGCAAGAGAGGCTTCTCCTTGTGCGGTGGAACCAGAACTGGAGGACATGTCAAATAGTGCTTCACTTGGTCGAAGGCTTCTTGGCAAGCGTCGGTCCACTCTAGAGCCACATTCTTCTTAAGTAATTTGAAGATTGGATCACACATAGAAGTGAGTTAGTGCACAAACCGACTGATATACTGAAGTCTGCCCATGAAACCTTTGATTTCCTTCTGTGTCTTTGAAGGAGGCATGTCAATGATTGCCTTGATTTTTGAGGGATCTGCTTCAATTCCCCTTTCTGTGACCATGTAGCCAAGAACTTTGCCTTAGATAACCCCTAAAGTGCACTTTGCGGGATTGAGCCTCATTTTGTGTTGCTTTTCAAAGAACTTGCGGAGGTCGATCAAGTGTTGACCGTCGGTCCCCTTTGAATGGATGATCATGTCGTCCACATAGACCTCAATTTCTTTGTGAATCATGTCGTGGAACAAGTCTGTCACAGCCCTTTGATAAGTATCCCCAGCGTTCCTTAACCCAAACAGCATGACTGTGTAGCAAAAGGTGCCCCACGGTGTTGTGAAAGCAGTCTTGTGTTAATCCTCCTCGACCATGAGAATCTGATTATACCCAGCAAAACCATCCACAAATGAGCGGACCTCGTAGGCGGCAGTGGAGTCGACTAACATGTCGATGTTGGGTAGTGGGAAATCATCCTTCGGAGAAGCTTTGTTCAAATCCCGGAAGTCCACATAAACACGGACCTTGCCGTTAGCCTTTCTGACTGTCACAATATTGGCTAGCCATGTCGGATACTCAATAACTTTGATGAAGCCCATACTGAGAAGCTTCTCTAACTCTTATTTGACTTGTAAAGACCATTCTGGCTTGATCTTTCTGAGTTTTTGCTTTGTCGGTTTAGCGTCGTCTCTGATCGGAATCTTGTGCTTGGTGACCTTTCTGTCTAAACCCGGCATGTCTTTGTATGACCATGCAAATACATCCACAAATTCTCCCAGTAGTGCAGTCAATCAGTCTTTCTCTTCCCCCTTGAAGAAGTTTCCGATCTTGGTTTCTTTCGGATCCTCATCGGTACCCAGATTAACAACATGCAATTCTTCGTCAGCCTCTGGACCATTTTCACCACGGCTACGGACCTGTTGAGCAAGTTCATTGAAGTATGTTTCATTTTTGTGGTCTATTTCATCATTATTTGAATCGTTATTAACTAGTTCGTTAAATTCATTATTAGTTAATTCATCATTCATGATGTTTGCAATCTCGGGGTACTCAGAAAGATCAAACTTTTCATTAGCAAAGAAAGGGAACACACGCTCGGCTATTGCCTCCATATCCTCTTGGGTGAGGGTGTCAGAAACACTCTCGGACTCGAAAGTGAATGTTAATAAGTCCTCCTTTGTAACCTTGCGTGGAATGCAACCCATTTTCTTGATCAAGAATTCCTCGGATACCATGGGTCCCTTTGTTGAATACCAGTTGTTGATCGGCTTGGAGCTCGGCTTGACCTCGGTGATAAGCTCACTTCTCGTATCGGTGTCGTCGGAGATGGAATTGACTTGGCACTCATCCATGATGGCAAGCTCCTCGAACATGGAAGCTAGATCAGTGAATTCTTCCCCCACGGTAATCTCTGTCTCAGACTTTATGGTCACTTTCTTCCCCCACCATTTTTGGGGTGATAGAGGTGTTGGTTCCTCTTCGTGCTTCTGAATTTCACAATTGGCAAAGACTTCAAGACCGGGATTTCTGATACCCTTACTGTTTATCCATGGATCGGGAAAAATTATGTACGGGACATCCTCCCCCTGGCGGACAAAGTAGCCATTTAGTGTCTTGCGGTAAGGCCTCAAATTAGGGATCTCATAGTAACGGCCTTCCCTCCGAGCTCGGGCTTTTTCATTCTTGATGGCTTTCTCGTATTTCAAGTCGTCTTTGGAAGGCTCATATCCCAAACCGAACTTGTTCTTGACAAATAGGACCTCTACATGTTGCATTCTCCCTTGTTGATATTTCCCTAGGCCTAAACCAGGGAAGTAGTTCATATTCCTCATCGTGCGGAGGACTTTGTGATTACCGAGGGTCCATGATCCATTTCCCCCTTATTTTTCGATAGCGTTGATTGAGATACTGGAGAGGGTGGAGTCTTCTAAACCATGTTGAACTTGGTGAACGGGTTCCCCATTTCTGTGGATAGTGACGTTTTCTGCCATGACGGTCACTATTTCATCCCCATTTCTGAATTTGACACACTGATGGAGGGTTGAAAGGACGACATTAGAACTGTGTATCCATGGTCGGCCCAAGAGCAAATTGAATGATGAAGGTACATCGAGCACTTGAAACGGGACGGACATAACCATGCTCCCAAATTCAATGTCCACTTCTACCATACCCATGACTGTGCGGTCCGTACTGTCGTAACCTCGAATTACTTGAGTAGAAGGCTTTAGATCTGAACTCTTAAGACGCAATATGCCCATGATTCGGCCAGGCATTAAGTTGAGTGCGTAACCCCCGTCAACCAAGACTCTTGAAATGGGTCTCCCCCTTGCTCTTACTTTGAGATAGATGGCCTCATTGTGATCAGACCCAAATGGTGGGGGGTCCATATCGGCAAAAGTGATAACATTGCCAAAATGTATATGGCCTATCATTGCAGTAAGGTCCTCGGGAGTTGTATCAGGAGAGACTGATGTGTCGTCGAGATTGCTGATAACAAGATCTCGGTGCTTCTTTGAGGATGCAATGAGGTCCCAAATGGATATATTGGCTTGAGTTTTCTTGAGTTGAACCAGTAAAGGGTCTTCGGGAGTGTCGCGAGTTTGCGATCTTTGAGAAGAGGTGGTTGGTGCAGAAGTAGTGGGGTTGCTTGCTATGACTCTTCCGGATCGAGTTAGCATGTTGACATTCCCGTTTTGCTTCTTTTTCCTATTTTCTAGGACTTCCCTTATTACCTCATCATAAGTCACAACGTAGCAAGAATTATCAATTGCATTCATAACTTTGGAGCCCTTATTCACAATTGGGATTGAATAAGTGGTCTCCTCAAACTCACCTAACTCTATTATATGGACATCACTACCATTAGGAACTATGAATTCCTTTTTTGTCGATGAGGTCTTGGATTACGTTGCGGAGGACAAATCATTCCTCGGTAGTGATAGTCACACCATTTGTGATGGGCATGGTTGGGACGCATCATCTTGGGTTTATACCCTTGAAGAGGAGTAACTTTCCCCTTGGCCTTGAGAGCTTCAAAGGCCTCGGTGAGAGTCATGCCTTAGAGAGGAATATAGACACGATCATCTTGAAACTTTTTGCCTTGGGGCAGAGGAACCTTCTTGTAACTCCCCTTGTCGGCAGTGACGGCATTAACTGAAGCCTCCTTAGTTGAGTTAGAGGCGGCCTTGTAGCGAAAACTAGGAGCAGTTTTCTAGATCTCCTTGAGCAAGTCGTCCATTCGGGCCCCTGCCTCATACATTTGAGAAAAATACTCATAGCAAGCCCCACTTAGGTGGGTGCGGAGATCAATCTTTAGACACTTGAGGAAGATGTCCATTTACTCCTTATTGTTAGGCCTCTCGACAATTTCAGCAAGCTTGTCATTCCACCTCCTGGTGAAGTCAATAAAGGACTCATTGTCCCTTTGGGTGGTGTTATCGAGCTCTTTCTTGGTCGGGCGATGAGTGGTGTTGCCTTGGTATTGACTTTTGAAGGCAATCATGGCGGCATCCCAATCGAGACGGACTATGAGCGGGAGAGTTGCATACTAATCTTTTGCCGCCCCCTCAAGAGTAAGAGAGAAGCATTGTGCCATCACTTTTGGAGAGACCTTCTTCGGAACCATAGCCCATATTTAAGTTTCAATGTGAGCCATGGGACAAGATTTTCCCTTAAACTTGCTGATGTCGGGCATCTTGAACTTGTTGGGGAGAGCAGCCATTGTGCTCATGAGAATAGATGACTGATAAAGGCTTGTGTCGGAGCCTTTCCCCATGTTGAGACCGTTGAAACGTTGATCTATGTAATCCATAATTGAATCAACCATCTTGTGCTCATTGTTGTCGGTGCTCGGTTTGTTGGGTTTCGATCAAACATGCGCAGCGGAATTTAGCATTTAAAATTTTGAAACCTAAAGCCATGGATCCGTTCATATGATTAAATCAAATACAATAACATGAATATAGGATAAACTAACCCTTGATGGCTATCAAATTCTCTTGGTCTTTGGTGGAGATTTGAAGACTTGATCACGATCACAAAGCTTGAACACGAACTTTGAAGATGATGATTTTCACCCTCTAGCGGTATCCACACTTCGAACGAATATCAAAGGAGCTTCTTTGATCTTGGTTGCTAGACCAAATTGTGAAACACTTTTTCACAATCAAAAGAACTATATGGAATTTATTTTGTGTATTATTTTGTTCCTCAACCAAGAATGTCTTGAAACAAAATAAACCCTCTCTCAAACTCTTTGAGACTCACAAAATCATTGGCCTAGAGTGCTGGCCGAATTTGGTCTTTTATACACAAGTATGACCTACTCCAAATAGGAAACTTGTGTCAAAATCCTTCCAAAATTCGTTTCCAAAACAAATTAGGAATCTGCCACCCGACAGCACTGTGCGGCCGCCCAAAAACCTCTGTGCGGCCGCACAACTATCTGAAACAAAACTGGTACATTTCTGAGATAATTGTGCGGCCGCCCAGTCCATTATGTGCGGTCGCCCACTTCCCAGAAAGTCCAGAATTTCCAAAATTCCAATGTAGTCCCTTTTAAAGATTCGTTCTATTGTGTGTGACCCTCTAGGATTATACTAAGTTGGCAATGGACTCAAACATGATCCCATAAGATATGATTAGGTTCTAGCAAACCGTCATACCTACCCAAATAGCATAACTAGATACAAGTTCGCATTCTTTTAGAATATGTCACAATCCCTTTGTCCACGATATCATTGAACATAAGTCATGGTCAAAAAGTCAACTTGATTTGTTCAATACTTTCTCGATTCCGAATATGTTGATAATCCAAATGACATTGATCCAATCAATTTATTTGAGTCCGGCCGAACATTTCATCAACATCATTCCTACGAGTGGCCCAAGCTTGACATCTCTCCGAGGAGGGACAAATCCATTTAGCTTATTATTCTTCCCTACGTGAATCCGATCATGCCAATCATACCCTTTATAACTACTCTGTTAAAAGTAGCGTTTGAATATGTCAAACATAATGTTCATCAAGTGGAAGACTATAATAACTTCATGTCTAAGGATTCAAATGACATAACTAATATGAGATATATGTACGACATAGACCATGACATAAATCTCATAGAGCGGGTCATGTCCAGTACCTTGTTCCAAACAAGTACCCATAAATCTAACATGATCATCCCATGACCATTTAGCCTTTATACTAGTGCTTAACAAGTACTAGGGACGGGGATTATTATAAGTAAACATGAACAACAATAATAATCAAAACATCCCTTTATTGATATGAAATAAATGATAACAATTACAACGTTTATTAAACGTGCCTAGGGCACCACTACCAACACGGTTCCCCTAGTTTCTTGGTACATGCACTAACATAAGGGCTTTCAAACAAGCCTTTGGGCCACTCGGACTCTTTATTACCCTCTTTGCCTTTAACATTGGAGAGCTTGGCCTTCATTTGGTCCATCTCGGCTTCATGAGCCTCCCTTTGATTGTCGAGGTGGGATTTCCAAAGATCATCTTTGCTTTGGGACTCTTTGTTGAGAGTGGAGATTTGCTCTTGGAGCATTTGGACCATAGCTGAGAGTTGTTCAAGAGACATGGTGTTGTTGCTATTGGAGTCACCGGCCATTAATGGTGTCGGAGCTGCTGGAGTGATCAATTCACGAACTAGCCGGTTTGCTGAATCTCGGTAGATGCGGTAAGTACCAATTGGACCTAAATTGCAAAAGAGGCCCTTGTCAGTCTTGAGTAACACTTTCTGGTCCGTGAAGAGGTTTAGAACACACAGTGGGCACACGACTCAAAACACATAAAGAAAAGACTCTTTTTTTTATAAGTCGGAGGGACGGAGTCCCTTTTGGGGTTTCTAAGAAAATAGTGGAATCGTCACACTAGTATATAGACCTTCTCGCGGTCCCATATACTCATCAGATTCCACCACGTTTGTGATTCCTACATGTGTCGGGTTTAAACTAAATTAATGTAGTAAAGCATACATGCCGGGATGGATTTTTATTTTCGTCCATAATAACCACTTGGGGACGGACTTTTATTTCATCCATGATAACCACTTGGCATGTATGTTTTGAAGACATTAATTTAGGGAAATCTCGGCACATGAAAACTGACTTGGTCACGGAGTGTTAGACCCTAACTAGAATTGTGTTGGCTTGTGCTCGGCTAAAGAGAGGCTTAAAGGTCACCCCCGACATGTAGTCATGAACTACACCACGGACTGAGGTTTACCGCTTCGAAAGAGTCAAGGTCGGGTGGAGCTTGAAACTCTCTAGGACGGGCCTCGACGGGTTTGGGGTTATGAACTTGTGCGACTCGATAGTGAGCAATTGATAGGAATTTTGTGCACGTAGTGTGAGGTCCAACATGTGACAAAACATTTTTTTTTTACTTTTTTTTATGAAAGAAAAGCAAATAAGCACGTAATTTACAACTCTCGAATCACCCGTGTGACCGATGAAAAAACACAAAATAAAACAGTCAAATGGTCCAAATCAGTCCTGATGCAGGCAACTGTGCCCACACCCCATTATTCAGCTCTGTTCTGGAAACTGTTCCTGTTATAGAAAACTACCCAGAAGCGCGCGCCTCTGGCTTGTGTTGTGGGATGCGCGCGCATGGCGCAGAGTCTCTGGGAGGCGCCCGCTTCTGGGTACACCTGTCAGACTGTCAGAGACTTTGGACTCAGGGGATTGCCCTGGTCCTGAATGTCTAATGGAACCCCTGCAAAGATGATTTGTGTAGAAAAAAGAAGAAGAATAGGAAGAACATTGAGAAGCGGATGATTCTGGTCTCTGGTGTGGGATGCGCGCGCCTTAGGCCAAGAAGGCCAGAGGCGCACGCTTCCCCCATCAGGAACCAGAATTCCCAGAAAATATGTAGACTTTGAACAAAAATGTAAGCTTAACCCTCAAACGTCCCCAGCGGAGTCGCCACTGTAGATTCCCCGGGAGGAGCCCACGGCTTGGCTAGAGCGGTGGATTGTCCTATGATGTCTATTCGTGTTTTAAGTTGTTAGAGTCGCCACCTATGTTTTAGAGGAACATAAGAAAAACCTAATATTTAGCTTAAGTTTGATACGAAAACAAAGATTCTTGTTATGAGTGACACGCCTCCAAGTCCCGGGATTCCCTAATAGAACCTCAAACCTGGTGGGTGTGACTAACAAGAAACAAGAAACTAACAAGAAACAAGAAACTAACAAGAAACGAGATGACATCTGCTTATAACAAACTGACATGAAATATATACTCTAGAGTAAGGAGCTAAAATAGCTCACAACACGAGTTCTAGACAAGAAAATTTAAACCAGACTTGGTTACATACAGCGGAAGACATGCCTAGCACATAAGCTGGCATTACAAGATGTCTAGAGACAACAAGCACTATACAAGACTGTCTACCCCAAAATAAGGAGTTATACAACCCATACAAAATCGTCCTCACCAAAGTGTAAAAGGACCACGATCCCCAAAAGAATAACCACCTGCGTAGTAAGCTCCCAGCTATGTCGAGCCTCACTGCGTACTATTACTAGCCTTCCTTTGATCTAAGGAAAACAAATAAACAAGGAACGGGGTGAGATAAATCTCAGTAAGCTATTAGATGCAACTAGATGACATGTTATCATGCAATTCAAGTAGATACTCAAGTAATCATGTATCGAGTATCATCAAGTAACAAGTATATGAGAGGCTAAGCCAACTCATCAAGTACCACATAGGGCTAAGCTATCACGTTACAAAGGATATTGCTTCCTTCCTTATCCCTCCCAAGAATACCATTGTTTTCGTAGCTTGTATTACTTTGACAAATCACGATCAATATCAAGAAACTGCTTATACAGTATATATAAGAAGACCCGGTAACCAGTGTCATTCCCAAGATCAAGATTCACGAGGTGTTCACGAGTTTAGCATTCATTTTTATCAGGCGTATTGCTCTAATAAAGGAGCTATGCCCTTACTATGGCCTGTAGTAAGGGGTCAAGTACAGATACATAGATCCCCGATTATCACTTTGGCCCCAGCCTCATGACAAGCGTGAACCTATATACCTCCGAACAAGCAAGGGCCAGCTGGACTCACACAAGAATGCACAAGTAGGTATTTACTTGAACTACGGGAGTAGAACTAATCCAAAAGTAGTGGACTAGCTCACCAAGAAACATGCTTCAAGTAATCAAGAAGTCACATTATTATCAAGTAACTATATGCAATGTTTGCACATACACATCAAGAACATGTCTCATACACTTTAGTGCTTGTTTATAGCACTTTCTAGTTCATTACCATACACATGTATTGGTTTCAAGACATGTACAAGATTTTATCATCATATATTTGAGTTATCATTCCAATCTTTGGACATTCATGTCATATATAAGAGTTAAAACATCTTATACTTCAAGTTCATCATCCTATACTTTGGATGTTTAAGCTCAAGACATTGTTCTAATGACCCTAAGGTACATAAATATTGGTTTCAAGACAAGCATAACACATTAGTGCTTGTTTATGGTACTTTCAAGACATAAAGAAGAGTTGTTACTCTTATACTTAAGTTCTCATTTGAGTTCTATAAGTGTTCATGTTCAAGACTAAGTTCAAATGCCCCAAAAGGTACATATACACTTGCTAGGACATCTTATGCTAAGGCTCTATACCTTAGGAGGGGTAAGGTTTTATTTCACTTTGAGTTTAAAACACTTTTGTGGAGACAGGGCACCGGGCGGGCGCTTACTTCTACCCAGGCGGGCGCTCATTACTGACCAGGCGGGCGCTCGGGAAGGACCAAGCGGGCACTCCAGGTCAACAGGGATTTTTGTTCCAAACTGAGGCTAGTAGGGGGGCGCTTGTTGCCTATGTGGGCGGGCGCCTGGTGCATATTACAGTAATTGTTCAATTCTTTCCCAGGCTTACAATTCTACATCCCAAGTGTAGGAGTATACTTTCTACTAACATTCTAACATTCCTAGGAGTGCATAACAAGCTCAAACCATTACTTTCAAGTTTCTTTCATCATTTTACACAGTATGTTTATACTCACTTTGTCCCAAAATTACAAGTATCATAAAAATGTTGGGTTTCGATCAAACATGCGCAGCGGAAATTAGCAATTAAAATTTTAAGAAACCCAAAGCCATGGATCCGTTCATATGATTAATCAAATACAACAAGATGAATAGAGGAATAACTAACCCTTGATGGCTATGAATTTCTAGCTTTTGAACTTGGTGGAGATTTTGAAACTTGATCAAGAACACGAACCTTGAAGATGATGAGCTTCACCCTCTAGCGGTATCCACACCACGAACGAATATCAAGCAACTTCTTGATCTTGGTTGCTAGACCAAATTGTGAAACACACTTTCACAATTGCAAGAACTATATGGAATTATGAATATTTTTGTTCTTCACTTTTGGGATCTTAGAACAAGAAAAATAACCTCTCAAAACCTTATGGAGGCACTCACAATAATATGTCTAATGGCTGCTGAAAGGATCTTTAAATAGGTCCCAATCCTTAACCCTTAAGGACTTAGGAATCCTAAATCCCGTCACCAAATTAGGAAACAAGGAATTCTGGCCGACTTGACTGGCACGGTCGTGCCCTATAATCTGGCACGGTCGTGCCATCAGGTCCGCGTGATTTCCCCCAGTAGACCAATTTCGGCACGGTCGTGCTTGACTTCTTGGCACGGTCGTGCCAAACATGTCGACAAATTTGCCTTGGTTTGGATTTATGGCACGGCCGTGCCATTTTAAGGCGCACGACCGTGCCAGAGCCAAAACCTGACATTTTTCCATAATTCCAATTTAGTCCTTTATGATTCGTTCTATTTGTGTGCGACCCTCTAGGATTACACTAAGTTGGCAATGGGCTCAAACATGAACCCATAAGATATGATTAGGTTCTAGAAAACCGTCATACCTATCCAAATAGTGTAACTAGATACAATTTCGCATTCCTTTAGAATATGTCACAATCCCTTTGTCCACGATGTCATTGAACACAAGTCATGGTCAAATGGTCAACTTGCTTTGTTCAATACTTTCTCGATTCCGAATATGTTGGTAATTCAAATGCTATTGATCCAATCAATCCATTTGAGTCCGGCCGAACATTTCATAAACATCATTCCTTCGAGGGGCCCAAGCATGACATCTCTCCGTGGAGGGACAAATCCATTTAGCTTATTATTCTTCCCCACGTGAATCCGATTATGCCAATCATACACTTTATAACTACCGTGTTAAGGTAGCGTTTGAATATGTCAAACACAATGTTCATCAAGTGAAAGACTATAATAACTTTATGTCTAAGGATTCAAATGACATAACTAATATGAGATATATGTACGACATAGACCATGACATAAATCTCATACGGCGGGTCATGTCCAGTATCTTGTTCCAAACAAGTACCCATAAATCTAACATGATCATCCCATGATCATTTAGCCTTTATACTAGTGCTTAACAAGTACTAGGGATGGAGATTATTATCAGTAAACATGAACAACAATAATAATCAAAACATCTCTTTATTGATATAAAATAATTGATAACAATTACAACGTTTATTAAACGTGCCTAGGGCACCACTACCAACAATCTCCCACTTGCCCTAGGCCCAATCTCCCATGTATCTAATACCCATGGACCTAACATGACCTTCATGTTTAGCTTGTGGAAGTCCCTTTGTTATCGGGTCCGCAATATTGTCATCAGTTGGTACTCTGCATATATTTACGTCACCTCTATTAATGATTTCACGAATCACATGGTAACGTCTAAGTATGTGTTTGGATTTCTGATGTGCCCTTGGTTCCCTTGCTTGAGCAATAGCACCATTATTATCGCAATAAAGGTCTATTGGATTAGCAATGCTAGGAACCACTTCAAGTTCAGTTATGAACTTCTTAATCCAAACAGCTTCCTTTGCAGCATCCGATGCAGCAAGATACTCAGCTTCTGTTGTAGAATCAGCGGTTGTACTCTGCTTGGAACTCTTTCAGCTTACAGCTCCACCATTTAACATAAACACAAAACCCGATTGCGATCGACTATCATCTCTGTCGGTTTGGAAGCTTACATCTGTGTAAGCACTTACAACGAGATCATCTTCCATTCCTCCATAGACCAAAAACGAGTCTTTAGTCCTTCTTAAGTACTTAAGAATCGCTTTTACAGCCACCTAGTGATTTTCACCAGGGTCGGATTGGTATCTGCTTGTCATGCTTAAAGCATAAGATACATCCGGCCTAGTACATATCATGGCATACATGATGGACCCAATTGCTGAAGCATATGGAACATCTTTCATTTTCTTACGATCATCATTTGTCTTAGGACATTGAGTCTTGCTTAGAGAAATTCCATGTAATACTGGCAAGGTTCCTCTCTTAGAATTTTCCATACAGAATCTTCTAATGACCTTGTCAATGTATGTACTTTGGCTTAAACCAAGTAGCCTTCTTGATCTATCTCTATAGATCTTGATGCCAAGCACATATGCGGCTTCACCCATATCTTTCATTGCAAAGCACTTTCCTAACCAAGTCTTTACAGACTGAAGTGTAGGAATGTCGTTTCCAATGAGCAATATGTCATCCACATATAAGATAAGGAATAGCACTATGCTCCCACTAATCTTCTTGTACACACAAGGTTCATCTTCGTTCTTGATGAAACCAAATTCTTTGACCGATTCATCAAAACGGAGATTCCAACTCCTAGAAGCTTGCTTCAATCCATAGATGGATCTCTGCAATTTGCATACCTTAGAATTTTGCTCAAAACCTTCTGGTTGTGTCATATACACATCCTCTTCTAGTTTTCCATTTAGGAAAGCGGTTTTGACATCCATTTGCCATATTTCATAGTCATGATATGCGGCAATGGCAAGCAGAATTCTTATAGACTTGATCATTGCTACAGGTGAAAAGGTTTCATCATAGTCAATACCATGAACTTGCCTATAACCTTTTGCTACAAGTCTAGCTTTGTAAGTATGCACCTTCCCATCCATGTCAGTCTTCTTCTTGAAGACCCATTTGCATCCTATGGTTTTTACACCTTCGGGCGCATAAATCAAATTCCAAACTTGATTATCTTGCATGGATTGCAATTCGGATTCCATGGCTCCAAGCCACTTGTCCGAATCAGGAGAAGACATCACCTCTTGGTAGGTTCTAGGTTCATCATTCTCAATGATTTCCACCTCATTACTATTCGTTACGAGAAATCCATATCTCTCGGGTTCGGATCGTACCCTACTAGATCTGCGAGTTACTTGTGTATCTTGAACAGGTTCCACAACTCCTTATGGTTCTTGTTCCCGTTCCACTATTGGTTCAATGTTATTTTCTGGGTCTCGAATTTCTTCAAGATTTATTTTACTCCCACTGATTTCTTTGGAGAGAAACTGTTCCTCTAGAAAGACACCAGTTCGGGCAACAAACACTTTGTTGTCCTTTCGGTTGTAAAAGTAATATCCTTTAGTTTCCT
This sequence comes from Campanula takesimana, assembly GCA_026119855.1. NCBI lineage: Eukaryota > Viridiplantae > Streptophyta > Magnoliopsida > Asterales > Campanulaceae > Campanula > Campanula takesimana. Next base: position 437,607 of record JAOWBW010000751.1, on the reverse strand, counting down.
TAGGATATCCCACGAAAATACATTTATCAGATTTGTGTGCTAGTTTGTCAGAGATAAGTCTCTTGACATAAACTTCGCAACCCCAAATCCTCATGAAAGACAAACTAGGTTTCTTTCCACTCCACATCTCATATGGAGTCTTTGGAACCGATTTAGTTGGAACCTGATTTAGTGTGAAAGCAGCGGTTTCTAGAGCATAACCCCAAAAGGATATTGGAAGATCAACTTGACTCATCATTGATTGAACCATGTCTAACAAAGTCCGATTCCTCCTCTCAGACACACCATTCCATTGTGGTGTTCCGGGTGGAGTCAATTGTGAAACTATTCCACAATTCTTTAGATGATCATCAAATTCTTGGCTTAAGTATTCTCCACCACGATCTGATCGAAGTGCCTTAATACTTTTGCCAAGTTGTTTTTCTACTTCATTTTGAAATATTCTAAATATCTCAAATGCTTCACTCTTATGTTTCATTAGGTAAACATACCCAAATCTACTATAATCATCCGTGAAGGTTATGAAGTATTGAAATCCTCCCCTAGCATTGCTACTTAATGGTCCGCATACATCGGAATTTATCAACCCCAATAAGTCACTTGCCCTTTCACCTAGCTTGGTAAAAGGTGTCTTAGTCATTTTTCCAAGAAGACACGACTCACAAGTATCATATGACTCGAGGTCACATGAACCCAAAAGTCCGTCCCCATGGAGTTTTGAGATACGCTTCTCATTAATATGACCAAGACGGCAATGCCACAAATAAGTATGATTTACATTATTAGGTTTAGATTTCTTTTTTACATGATAGACATTATTTTCATTCTTGACATCTAAGATATAAAGGCCATTAAATGAATTAGCAATACCATAAAGCACATCATTTAAATAAATAGAAAATTTCTTATTCTCAATAAAAAACTTAAAACCTTCATTATCCAAACAAGAAATTGAAATAATATTTCTGCTTAAATCCGGAACATAATAACAATTGTTCAAAACAAGAATTAATCCGGAAGGTAAAGTGACTTCATAAGTCCCTACGGCTAATGCAGCAACTCTTGCTCCATTCCCCACGCGTAGATCTACTTCACCTTCTTTAAGCAGTCTCCTATTCTTTAGTCCCTGCACATTTAGACAAATGTGAGAACCACATCCGGTATCCAATACCCAAGAATCAGTGGTAGAAAGGAGAATATCTATCATATAGATACCTGAAGTCGACGCAGCCTTGCTGCTCTTCTTCTTCTTTTGCTCTTCCAAGAAAGCCTTGCAATTATGTTTCCAATGACCAATTTCTTGACAATGGAAACAGATTGCATCCTTTTGTGAATCAGGTTTTGCCTCAGAAGCCTTGGCAACCTTTGCCTTGCTTATCTTGGGTTTGACAACTTTTGCCTTACCCTTTCCTTTGGCATTAGCCTTCTTCCCATCATGAACCAAAAGCACGGGAGAACCTTTCTCCACAATTTTCATCTCTGCAGTTTTAAGCATCCCATGTAACTCAGAGAGATTCTTATCCATTCCATGCATGTTATAATTCATCACAAACTGATTATAACTTTTAGGCAATGAATTAAGAATGAGATCCGTGCCTAACTCCAATGGGATTGGATAGCCAAGTTTCTCAAGGTGCTCTACATAACCTTTCATTTTAAGAAAGTGAGGACTCACTTGTTGTCCTTCATTCATCTTACAAGTAGTGAATGCAACAATGGTCTTGTACCTCTCTTGCCTAGCTTGCTCTTGAAACATGGTTCTCAACTCCACGCCTATCTCATAGGCTTCCAATTGTTCCAAACTTTGTTGGAGTTTTGAACACATAGCAGCAAGCATGAGACAACTTACATCTCTAGAATCATTACGATGTTTCTTGTAATTGTCTCTTTCTGCCCTAAGGGCAGTAGGCGGTGGTTCAGCAGGGAGAGGCCTATCGAGAATGTACAACTTATCTTCTTGCCTAAGAACGATTCTTATGCTACGGATCCAATCCATAAAGTTAGTACCATTCTCTTCGAGCTTATCCTTCTCAAGGATCGATCGCAACGACATTGATTGAGTGTTATTAGTCATTATCTACAAATATGCAAAAAATTTCCAAAATTTAATAAGTACCGATTTTCATTAAAGAGATAAACAATGTATTTTTTTTTTTTTTTAAACAAAATACTCCCACTAAATTATATAACCTTCATATACATCCAATGTATAATATAATTTAGATGGGTCAAGATCCAACTTTAATTTAATTTTAAGTCCGCTAAGGCGGATTACACAAAATCAAATTAATTAGGTAGACAACTCTTGTCAATCATATCTCATATGACTCTTAGTTCCTTTTATGAGATTCTTTAAGAAATCCAATTTCAAAAAGCATGTTAAACCTCATCTTTGCCTAGGCCCAAAACTGTTTTGACGCCCAATTAAGTCTAACCATTTTAAACGCATAGTTAATGTGTACCGCTAGGGCGTACCCACATTATCTATCTTGCTCATACATAAATTAATTTAATGCATCTCGCTAGGGCGAATCTACATTAGAGTCACTTATGTACTAACAAGTGTTTTAATCATGGCATGGCAATAAAAGACTTAAAACTTTCTTTGAAGGTTCATCACATATAGCATATAACACATTTATGAACACATAATATAAACATGTTACACATCAAGTTTAGCCACTAAATTAATCTCCATTAATTTAAGCATGATATTTATGTGTCATTAGTTTCTCTATAATTATGAGGATGAGACTATTTCAACTTTGGTTATTATCTCCAAATCAAGACAACAAGAAGCGCGGTCGAACTAAGCCATTAGGCAACCACAATCCCGCACTAATTCAAGAAACCAAGAAAGTAGTCCATGTGGCCGAAACTAAGCAATAGATGGTCTCGATGAACGTAGGCCAATTGCATTCACAATTCCACATGGATCTCCAATCTTTGAATCAAGAACTTTGTTTCTTAATTTTAGCAATTATGAACTCTTCATAATTCTAACTTCGTTTTATCTTTGAAACTTCGATTGCGATCAAGTTTGGGAAACACAATCTCGATAAACGTAGATTATCCATCCAAACCTTGAACCAATCTTAGACTCACAAGACTAAAACAAATAGGAAATTTAAACTCAAGATCCACACCCAAGACCCAAGCCCAAAGCCCTACCCCGTACCAAACCCTAGGTCCGGCCGGGTCAAGGTATGGGTCCGGTCGGACCCTTCCGAAAATCAAAATTTTAAAGTTCCAAAATTTGTCTCAAAATTGTTTTTCCCGATTCAATAAGGATTTGGTGTTCTTGGTGATCCAATCACCATGATCAACAAAACCTTGAATAAACAATTTATTCTTGAATCCCTAGAATATCAAAACTTTGATCCAATCAAAAATTGATAATCCAAACAATTTTAAATCCACCATAATTTTTATTGCGATTGAATAGTGCGATTAAAGTTTCTAAAACAATAAACCACATAAAATCATATAACACATAAACATCACGTAATCCAATATTCATATCATGCTAGGCACATAAACAATTTATATACACACAACATGATCTTAGTATTGAAATAATCAACATGAACGGGGTTCTGATACCACTGTTGGGTTTCGATCAAACATGCGCAGCGGAAATTATTAATTAAAATTTTAAGAAACCCAAAGCCATGGATCCGTTCATATGATTAAATCAAATACAACAAGATGAATAGAGGAATAACTAACCCTTGATGGATATGAATTTCTAGCTTTTGAACTTGGTGGAGATTTTGAAACTTGATCAAGAACGCGAACCTTGAAGATGATGAGCTTCACCCTCTAGCGGTATCCACACCACGAACGAATATCAAGCAACTTCTTGATCTTGGTTGCTAGACCAAATTGTGAAACACACTTTCAAAATTGCAAGAACTATATGGAATTATGAATATTCTTGTTCTTCACTTTTGGGATCTTAGAACAAGAAAAATAACCTCTCAAAACCTTATGGAGGCACTCACAATAATATGTCTAATGGATGCTGAAAGGATCTTTAAATAGGTCCCAATCCTTAACCCTTAAGGACTTAGGAATCCTAAATCCCGTCACCAAATTAGGAAACAAGTAATTCTGGCCGACTTGACTGGCACGGTCGTGCCATCAGGTCCGCGTGATTTCCCCCAGTCGACCAATTTCGGCACGGTCGTGCTTGACTTCTTGGCACGGTCGTGCCAAACATGTCGACAGATTTGCCTTGGTTTGGATTTATGGCACGGCCGTGCCATTTTAAGGTGCACGACCGTGCCAGAGCCAAAACCTGACATTTTTCCATAATTCCAATTTAGTCCTTTATGATTCGTTCTATTTGTGTGCGACCCTCTAGGATTACACTAAGTTGGCAATGGGCTCAAACATGAACCCATAAGATATGATTAGGTTCTAGCAAACCGTCATACCTATCCAAATAGTGTAACTAGATACAATTTCGCATTCCTTTAGAATATGTCACAATCCCTTTGTCCACGATGTCATTGAACACAAGTCATGGTCAAATGGTCAACTTGCTTTGTTCAATACTTTCTCGATTCCGAATATGTTGATAATTCAAATGCTATTGATCCAATCAATCCATTTGAGTCCGGCCGGACATTTCATCAACATCATTCCTTCGAGGGGCCCAAGCATGACATCTCTCCGTGGAGGGACAAATCCATTTAGCTTATTATTCTTCCCCACGTGAATCCGATTATGCCAATCATACACTTTATAACTACCGTGTTAAGGTAGCGTTTGAATATGTCAAACACAATGTTCATCAAGTGAAAGACTATAATAACTTTATGTCTAAGGATTCAAATGACATAACTAATATGAGATATATGTACGACATAGACCATGACATAAATCTCATACGGCGGGTCATGTCCAGTATCTTGTTCCAAACAAGTACCCATAAATCTAACATGATCATCCCATGATCATTTAGCCTTTATACTAGTGCTTAACAAGTACTAGGGACAGAGATTATTATCAGTAAACATGAACAACAATAATAATCAAAACATCTCTTTATTGATATGAAATAATTGATAACAATTACAACGTTTATTAAACGTGCCTAGGGCACCACTACCAACAAAAAATCACCCCAAACATGAAATTGATAAGCACAAGTATCAGGAATAACATATAGGCATGTTATTACAAGCAAGGGGGAGCTAATAACTTACCTACTCCGAAATGAAGTTCATCCAAACAAATTTCTGTTCGGCAGGAAACGCTCTATTCAACGCCACGAATATATATCCGGGATCGGAATCAAGAACAGAGGGATAATTAAACTCGAGGAGTCGAGAATAGGGTAAACCCTAAACCTAACTTTCTTCACAGAGGAAACGTACTGAGAATTTTGGAGAGGAAATGATTCAGAAACAACAAGATATACTTACAAGTTTCACGAAATGACACTTAGGCCCCTCAAGTTTTACTTTTAACAAAAAGGCCCCTAAAGTCATAATTTCACAAATGACCTAAAAGTCAAAACTAGACATTTAACCACCTTAACATTCGAAAGCAGTTAAGAAATTAACCCAAGTAAAACTAGCACATAATATGCAAGTTCTAGAATTTAACAAGCAAGTCAAATATTTAACAAGAATAAGGGTGAGCGTTACAATGAGGTTCGGGGGTTAGGTTACGAGATGGGAAGTTGTTGGGTATGCCTATTATAAACCACTCCTATTACCTTAATTTGATTGATCCTATAATTTTTTTATTACTCTTTGTGAATTTTAGGATATATTGTAAGAAGTACTTGTACTTCATTTAGAATACTCCACTTTTTAGTTTGATAGGCTTAGCGGATTAGGACCCTCAATTTTTCTAAGTCTGGAAATATGAGGTAAGGCTGCCTACCACAAGGAATGTCTACCGCGTAGCCTATTCCTGCCGCATGACCAAGGTTACCTCATGCAATCTACCTTGTAGCATGAATGATGCCTACCGCATGGTTCACCTTATCGCATGCAACCTTGGTTGAAGAAAACTCAAGTTGACTCAATCTTAACCATGGTCACACTTGTGTCCTTACCTTGGTTAGTTTTAAACGTTGCAAATTCAAATTTCAAATTTGAATACAACTGTCATCATAGTACAGTTGGACCTCCATGACTCTGCAACAAAAGGACAACTCAGACTGAGCTCCAATTAGAATTCAACAGCTCATTGTCCTTCAACTTGAAGCCCAAGTATTTCCAACGGCTAGTTTCTCTTTCAAGGCTATAAATAGTCTTGAGTTCTTCATTGAACTTACGCTGAGATTCTAAGAGAGAAATTGATGTTGAAATTCTTGGTGATTGAAGTTCATATTCAAGATTTCCAGAATCCTTTGAATCTTCAAGCACTCAACCTTCAAGTCTTCAACAAGTCTCCAGAAACCTCAAGATCAAATCTCAAGCCTCATCACACAAGTTTCATCAAGCTCTAAAATCATATAGATTCCAAAGAGCTCTTGATTCTTACACACAGACTCACCCCGATTGATCAATCACATAGATTGAATCATTAGGGATACACGGGTCTAAGTCTAGGATTGTTCTTCATAGAAATAGGTGTTGATTCAAATACTTCATCTCTGTAATCTGTACTCAATCGAATCAAATATAAACCTCATTCAAAATCCAAGACTGACCATCTTGGTAAAGGACGTAGATCTTTTAACAGATCAAACCTTTCCAAATCATTGTGTCATTTACTTACTACATTTTTCATTTCTGCAAATTTACTTTAAGTCTTGTTCATCTTACTATTATTGTTCATATTAATCTTGTTTGTCTTTTAGTGTTTGATCTTTCAGATTTATGAACCACTGTGAATAGTGTTTATTTGTCTACCTCATTGCCTAAGCTAAAATCTGACTAACTTATCATTTGCCAAAAATCTCTAAGACACAAAGTTTTCAATCTCAACCTACCTCAACTTCACCTACCGCAAACTATCTACCACAGACTATCTACCGCAAACTATCTACCTCATATGCCTACCGCATTAAACTTATCAAAAACAACTCTAAACTTGTTTTAACGAAAACTTCCGCCGTGTATTTTATACTTGACCGCTTGGTATTTCATCTACCGTAAAATTCAAGTGTAAGCATAAAGGTTGAATTTTGAAAAAGGGTTGGAATTTTAAATAGGCTATTCACCCCCCCCCCTCTAGCCTCTTTTCATACCCTTGTTGTGTCTCTGGGACCAACAAGTGGTGTCAGAGCTAACACATTCATAAAACTTCTGTTTTCAAGCTTAACAGCTTGGGTGCCGATTCAAAATGGCAAGTCAGAAAACTATGGCAACGGTTAACTTCACTCACGTTCCAGCGTTCGATGAAGATAATTTTGACTTATGGAAGCACAACATTCTAACTCAGTTCTACTCCATGGACGAGCAACTTGGTGACTGTCTTACCATTGGACCATACTTCTCAATGAAAGCTAATCCGAATCCAGAAACCAATGCAGACATACCATCAATCAAGAAACCAAAAGCTGAATGGACCGATGAAAATAAAAGACTGGTTGGAATGGATGTGAAAGCAAATAGCATACTCCTAAGTACTTTGAGTACGTCTCAACGTCGACAAATCATGAAATGTGCAACAGCTAAAGAACTTTGGGATGCAATTAAAGATTACATCGAAGGAGATCAAGCTTGCAAGGAAAGCAAAAAGTTTGCAATTCAAAGAAGATTCAATAACTTTGCCAAGATCCCTGGTGAATCACTTAGAGCCACTTATGATCGTTATTGTGAGGTCGTGATTACTTATACAACACTCGGAAAGAAGCTTACCAAGAAGGAAATCAATGTTAATTTTCTCGCTGCTCTTGGTTCTCAATATCTTCACAAAGGAAACACTCTTGAAGATACCAAGCTTTTAGATGATATGTCTCTCAGAAGCCTCTATGCCAACCTCAAAGTTTTTGATATCAAGCTCCATAACATTGAAGAAATGGAAGGAAAAACTAAGAGTTTTATCATTGGTCGCTCAAAAGGAAGAAGTGATCAAGGAAGAAGATCCAAAAATCTCCACATCAGAATTGCTTGATATGGATGATGATGATTTTTCTATGTTCGTGAAAAGATTTCAAAAGTTCAGAAAGACATCAAGACCCGGATCAACAAGCAAAGCTCCATCAAGGTTTTCAAGGAGCAGCCCTTCAAACAAAAAAGAGAACTTCAACTTCTCCAAGAAGAAGGAAGATCTTGTTAGGTCACTTCGCGTCAGAATGTCCAATACCCAAATTTGAGTACATGAAGAATAAAAGCAACTCCACTCCAAGGTATTCTAAGCAAAAGGGAATAATGGCTGAAGAAGAATCTACCTCAAAAGAGTTAGCTACTTGTATAGAGTCAGATTCTGATGAAAGCGATGAGGATTCTGAAGAAGGTCACATTTTTTTGGTCGTTCATTCCGATGATGAGGATTATAATCAATTCTCACCCATTGTGAAACCCAAACGGAAGAGTTATAGGGCTGATGAACTTGCTGATAAAGGATTCCTAACTCCAGTGCAAAGGAATGGCGATCTTCTATTTTCAAGATGTGATGTGAGTGCAGCAAAGAAGGCTCTACTAAATCCTAAAGTGAAGGAAGTTATGTCTACCACACCTCAAGTCAAGTTTGACATTTCCCCCGATAAACAAGAAAAGATGTTCATGAAAGTTGAACAGGTAATTAGTAAGTTTTCTGGCATGAAGGAAGCTTTAGCACTTTCAACTGAAGAGATTTCCCAGCTTAAGACAGAGAAAACTCTACTAAGATCTGAACTCACCCTCCTTAAGGAGCAGATCAAGAGCATGACTCCTCTTACTGATCAAAACCGTTTCTTAGGAGAACAAAATGCTATTTTTAAAGTTAAAAATGATGAATTGGTTCCTAAGATAAATGACCTTAAAAGGATTACTAATGAGTGGACCAATTCTCGTGTCACTATGGAACAAATATTAGAATCCCAAAAGTCTAGTGGTGATAAGGAAGGCTTGGGATTCCAAACTAGTGACAACTTTAAATGTGCATCTTGTTGTGAAAGAGATGAGAAATTTACCCAGCAAACTTTGGAAGGGTCGAAGGCTAAACATCATGTTTCAAAGGGTCAAGGACAAGAAGCAAAGAAGAAACTAGAGTTCAATTATGTCTACCCTAAGAAACAAACAGGCAAGGCAAAGTTGAAAGGTATTGCCATGGATGAACCTACCGCAGAGGCTTCCTCTAGCAAGGTAGATAGTTCTCCCTACCGTATGAACTTGCCGCAAGGTCATGCTACCGCACCAAGGAAGATGGAAACTGCATGGAAGCCATCGACCGTACGTGGCGGCAAGGCAACAAAGTTCAAGAGGATGAACTTTGTTAAGGATACCTCATCCATACCAGTAAATGATGTTGTTCTTAAGACCTCAACGAAGTTTGTTAACCCTCAGTTGGGTGGCTTCCACCACTGTTCTGTGTGTGATGATTATGGTCATAAGGCTGCTGAATGTCTTTTAAGATTCACACTAAATCCCAGAAGGCTTAAACCCCCTTCTGTGAGGCAAGTGTGGGTTGTTAAAAGTTGCTAACCCTTTGGACCCAAAAGAATAAAAAGGGGACCTTGTTCTTAAATGTTTATTTTATAGGTTCTCTGCTTAGTGGCTGGACATTCCAAGGATAAATCAAGCTTATGGTATCTCGATAGTGGCTGCTCAAGGCACATGACCGGAGATATCAACTTATTGGAAGATGTCCGTGAAGAGAAAGGTCCATCAGTAACCTTCAGAGATAATAACAAAGGAAAGACTGTAGGATATGGAGTCATTCAAAAAGGAAAAACCACCATCCAAGAAGTCTCTCTAGTTATTGGAATACAACACAATTCACTCTCAGTATCTTAGTTCTACGACAAAGGATTGCAATGTCACTTCACTTCAAATTTCTGTCTCATCAAAGATGGTATATCCGGCGTCACTTTGCTCAAAGGGATTCAAAGAAAAATGTCTATGTTGTTGATTTTAATTCATCTTGCATTTCTTCTAATCTCTGTTTTGTAGCAAAGAATGTTAGTGAGAATAGTTGGCTGTGGCACAAAAGACTAAGTTACTTAAACTTCAAGTATCTCTCCAAGATTGGAAGAGAAAATCTAGTTCGTGGTCTACCCAAAGTAGCTGATCACCACGATGAGAAGTGCACAGCATGTCAACTAGGCAAACAACTAAAACCGTCTTTCTCCAGCAAGACGACACCTTCAACTTCAAGATGTTTGCAATTACTTCATATGTACTTGTTTGGACCTGTATCTACCGCAAGTATTGGAGGAAATAGATACACCTTAGTTGTAGTAGACGATTACTCAAGATATACGTGGGGTGAAATGATGATCTCAAAGGATGATTGCTATGACATTTTGACCGCACTCTTTAGATAGCTCTAAACACAAAAGGAAGTTGACATCGTTAGTGTTCGATCCGACAACGGTACAGAATTCAAAAACAATAGTGTTTCTCAGTACTGTGATGACCACGGTATTAACCACAACTTTTCTGCTGCTGGTGTTCCACAACAAAACGGTGTAGTGGAAAGAAAGAACAGAACGTTGATAGAGGTTGGAAAGACAATGATTGCTGAAGCAAAGCTACCTCAATACTTTTGGGCTGAACCCGTCAACACAACATGCTTAACTAAGAATAGATCCCTCTTCAACAAGACCTACAAAAAAATGCCTTATGAACTTTGGAGAGGAAGAACCCCCAACATACCATACTTCAAGATATTTTGATGCAAATGCTTCATACTCTACAATGGTAAAGAACATCGAGGTAAATTTTCTCCTAAGGTCGATGAGGGTATATTTAATGGGTATGCTAAACACTCAAAATCTTTTCGTATATTTAATAAAACCACTCTTAAGATAGTAGAATCTATCCATGTTACTTTTGATGAACATTCTCTCCTTGAGCCACATATGGCTCCAAATGTTGCTGATGATTTTGTTGAGATTAATGAGATAGGTACAACTCGACCACAAAATCAATCAACTCAAGGATACCCATCTACCTCAACTGCACCTCCATCTACCTCATATGAAGCACCAGAAGCTACCACATCTGCTGCTACCTCAAATGGAGTTGAAGTTGAAACACCCATTAATGTGGAAGAACCAATCCCTCAAATTACATATGATTGGAATGACACAAATGATGTACCACTAGAAGATTTACAACCACCATCAACTCAACCAGACATACCTCAAGAAGTTCGTGAGGTCAGAGATCACCCAATTCAAAATATCATTGGTGATTTGCATTCTGGTGTTCGAACAAGAAGATCAAACTATGATGCACTTACCGCATTCATATCTCAAGTTGAACCCAAAAAAGTTGATGAAGCACTCCAAGACTCAATTTGGGTTGTTTCCATGCAAGAATAGCTCAACCACTTTGCTAGATGTAAAGTTTGGACCTTAGTTCCAAGGCCACAAGATCAAGGAGCGATTGGTACAAAGTGGGTATTCAGAAACAATATGGATGAGAATGGAAGCATCACAAGAAACAAAGCTAGGTTGGTTACATAAGGCTACAGACAAGAAGAAGGCATTGATTATGATGAAACATTTGCCCCCGTTGCAAGACTCGAAGCTATAAGGATATTCTTGGCTTATGCCTCTTACAAAAGATTCAAGTTATATCAAATGGATGTGAAGAGTGCATTCCTCAACGGTGAACTTCAAGAAATAGTCTTTATTGCTCAACCACCCGGATTTGAAGATCCCAAATTTCCAAATCATGTCTACAAACTTCGTAAAGCTTTGTATGGACTCAAACAAGCTCTACGGGCATGGTATGATACTCTATCTAAGTTTCTCCTTGAAAAGGGATTCAAGCGTGGTAAGATCGACACAAATTTATTCATTGCTAAATATAATGATCACACTTTACTTGTTCAAATATATGTTGATGATATTATTTTTGGTTTTACTAACGAATTGTTATGTAAGCGTTTTAAGAAACTCATGAAAAGCAAATTTGAGATGAGAATGATGGGAGAATTGACATTCTTCCTTGGGCTACAAATTAAACATTGTGCTGAAGGCATCTTCCTCAACCAAGCAAAGTACACAAGAGACCTCATAAAGAAATTTGGACTTGAAAATGCAAAGGCATACGACACTCTTATGGCTACTGGTAACAAGCTAGATAAAGACTTGAAAGGTAAGAAGGTTGATCAAACCTTGTATCGAGGTATGATTGGATCTCTCCTATACTTAACTGCTAGTAGACCCGATATCATGTTTAGTGTTTGTGTTTGTGCTCGTTATCAAGCTGATCCTAGAGAAGCACATCTTATTGTTGTCAAACGTATTATCCGTTATCTATCTGGGACTATTAACCTTAGACTTTGGTACTCTAAAGATTCAACTTTTGATCTTATAGGTTACTCAAATGCAGATTATGCAGCATGTACCATTGACAGGAAGAGCACAAGTGGAACGTGTCATTTCCTTGGAAATCGACTAGTTTCATGGGCAAGCAAGAAGCAAGTCTCAGTCTCTGTATCTATCACAGAAGATGAATATATAGCTGCTGGAAGCTGCTGTTGTCAAGTGCTGTAGATGAAACAACAATCGGTCGACTATGAAATCAAAGAAGAAAATTGTCCAATTTATTGTGACAATACATCTACCATTGCTGTGTCCAACAATCCTGTCATACATTCGAAGACCAAACACATTGATATCAAATACCACTTTCTCAAAGATCATGTGGAAAAAGGTAATATCCATCTAGAGTATGTGAGTACTGACGATCAAATCGCAGACATTCTCACCAAGGCTCTTGATTCCAAGAGATTTAGGTATTTAAGAGGAGAAATGGGTATGCTAGAACTCTAACTCAAACTTGTCCATATAGTTTCTTATACTAATGATTGTATGTGTGTCTAAGTTTAAAAGTAGGTACACGGAAGATATCATGGTCAAGCAAAGAACATTGATTTCTCACTTCTCTTGACCGCAACACCTACTTGCCGCATTTTCATATGATGCCGCATAAAACTATGCTGCCGCATTTACTAGAAGTTAATTCAAAAGTAAGGTAAGACCGCACATCGACCGCACATGTCACGGTCGTCCTCTCAAGTTACCGCATTCCTCAGGCCCATGTAAGTCTTCTAACTTGGAGATATTTTGAAAATATCTACCTCAAGGGCAGTAAGGTAACTTCCTATTTTCCCTCGCTTTTTTAATTCAAATCATTTCAGCATTTAATTTTTATTCCTTAAAATTTTTCTGAGCCGTCATTGGCTGTTGATGTGACACCTAGTCACCTTGCATTTAATGATACTTGACAACCCTAGGTCATATCAGTACTTTTTGCAGAGTTAACCTCTCATATTCCCATCACTCTGACCTCTGCAAACCACCCTCCACCAAAACCGTTCCACTACCTTCTTATACTCCACCACTCTTCTCATTTACCTTTTTCAGAAAACTCTTTCTCTCTCTCTCTACTCTCTCTCTAAGTCGTTCTCTCTCTAAAAAAATAACCTCTCTACAAAACCGCCATTCTCTCTTTGAAATTTTCTCTAAATGACTTCCAAACACCAATCTAAGAAGTCCTCAAAGTCATTTGAATCCAGTGAAGAACCACAAATTCAATCCACTCCCCCCATCGTTGTTATGGTATGGATTTTCATCTTTTCAATTTTTTTGTGTTCTTGGTAAAAATTTCGAAAACCCTTCATATTCCTTAAAAATTTTCTTCGATCTCTTAAGTTATTGATATGAAAATTCTGTATTAGTTGTTTATTCTTGATGCTGGTTAGTCTATCTCTTGATTGCAATATATTTTTTTTCCATTTTTTATTGAGTTCGATTCACTCAAATGGGTTTTATATTTTCGAGTTCTTCCCTATTCTCCCCTTTCGATTTCTGAGTTTCATGTAGTTCGTTTCATGAAATTGTGATGATATTGTGAATCTATATGCTTTTTCGATTCTATCCATATAATTTTCGTTCAGTTTTGATCAATTTTTTGCTATATGGGTAATTGTGCTTATAGTGTTCATCTTAGTGTTTTTCGTGTTCTTGACGACCTCACCTTTTTGATCCATTTGATTCACTCGCTTTTGAAATTTCGTGTTTGTCTACTATTCCTGTTTTTGATCCAATTGTTGGTAAACACTTGTGTGTTTGCGGTAACCTTGTTAGACCTATCTACCTACCGCAACCCTATGTTACCGTGCCTCACTTGACCGTGCCATCTTTGCCTTACTCTCATGTCAAGTGACCGCACGATCTACCCAATTCTAAACTGTAAACCTTGTTTTGTTTCAGGACTTAAATCACTTCATTCAAGGCATTATCTTGGATCATGAAGACCTCAAGAAAGATGCCATTGGCGGAAACATCTTGGGTAGAATGAACAAGTCTAGGATTCTCCCTTTCCTTACACTTGATCAAGATTTTCACCTGCCTGCCTTCGTTGACGAATTTTTCAATACGGCAGTTGAAATGGAAAGTGCTGATTAGCCTGAATCTAACCCTAAATTCATTCAAGCATCTGTTATGGGATTTCATATGGCTTTTGATGCTAGAGACATCGCTCATGCCGTGGGCATAAATAAAAGTAAGTATGGTTATGATGAGATTTCTAAGCAAGAGTCTCTGAATCTGGCTAAGAAGCTTGCCGGCACGACAGATATTCTCAAAATTCAAAGGAAGGATGTTGGTGAAATAATGTATCACATTGGACATTGTAGAGCACGCCTTATTGTGCAAAATAGGAAATCATGCCAACTTCAACTACACCCAATGGATGATCTGTGCAGCTATTTATCTTGGCAAACGAATGGATTGGGGCCAGATTATGTATGATGTCCTGCGAGCCAACATTCTCTCGTACAAAGATGCGGCTGAAGAAGGCGAGACCAAATACCACACGAACAGTAGGTTGATTTCCTACTTGATGGGTCTCACGGTCAGAATCAAGGACTTGTATGAGAAGAACAAGACTTATAAGGTTCCAATCCCTACCTCAAAAGACTTTTGCCGTAAGTCTATGAAAGCAAACTTCCGAAGTAACTTTGGAGACGACATGTACCGCTCATATCTTCTTCGCGATCCCATTGAAGAGTATATCCTGGGGTACTCTAAACGCGGTCAATCTAACCTTGGTGATAAAATGGTAAGTGATGTGGAGGCTGCCACATTTGAACAGGACCGCAAACAGGCTGCCGCAGTTAAAGTCCGTGCAAAGGGCAATGATGTTGAACTCCCCTCTCCTCCAACTTATGTCAAAGGCAATGAGAAGGTTAGGGAACTGGGAAGGAAGTAAAAACCAGTTTCCCAAGGCATTAAGATTGCATTTACTTCATCTTCTAGACCAGCTGAACCAGCCAAATCTGCCGCACCAAAACTTTCGAAACCTCTAATGTCTCCATCTCCGTCCCCTGAACCTCAACCAAAATCCAAAGTCTCCAAATCCTCCTATACCATACCATCTAAATCTCTACCTCCTCAACCTAAACCATCCAAACCTGCCGTACCAAAGCAACCTACCATGTCCACTTCATCCAAATCAAAACCCTCCGTCTCTCTCAAACCAGCACCAAGTCATAGGGAGAAGCTTGAAAAGAAGAGATCCCATACTCCTAGCCCGGTCAAAATCTCTAAAAAGGCTAAGGTAGATAAACAACCTTCCCCTGAAGTAAATTCCCCAGTTTTTTCATCTGACGAGGATATAGTAGTTGCCCCTCCAAATATTTTCAAGAATTTTGTCCTGGATGCTCAACAGGCTGATATGGAAGGATTGTCTGGATCTGAGGAAGATAATGCTGCCGCAGAGGAAAGTGAGAAATCTGAAGATGCTTCTGAGAATGAGAAGGATGATGACGTTGTTGAGAAGCCCATTGACAAGGGTTTAGTTGATGAAAGCTCTGAGGAAGTAGAGTACGAAAGTTCTACCGCGAGTGACAAGTCTGCCGCAGAAAAGACTATGGATGTTGAGAATGTTGAAGAAGACTTTGTTCCTGAAAATTTAGATAGTTTTGTTGAAATTGAAGATGTGGATGATGATGACACCATGCTACTCAACATTGATGTTATTTCTAAGAAAGGCGTTAAGCAAGTTCTTCCTACCGTGATTACTGATCCTGCCGCACCATCTCTCTCGACCACACAACCTGAACCTGCCGCATCATCTACTGTTGAGCTTCTTGCCGCAGTCAAGTTCTTAACTCAGTTGCAAGCAGACACTCAGGCTCAGGTTTCTGAACTGGTCTCCGGTATGGTGGTCCTTAGGGAAGAACTTATTGAGATCAAGTCTGATCAGGCCTCCCTCTACCGTGATGTTACCGCACTTCCCTCTGAGTTGGTTTCGACCATTAAGGGGGAGAGTATATTTATAACAAAGGCTATCAAGGATACCTTAGCTGGAAATACTTCTACTTCTACTGCACCATCTTCATCTACCACACCCTCAACTGACGCTCTCTCTCTTACCGCATTGACTGAATTGCTTAGAAAGCAAACTTATTTCATAGGTAACAACAGTATTAGAGGTGTTAAGGCTGCAAGCAAAGAATTGTCAAAATATATGGGTAATGATAAGATGGAAGTGAAGGATCAAATAGGGAAAGTTAAAACCGCGATCAAAGAAGAAGTCCTCACGCACTCCAATGCCGCTCTTATGGCCGTAGCTGAAAAATTTGTTCCCAAGATCAATGCTTTAACTGGTGAAATGCAAGTTCAGATAAACCGCATTGAGGCCCAGAACATCAGAATCACTGACCAATCCACAAAGATAGATCTTCTCTCCAGTAGAGTCAACACGGCTCTGATTCATCTTAACCGCACAGATAATCAAGCTGGAAATCAGCTAACTGTGGCTGGTCACGGCAATGTGCAATCTCAAGGAAAAGAGGAAGAAGATAAAATATCTACTCCAGTGATTATTTCAGGACTGGACCTCCCATCCTACCGCTTCCCTCTACCTCTTGCCGCAAATGCTCTGGATGAAGACTACAGAGTTGTTGACCGCATTTGATTGCCTCCTTATTGCATATGACCGCATGTGGTCATTTAAAACTTTCTTGTTGAGAATAATCTTTACATTTTCTGTCTGTTTTATTTTGGGTTTGCAAACTTAACTCTATTTCTCTTTTGTTTGACTATACTCCTGATGCTTAATGATTATCATGATTGGAGTGTGTTGTTATTATGTTTAATGCATTTCTGTCATTCTTTGATTACATATCTTGAAATGCTTCAAATGTTATTTCTATCTTCTAGGATTAGTATTTTGTTTTATTTTTAGGATGATAGAAATCTATGACATTGGCTTAGAGTGTACATTGACTTGGGACATGATATTAATAAAATGTTTATTCTTAAAACATGTTTTTACCAAGTACAATGAATTAGCCTTTGTTATAGTAGGTAATGGTATCAATCAAATAGGGGGAGATTGTTGGGTATGCTTATTATAAACTACTCCTATTACCTTAATTTGATTGATCCCATAACCTTTTTATTACTCTTTGTGGACTTTAGGATATATTGTAAGAAGTACTTGTACTTCATTTAGAATACTCCACTTTTTAGTTTGATAGGCTTAGCAGATTAGGACCCTTAATTTTTCTAAGTCTGGAAATATGAGGTAAGGCTGCCTACCGCAAGGAATGTCTACCGCGTAGCCTATGCCTGCCGCATGACCAATGTTACCTCATGCAATCTACCTTGCCACATGAATGATGCCTACCGCATGGTTCACCTTGCCGCATGCAACCTTGGTTGAAGAAAACTCAAGTTTGCTCAAACTTAACCATGGTCACACTTGTGTCCTTACCTTAGTTAGTTTTGAAAGTTGCAAATTCAAATTTCAAATTTGAATACAACTGTCATCATAGTACAGTTGGACCTCCATGACTCTGCAACAAAAGGACAACTCAGACTGAGCTCCAATTAGAATTCAACAGCTCATTGTCCTTCAACTTGAAGCCCAAGTATTTCCAATGGATAGTTTCTCTTTCAAGGCTATAAATAGTCTTGAGTTCTTCATTGAACTTACACTGAGATTCTAAGAGAGAAATTCCTGTTGAAATTCTTGGTGATTGAAGATCATATTCAAGATTTCCAGAATCCTTTGAATCTTCAAACACTCAACCTTCAAGTCTTCAACAAGTCTCCAGAAACTTTCAAGATCAAATCTCAATCCTCATCACACAAGTTTCATCTAGCTCTAAAATCATATATATTCCAAAGAGCTCTTTATTCTTACACACACACATACCCCCATTTATCAATCATATAGATTGAATCATTAGGGATACACTGGTCTAAGTCTAGGATTGTTCTTTATAGAAATAGGCGTTGATTCAAATACTTCATCTCTGTAATCTGTACTCAATCGAATCAAATATAAACCTCATTCAAAATCTAAGACTGACCATCTTGGTAAAGGACGTAGATATTTTAACAGATCGAACCTTTCCAAATCATTGTGTCATTTACTTACCGCACTTTTCATTTCTGCAAATTTACTTTAAGTCTTGTTCATCTTACTATTATTGTTCATATTAATCTTGTTTGTCTTTTAGTGTTTGATCTTTCAGATTTATGAACCACTGTGAATTTTGTTTGTTTGTCTACCTCATTGCCTAAGCTAAAATCTGACTAACTTATCATTTGCTAAAAATCTCTAAGACACAAAGTTTTCAATCTCAACCTACGTCACCTTCACCTACCGCAAACTATCTACCGCAGACTATCTAACGCAAACTATCTACCTCATCTGCCAACCGCATTAAACTTATCAAAAACAACTCTAAACTTGTTTTAACAAAAACTTCCGCTGTGTATTTTATACTTGAACGCGTGGTATTTCATCTACCGCAAAATTCAAGTGTAAGCATAAAGGTTGAATTTTGAAAAAGGGTTGGAATTTTAAATAGGCTATTCACCCCCCCCCCCCCTCTAGCCTCTTTTCATACCCTTGTTGTGTCTCTGGGACCAACAGAAGTACTTAAACACACATCTCGCCCAACTAATGTTGATCTTGCTTGTTCAATGTCTACATAAATAAAATGTTCTTCCTATTCTTAATAATGATAAAAAGGGGGGTTTAAAAGGGGTGTTTAGAATGTAGGGAGATAACTCCTTGGCCGACTTCAATGGAGTGAAGTGGCCTTTGGTGTCATGTCCCAAAATGGTTTTGGGGTGATTTCACGTTTAACAAAAGTGAAAGAAGAAGAGAAGAGATAAAAAGTAGAGTTTACCTAAGCTTCAAAGGACTTCAAGTATGGCTTAAAAATGATTTGTGTATAGTTTTCTTAATCATAAAAGTCATCCCCTTCAATGGTGAATTAGAGGGGTTTATATAGGTGTAAACAAGATGTTTTTGGTGCCAAAACGAAGTCACAAAGATCAGTTTCCCGGGCAAATCATGTAAAATGAGCAAGGGAGGGAATCTTGGAGAAAATCTGTAACTGACGCCCAGGTGCGCGCGCCTTCTGCCTTGGTGGCGGGATGCGCGCGCTTCTGACCCCAAAGGGCGGAGGCGCGCGACTTCAAAATGGCCTTTTTGATAGAATGGACTAGAAAGTTAGCACTAATATTCAGTTTGGTCCCTGGACTTAACGAAGTCAGTCAGGAACTTAATGAAAGTAACAGAAACTAACGAGAAACACTTAAAATAAGGAGAAACACAAGATCAAATGTGCAATCGGGGTGAGCGGTCCAAGGCGGGGTGTCTATAAGCACCTCAGCGCTTACGCATAATCGCCTCCTACGCTTTAGAGTAATCATCATCAAGAAATTGAATATGTCGCAAATCCGCTTGGTATTGTTGTTTATCCCTCTTAAAATAGGAATGTACATCCCTACCCCAAATAGAAAGAGTATATGCCAATGACTCCAGTTTATGTTGAAAATGAACAATATGACTAACCGGCCGGGAGGAAGAAATAACCGTACGAAGAACTGGTTCAAGAAGCCATTTGTTCTCAAACCAAAAGAAATGAGGCTGTCAAAGAGTAATAAGCAGCAGTGTCAAGAAAAATTGGACTATGATGTGACAATCGAGCAAGCAGATTGAAAAGTCTAAAGGATGGAATCTTTGAAAACCAAGAAGGATTTGTCATAGCACGATCAAGTCGTTCCTTAACACCGTGTCGAGTTCCTTTCCCTCTCGACCCAGTGTAACGGTACTGTGAGAATGTGAGAAAATCCACATTTAATTTTATTTCAAGCTGCCATTTATTTTAACAAAGATCGGTCTTGCTTTGGTGTTAATAATTTAAATAATAAATAAACAAGTAAACAAGTAAAACAAATAACGCCAATAATTAATTACTTAATTATTGGGAAAATATGATTATTTGCTTCGAGATCGCCTTTATGATTTGAAGGGACTTTAAGGTAATCCTTTGATGAGATTACAGTACTCTAAAAGGAATAGAATAGATGAGAAAAGAATATAAAAAGTGTAGGGAAGATTACCCTTGAAGAACACGTGATTCCAATGGGTAGCCTAGGCAAAGGCTTGGGATCAAAGACACCAAGTATATAAATGAATTATGAATAGATTAATGGAGAGATTTGAGAGTTTAGGAGAGTTTTCGCTAGAGATTTAAATCGTAGGTCCAAATAAAAAAGAATTAAAATGTAGTTTAAAATATAGAGAGATAACCTTTAACCAACTTCAATGTAATGAAGCGATCATTTCGTCATGTTCCAATTGATGAGGATTGCATACATTAAAAGACACAAAAAGAATAAGAAATAAAAGAGTTGTACCTTGTTGGGAAGAAGATGAAGACTCCAAACTTGGCGAGAAAATCGAGTGTTTTTAGGGAGGAAAACGTGTAGAGATTTTAGTAGAGTTTTTGTGTAAGAAGTGGTGTCCTTGAAAATGAATTAAGAAGGTCTTT
This sequence comes from Campanula takesimana, assembly GCA_026119855.1. Lineage (NCBI taxonomy): Eukaryota > Viridiplantae > Streptophyta > Magnoliopsida > Asterales > Campanulaceae > Campanula > Campanula takesimana. The sequence continues at coordinate 416,673 of JAOWBW010000751.1, read as the reverse complement.
TATATAGGTGAAGAGGGGGAGGAAAATGTGTGATTTCACCCAATCAAATGGGATCAGTCTTTGTGAAAATGGTTTTGGCCAATAGAAAAATAGAGAAAATAAAATAATAAAAGAAAACAAAATAAAGGAAAAGGCTAGAATAATGAGATTGAGAGTTACAAAAAGGCTTTAATGTTTCTGATCAAGAAAGGGATTTTGAATCAAGAAGAGATGTTGTAAATAAGACAAAAGGAGGGAAAGTTGGTGGGAACCTGTAACAACTATGTGGGAAGCGCGCGGGTCCGTTCTGTTGGACCTAAGGCGCGCGCGGCACATGACTATTACGGGAGGCGCCCGCCTTTAAAAATGACATAATGACAGAAATGACTCTAAAGTTAACTCTGTTATTCAGTTTGGTCTAAAACTGACAGAATCAGTTAATAACTTAACCGAAGTAACATAAATTAACAAAAATAAGTTAAATAAAAATACTATATATGCAATCGGGGTGAGAGGTCCAAGGCGGGGTTTTTACACAAAGGAGCCACAATAAACGTCACGCGCACACTAGGCCACCCCCACTACCCCATATCGCATATCTCTGTGCGTATTGCTCGCGCCACTCAGCCAATATACGCGCAACAACACTGCACCAGCCTACATGTCGCGCGCCAATCCTCGACCACGTGCTTATCCCTCTGTGCGCCCATGCAGTCACGCAGTGGGGGCGCATAGGCCCTAGAATGTCTGCAAGACCGCTTGCCTTACCAATTTTGTTTGAATTCTTTAATAGTCAATGAGTTATTATATTTGACTTTTCATTTTTAAATTAAAATATAAATTTCTATAAATAAATATTTTGAGTGTGTTGAACGAGGATTTTCATTATGTTTATGAATGTAACTAGAGTTACACTCGCGCGTTAAACACACGGACAAATAATTAAAAACACTAAGAAAATATTTATGAGAAGAAAAGATTATTTTGAGATCACTCAAATATTCAAACATGGCAGGTCCGTGAAATACGGGGCACTAAGCAATTTTTTTTGTAAGTTCTCTATTTTTTTTTAAAAAAAATGTAACACAACACAACACACTCGTTAAGCCCTAATACAGATGATCAAAATTGACAAAAGAAAATGCAGTAAAATTTTAGGGTAATTATAACAAATTTGAAAATATATTAAAGAAAAAAGACTCTAAATTTAAAGATATACTACAAGAACCAGCCTAAAATTTCATGAGGCTTTGACCAATATGTCCTTCAGCCAAATAAAAATGACCAATAAGGACAGACATTATGGAAATTCGCCAAAAAGTCCTTGGATTTTTGTTAGACAAAAATGCCCCTCCACTCCCTCATGCGCGCGTACCAAGCGGACCAACAAAAAAAATAATGACGCTAAGCGCATTTGGATCTTGCGCTTTTTTTCACATCTCTCTCTCTTCCTTTTTTTTTCCTCAAAATTTTAAAATGTAATATCTCAAAATTTAGAAATTGAAAAAATAATCCGAGACCACCGTTTTAATTGTGTCATCAAAACGAATCAAACAAGTACACTCAACACATAATTCAAATTTTAAAAATAAAAATATCATTTTTCACTAGTAAAAATTTGAAAAAACTCATTTTCATTTATCAATTAATTTCATTTTTCAATTGTAAAATCATTTCTCAACTGATTTTACAGTTGTGTCATTTTTTTATTTTTCACTTGTAAAATCATTTCTCCAATGATTTCACAGTTGTATAATTTCTCATTTGTGTTATTTTTTCATTTTTCATTTGAAAAAACTGATAAATTCGTCTCTCAATTTTTTCACAATTATTATAGTAACTGAGATATGCATTTCACAGTTATTCATAAACGAATTTGAATATAGTAATTGAGACATTCATTTCACAGTTGTTCACACATAAGTGAAAATGTTCCTGTGATCCCCATTGTAATGCCCATCCTATTTCTTGTTAAATATTTGACTTACTTGTTAAATACTTGAACTTGCATATTATGTGCTAGTTTTACTTGAATTAAATTCTTAACTGCTTTAGAATATTAAGGTGGTTAAATGTCTAGTTTTGACTTTTGGGTCATTTGTGAAAATGTGACTTTAAGGGCCTTTTTGTTAAAAGTGAAACTTGAGGGGCCTAGGTGTCATTATTTGATAGTTGCAAGTATATCTTCAAGTTGCCTTCTTTGAGAAAGCTTATTTCTCAAATTTCTTCTCGTTGTTTCCTCTATTTCAAAGTGAGGGTTAGAATTTTACCCTATTCTCGACTCCTCGAGCTTAATTATCCCTCCGTTCTTGATTCTGATCTCGGATAAATATTCGTGGCGTTGAATAGAGCATTCCAGGACGAACAGAAATTTATTTGGGTAACTTTGATTTCGGACTAGGTAAGTTATTAGCTCCCCCTTGCTTGTAATAACATTCATATATGTTATTTCTGATACTTGTGCTTGTCAATTTCGTGTTAGGGGTAAATTTTGTGATACTTGTAATTTTGGGACAAAGGGAGTATAAATCCTCTGTGTAAGAAATAAAGAGTAACTTGAAATGGTGATTTGAGTCTTGTTATGCACTCCTGGGTGTGTTAAAATGTTAATAGAAAGTTACTCCTACGCTTGGGACGAAGAATTCTTAAGCCTGGAAAGAAATTGAGTGTTTCTGAAAATCGCACCAGGCGCCCGCCTGATTATCCTTCGAGCGCCCGCCCATTTCATCAGAAGTTTTGGTTTCAAAAGTGCTATAATGAGCGGCCGCCCGGTACATTGTAGGCGCCCGCCCGGTCCCCTGTTTCAACAAAAGTGTTTTAAATCTAAATTGAAATGAAAGCTTACTCCTCCTAAGGCATAGAGCCTTAGTATAAGATGTCCTAGCAAGTATATATGTAACTTTTGGGGCATTAGAACTTAGTCTTGAACATGAACACTTATAGAACTCAAATAAGAACTGAAGTATAAGAGTAGTAACTCTTCTTTATGTCTTGATAGGGCTATGAACAAGCACAAATGTGTTATACTTGTCTTGAAACCAATGATTGTACACCTTAGGGGCATTAGAAAAAAGTTTTAGACTTGAACATCATAAGAATAGGATTAGGGTTTTGTAAGAGTAAATGTATAACTCTTATACATGCTTGAATGTCCAAATATTGTAATTATAACTTGAAGTATAAGACCATAAAATCTTGTACATGACTTGAACATCCAAAGAATTGGATTAAGACTTGAATATAAGATAATAAAATCTTGTACATGACTTGACGCCAATACATATGTATGGTACTGAACTAGAAAGTGCTATGAATAAGCACTAACTTGTATGAGACATGTTCTTGTTGTGTGTGTGCAAACATTGCATATAGTTGCTTGATAACAAGGTGACTTCTTGATTACTTGAAGCATGTTCCTTGTTGAGCTAGTCCACTACTTTTGGATTAGTTCTTCTCCCGTAGTTCAAGTAAATACCTACTTGTACATTCTTGTGTGAGTCCAGCTGGTTCTCCTTGCTTGTTCGGAAATATATAGGTTCACGCTTATCGCGAGAGCTGGGGCTTAAGTGATAATCGGGTCCCTATGTATTTGCGCTTGACCCCTTACTACCGGCCATAGTAAGGGCATAGCTTCCTTGGTTGGAGCAATACGCCTGACTTAAGTGAATGCTAAACTCTTGAACACCACGTGAGTCTTGATCTTGGGAATGACACTGGTTACCGGGTCTTCTGATATTTACTGAATAAGCAGTTTCTTGATATTGATCGTGATTTGTCAAAGTAATAAAAGCTACGACAACAATGGTATTCTTGGGAGGAATAAGGAAGGAAGCAATATCCTTTATAACTTGCTTGTTTAGCCTTATGTGCTACTTGATGAGTGGCTTAGCCTCTCATATACTTGTTATTTGATGATACTTGATATATGATTACTTGAGTATCTACTTGAATTGCATGATAACATGTCATGTAGTTGCATCTAATAGCTTACTGAGATTTATCTCACCCCGTTCCTTGTTTATTTGTTTTCCTTAGATCAAAGGAAGGCTAGTGATAGTGCGCAGTGAGGCTCGACATAGCAGGGAGCTTACTACGCAAGTGGTTATTCTTTTGGGAATCGTGGTCCTTTTACATTTTGGTGAGGATGATGTATTATGGGTTTTGTAAATCAGTATTTTTGTGTAGACTTGTTGTCTCTTGTTTTCTGTAGACATCTTGTAATGCCAGCATATGTGCTAGGCATGTTTCCACTGTGTATAGTCATGTTTGGTTTAAATTTTCATGTCTAGAACTCGTGGTGTGAGCTATCTTAGCTCCTTACTCTAGAGTATATATATATATATATATATATATATATATATCATGTCAGTTTGATAAACAGATGTCATCCAGTTTCTTGTTAAGTTTCTCGTTCCTTGTTAGTCACGCGCATCCGGGTTCGAGGTTCTATTAGGGGATCTCGGGACCTGGGGGCGTGTCAGGTTGGTATCAGAGCTAGCCTGGTTTAGCTACCCTATTTAGCTACCTTGGTTTTCTCTAAGTCTGGATAGGGTCTATGGCCTAGGTATGGGTGAGTCTTGGGGTGTTATTAACGCCGAGTGTTTACCTACAGGTACAATGAGTTCTGAAGGTACAAGTGGTAGTAATCAGCTGAGATCTGTAACTCCTCAAGAAGAGATGGTTGATAATGTAGACTGGGATTATCCTAATCGACTTACAAGGTTCTTGAAGTTGAAGCCTCGTAGCTTTGATGGGGAATTTGATGCTAAGAAGGCAGAAGAGTGGATTGAATGTATTGAGAAGATCTTTACAGCCTTGAGATGTGCAGGTGGTGATAAGGTAACCTTTGCAACCTTTAAACTTGAGAAAGCCGCTGAACATTGGTGGAAAGTGTTGAATAAAAGTTGGGAACTGGAAGGGGTACCACAGACTTGGGATAATTTTCTTAAAGTATTCAAGTCACAGTTTATTCCAACAGTGGTCCAAGACAAAAAAGAGATGGAATTTCTTAATCTGGAGCAGGGAAGCTTGACAGTGGGCTAATACTCAACCAAGTTCACATAATTGGCTAGGTATTATGATCACTTAGTTCCAAATGAGACCAAGAAGGCACAGAGGTTTGGGAAGGGGTTGAGGACTGAGTATAGGAAGCAACTTCTTTCTCTATAGCTTACTAGTTATCATCAAGCAGTGGATAAGGCTTATGCTATTGAGAATGACATTGAAGAACACAAGGTGAAGTTGGGAACAACTATGACAGGTCGTGTATCAAAGAAAGCACAGGGATCTGGTTCTAAGGGTGGTAAATCTAGCTGCCAAGATCGTCGATTTCGACAACCATCTGAAAGTAAAGGTAGTGTATCAACTGGTTCTAAGACAACAGTTCAAGGTCCCAGGAGAGTATGTGGTTATTATTCGAAAGAAGACCATTCTGAAGACAAGTGTTGGCTAAAGCAAGGAAGATGTTTATCTTGTGGTGAAACAGGGCACTTTATCAAGAATTGTCCTAAGGGCAAAGGAAGTCAAGTTGGGGGTACAAGTCAACAGGCCTCAGGTACTAAGAGAGATAGTGGGGGTTGACCAAAAGTTCAGGGTCGCGTGTTTTCTCTAGATCAGTAGGGTGTAGCTGAGTCTTCTGCGGTCATAGGAGGTACTATATTACTTTCTAGTACGAGAGCGCGAGTCTTGATAGATCCAGGATCATCTCATTCTTATGTGGCATCTCATTTTGTGTCACACTTCCTGATTCTATGCCTTATGTGCTAGAAGTATCTTCCCCTATGGGAGATTACATGTTTGCTTCTGAGGTTTACAAGAAATGTGAGGTTCTTGTGGGTAATCATGCCCTTCTTGCTGACCTAGTCATGTTACCTATAAGGGACTTTGACGTGATTCTTGGCATGGATTGGCTTTATGTGCATCATGCATCTGTTGATTGTTATAGAAAAGTAGTAACTTTTTCTATTCCTGGTTTGCCTGATTTTACCTTTGAAGGTGATAGGCCTTTATGTGCTATACATGTTATTTCTGCTTTAAAAGCTAGAAAACTTTTATCTCGTGGTTGTGTCGGGTATCTCGCATGTGTTCTTGACAAGAGTTTATATGTTCCCAAGATGGAAGATATTCCTGTTGTGTCTGAATTTTCAGATGTGTTCGCTTCTGAGTATAGCATGCCACCTGATCGAGAGCTTGAGTTCTGTATTGAGTTATTACCAGGTACAACACCAATCTCTAAAGCACCTTATAGAATGGCTCCAGCTGAGTTGAGAAAGTTAAAAACACAGCTTGAGGAATTACTTGAAAGGGGCTTCATCAGGTCTAGTGTATCACCGTGGGGTGCACCAGTGTTATTTGTCAGAAAGAAAGATGGGACTGCGATTATGTATTGATTACAGAGATCTTAATCAGGTAACCATAAAGAACAAATATCCGTTACCTCATATTGATGACTTGTTTGATCAACTTCAGGGTTCAGTAGTATACTCGAAGCTTGACTTGAGAAGTGGTTATCATCAGTTGAAAATCAGATCTGAGGATATACCAAAGACAGCTTTCCGTACCAGGTATGGGCATTATGAGTTTATTGCTATGCCATTCGGTTTGACAAATGCTCTAGCTGTATTTATGGATTTGATGAACCGTATATTCAAACCATATATTGATTGTTTCGTGGTGGTATTCATTGATGATATTCTTGTGTATTCTAAATCACGGGCTGAGCATGAGCAACATCTCAGAGTGGTATTACATGTTCTTCGGGAGAAACAATTATTTGCAAAATTCAGCAAATGTGCTTTCTGGTTAGAAGAGCTTTCATTCTTGGGACATGTTGTGTCTGCTACTGGTATTGTAGTAGATCCTTCCAAAGTTGAAGCAGTTGTAAACTGGAAGAGGCCAACTACAGTGACAGAGATCCGTAGTTTCTTGGGATTGGCTAGTTATTATCGGAGATTCATTGAGGGATTCTCTAAGATTGCTACTCCATTTACTAATCTGACTCGAAAAGCTAGTTCTTTTGAGTGGAATGACAAGTGTGAAGCAAGTTTTCAAGAGTTGAAAAAGTGCTTAACTATAGCTCCAATCTTGGCTTTGCCTAGCGGTTTTGAAAATTTCATGGTATATACTGATGCTTCTAAAGAAGGATTGGGTTGTGTTTTAATGCAAGATGGCAAGGTAATAGCTTATGCTTCTCGAAAATTATCTCCTTATGAAAAGAATTATCCCACTCATGATTTAGAGTTGGCTGCAATTATTTTTGCTTTGCATAAATGGAGGCATTACTTGTATGGAACCGAATTTGAAGTCTTTACTGATCATAAGAGCTTGAAGTACTTGTTTTCTCAGAAAGAACTTAACATGAGACAATGTAGATGGATGGAGAAATTTAAGGATCATGATTGTACTATCATTTATCATCCAAGAAAAGCAAATGTTGTGGCAGATGCACTGAGCAGAAAGACTTATATTTCTTGCTTGATGATTCGTGAATGGAAATTGTTAGAAGACTTGTGTGATTGGAGTCCTTGTGAATCTAGACATGGAGTTATTTTTGCTAATATAAAGGTTACTTCAGACTTACTCCAACAGATCAAAGAAGCTCAGGTAACTGATTCTAAATTGCAGAAAATCATTAGTGGAATGAATGAAGGAAAGCAACCAGATTTTTCTTTCAACAGTGATGGAATTCTTACCTTTCGAGGCAGAGTTTGTATGCCAGTTGATCTTGAGATTAAAAAGAGAGTTCTTGAAGAGGCTCACAAAGCCAAGTATACTATTCATCCTGGAAGTACTAAAATGTACCAAGACTTGAAGAAACATTTCTGGTGGAACAATATGAAAAGAGAAATTACTGAGTATGTGTCCAAATGTTTGACTTGTCAACAAGTAAAAGTGGAACATCAACGTCCAGCAGGTTTGTTGCAACCATTAGAAATTCCAGAGTGGAAATGGGAGCATATTACTATGGATTTTGTGACTGGTTTGCCACGTACCAGACGAGGCCACGATGCTGTTTGGGTTATAGTGGATAGACTGACCAAGTCAGCTCATTTCTTGTCTGTTTCTATGGGATATTCATTGTCTCAGTTGGCATCTTTGTATGTTCAGGAGATTGTTAGACTCCATAGAGTTCCCGTGAGTATTGTATCTGACAGAGATCCTCGTTTTACTTCTCGATTCTGGTAGGCTCTTCAGGGTGCTATGGGTACTAAATTGAATTTCAGTACAGCTTTTCATCCTCAATCTAATGGGCAATCTGAGAGACTTATACAGATTCTCGAGGATATTTTACGTGCTTGTGTTGTTGATTTCAAAGGCAGTTGGGATACTCATCTTCCTTTAGCAGAGTTTGCTTATAACAACAGTTATCAGTCTAGTATTGAAATGGATCCATATGAGGCTCTTTATGGCAGGAAATGTCGATCTCCTATATGCTGGGATGAAGTGGGAGAAGCTAGACTCTTGGGTCCTGAAATGGTTCAACAGTCGGTTGAGAGTGTGAAACTCATTCGAGATAGATTGCACACAGCTCAGAGTAGACAAAAGAGTTATGCAGATCATCGTAGAAGGGATCTTGAATTCCAGGTAGGTGACTTTGTATTCTTGAAGGTCTCTCCTCGTAGAGGTATAAAGAGATTTGGAAATAAAGGAAAGTTATCTCCTCGTTATATCGGTCCATTTGAGATTCTTGAAAGGGTTGGGAAGTTGGCTTATAGAGTGGCTTTACCACCTTCTTTATCGGGTATTCATGATGTATTCCATGTATCTATGCTTTGCAAGTATATGGAGGATGAGTCGCATGTTCTTAAGTATGAGGCTATTCCATTTCAGCCTGATTTGTCTTATGAGGAACAGCCTGTTGAAATTTTTGACTGGAAAGAGCAAGTCTTGCGTACCAAAAGGATTTCTATTGTGAAGGTCCTTTGGAGGAATCATGAAATAGAAGAGGCTACTTGGGAAACCGAGAAAGAGATGCGAGATAAATACCCGAGCCTATTTGAAAATTTTGGTAAGTAAAAATTCGTGGGCGAATTTTCTTTAGGGTGGGGAGGATGTAATGCCCATCCTATTTCTTGTTAAATATTTGACTTACTTGTTAAATACTTGAACTTGCATATTATGTGCTAGTTTTACTTGAATTAAATTCTTAACTGCTTTAGAATATTAAAGTGGTTAAATGCCTAGTTTTGACTTTTGGGTCATTTGTGAAAATGTGACTTTAAGGGCCTTTTTGTTAAAAGTGAAACTTGAGGGGCCTAGGTGTCATTCTTTGATAGTTGCAAGTATATCTTCAAGTTGCCTTCTCTGAGAAAGCTTATTTCTCAAATTTCTTCTCGTTGTTTCCTCTGTTTCAAAGTTAGGGTTAGAATTTTACCCTATTCTCGACTCCTCAAGCTTAATTATCCCTCCGTTCTTGATTCTGATCTCGGATAAATATTCGTGGCGTTGAATAGAGCGTTCCAGGCCGAACATAAATTTATTTGGGTAACTTTGATTTCGGACTAGGTAAGTTATTAGCTCCCCCTTGCTTGTAATAACATTCATATATGTTATTTCTGATACTTGTGCTTGTCAATTTCGTGTTAGGGGCAAATTTTGTGATACTTGTAATTTTAGGACAAAGGGAGTATAAATCCTCTGTGTAAGAAATAAAGAGTAACTTGAAATGGTGATTTGAGTCTTGTTATGCACTCCTGGGTGTGTTAAAATGTTAATAGAAAGTTACTCTACGCTTGGGACGAAGAATTCTTAAGCCTGAAAAGAAATTGAGTGTTTCTGAAAATCGCACCAGGCGCCCGCCTGATTATCCTTCGAGCGCCCGCCCATTTCATCAGAAGTTTTGGTTTCAAAAGTGCTATAATGAGCGGCCGCCCGGTACATTGTAGGCGCCCGCCCGGTCCCCTGTTTCAACAAAAGTGTTTTAAATCTAAATTAAAATGAAAGCTTACTCCTCCTAAGGCATAGAGCCTTAGTATAAGATGTCCTAGCAAGTGTATATGTAACTTTTGGGGCATTAGAACTTAGTCTTGAACATGAACACTTATAGAACTCAAATGAAAACTTAAGTATAAGAGTAGTAACTCTTCTTTATGTCTTGAAAGTGCTATGAACAAGCACTAATGTGTTATACTTGTCTTGAAACCAATGATTGTGCACCTTAGGGGCATTAGAAAAAGATTTAGACTTCAACATCCTAAGAATAGGATTAGGGTTTTGTAAGAGTAAATGTATAACTCTTATACATGCTTGAATGTTCAAATATTGTAATTATAACTTGAAGTATAAGACCATAAAATCTTGTACATGACTTGAACATCCAAAGAATTGGATTAAGACTTGAATATAAGATAATAAAATCTTGTACATGACTTGACGCCAATACATATGTATGGTACTGAACTAGAAAGTGCTATGAACAAGCACTAACTTGTATGAGACATGTTCTTGTTGTGTGTGTGCAAACATTGCATATAGTTGCTTGATAACAAGGTGACTTCTTGATTACTTGAAGCATGTTCCTTGTTGAGCTAGTCCACTACTTTTGGATTAGTTCTTCTCCCGTAGTTCAAGTAAATACCTACTTGTACATTCTTGTGTGAGTCCAGCTGGTTCTCCTTGCTTGTTCAGAAATATATAGGTTCACGCTTATCGCGAGAGCTGGGGCTTAAGTGATAATCGGGTCCCTATGTATTTGTGCTTGACCCCTTACTACCGGCCATAGTAAGGGTATAGCTTCCTTGGTTGGAGCAATACGCCTGACTTAAGTGAATGCTAAACTCTTGAACACCTCGTGAGTCTTGATCTTGGGAATGACACTGGTTACCGGGTTTTCTGATATTTACTGAATAAGCAGTTTCTTGATATTGATCGTGATTTGTCAAAGTAATAAAAGCTACGACAACAATGGTATTCTTGGGAGGAATAAGGAAGGAAGCAATATCCTTTATAACTTGCTTGTTTAGCCTTATGTGCTACTTGATGAGTGGCTTAGCCTCTCATATACTTGTTATTTGATGATACTTGATATATGATTACTTGAGTATCTACTTGAATTTCATGATAACATGTCATGTAGTTGCATCTAATATCTTACTGAGATTTATCTCACCCCGTTCCTTGTTTATTTGTTTTACTTAGATCAAAGGAAGGCTAGTGATAGTGCGCAGTGAGGCTCGATATAGCAGGGATCTTACTACGCAGGTGGTTATTCTTTTGGGAATCGTGGTCCTTTTACATTTTAGTGAGGACGATGTATTATGGGTTTTGTAACTCAGTATTTTTGGGTAGACTTGTTGTCTCTTGTTTTCTCTAGACATCTTGTAATGCCAGCATATGTGCTAGGCATATTTCCGCTGTGTATAGTCATGTTTGGTTTAAATTTTCTTGTCTAGAACTCGTGGTGTGAGCTATCTTAACTCCTTACTCTAGAGTATATATATATATCATGTCAGTTTGATAAACAGATGTCATCCAGTTTCTTGTTAAGTTTCTCGTTCCTTGTTAGTCACACGCATCCGGGTTCGAGGTTCTATTAGGGGATCCCGGGACCTGGGGGCGTGTCACCCATTCCTGGACCTTCTGCATTGGTGGCTGCCCTTTCAGCCTCAGGGTTGTCTACTGATGAGTTTACATTTGGTAATTTCCTCATGTAGTTAGTTACTTGTGTTGAGTATACATATTATAAACCACTCCTATTACCTAGATTTGATTGATCCCATAACCTTGTTTTACTTTTTATGGACTTTAGGATTTATTGTAAGAAGTTTTATAACTTCATTAGTTAAGTCCATTTTTAGTTTAGCTAGGCTTAGAAGATCAGCCCCTCAAATTTTAATGAAATGCTGCTGCTGCTGATATGGTGAAAAAACGCCAAGCCTGCCTACCTCATCTAGAGACCGCACAGATAAGCGACCGTAATATCTAAGGCGACCGCAAGGCATTTGGCTACAGCACGGGTTTGACGACCTCAAAACTCTTGCTGATCACAAGGTGACCGTAAGCCTATCTGACCGCATACTTGCTACCACACAACCAAGATAAGACAAGTTTGATTTCGAACGTTGCAAATTCAAATTTTAATTTGGTCGTACAAGATAGTACATGTGGACCACTAACTTCTACAACTAGAAGACAAAGATGAGAGCTCCAATCAGAATTATCCAGCTCATCATCTTCTAACAGCTATCTCTCTCACCCAAGGATATAAATAGTCCTTACTTTCTTCATTGAAAGTGTGCTGAGATTCAAAGAGAGAAATTGCTGTCGAAATACTTGGTGATTGAAGATCATACTCAAGATTTCCAGAATCATTTGAATCTTCAAGCAAACGCCTTCAAATCTTCAAAGATATCCAGCAAACCTTCAAGACATCAAATCTCAAGCCCAGCAACACTTAAAGATTCATTAGGCTCTCAATCATATAGATTACATAGAGCTCTTGATTGTTACACACACACATCCCTATTGATCAATCACATAGATTGCATCATTAGGGATACACAGGTCTATGTATAGGATTTGTTCTTCATAGAAAGTAGGTGTTGATTCAATACTTCATCTTTGTAATTTGTACTCAAGAAGAATCAATATATCCTCCATTCAAAATCCAAGACTGACCATCTTGGTAAAGGACATAGATCTTTTAACAGATCGAACCTTTCCAAATCATTATGTCATTTACATTCTACAAATTTACTTTCTGCAAGTGTTCTTATTGTTCTTATTAATCTTGTTTGTTGTTTAGTGTTTTGATCCTTCCAGATATTCAAATGATTGTGAATTGTGTTTGTTACTTGCTTATTGCCTCAGTTATTACTTCTGACTACTTATTATTTTGCCAAAACTCTCAGACACAAACTTTCATTTTCAACCTACCAAGTCAGTAAACTTGCCGACCGCACATAGCCGACCGTAAGGTTACCTTACCGCAAGTTTGCTTGCCGCACCCTTGCTTACCTTTGAATATCTTCAGTTAGTTTTCTTTGGCGACCGCAATATTGCCGACTGCAATTTGCCTACCTAGCTGTTTTATCTTCAAAACCAACTCTACCTCGTTTTTATCGAAAACTTCCGCTGTGCATTTTACTTTGAACTAGTGGTTTTTACTTGACCACAAAACTCAATAATAAGCATAAGGTTGAATTTTGAAAAAGGGTTGATAATTTTTAATAGGCTATTCACCCCCCCCCCTCTAGCCTCTTTTCATACATTTGTTGTGTCTTTGGGACCAACAACTTGATACTGCTAACATGATAAGTGTTTTTCAATGATAAAAGGTTGCCTAACATGGATGCAAATATATGCAATTATGCAGTTGGATTTCTTCCGAAAAGTGGTGGTGCAAGAAGAGATAGATTGATGGTGTCTGTAAATTAGGCAGCTACTCAGATATTTTACGTTCCTCCTCACAAGTTTTCTCAATTTCTTGAAGAGACTTCCTCCCTTTTTGGTGACTCTAGGTAAAAAAGTAAAGCTTCATATGCTTGTTCGTGCTTGGAGGAAGTCTCTTCAAGAAATTGAGTAATCTTGTGAAGAGGAACGTAAAATATCTGAGTAGCTGCCTCATTTGCAGACACCATCAATCTATCTCTTCTTGCACCACCACTTTTCGGAAGAAATCCAACTGCATAATTGCATATATTTGCATCCATGTTATGAAACCTTTTATCATTGAAAAACACTTATCATGTTAGCAGTAGCAAGTAACTAACTACATGAGGAAATTACCAAATGTAAACTCATCAGTAGACAACCTTGAGGCTAAAAGGGCAGCCACCAATGCAGCCACCAATGCAGAAGGTCCAGGAATGGGGATCACAAGAACATTTTCACTCACACATAACTGAGACATGCATTTCACAGTTATTCAAAAACATTTTCATAGTTGTATGATTACACATTTGTCTCGTTTTTCATTTTTCACTTGTAAAATCATTTCCAATTGATTTCACAATTGTATGATTTCGCAGTTGTGTGATTTCACAACTGTGCCATTTCACAGTTGTGTCATTTCACTTAAAATCAATTTCTCAATTAATTTATCTCTTAGTAAAGTCTCATTTCTTACTTATGAAGAATATAAATTCGATTTTACATTCTTTTCGAACAACTGATAACAAAATTTCACATATATTTGCTCATATAAACTCTAAACAACTAATAAATAAAAAAACAACAACTTAACAAACAAATAAATTCTTTGCTTAAAAAAAAACTGATAAATTCCTAAATTCAAATAACAACTGATAAAACTAAATAACAATTAAACAACTGATGAATCAAAATGACAACTAAACAACTAATAAATCTTTAATTGAGGTTCGACTGGTCTAGGAAACATTGGGGCGGAGCCAAATCCACCATATTTTTCATCATAACTTCTGTAGAAAAAAGTTCAGTGTTCTCAAAATGAAGGATGCTGATCATAGTTATTTCAACAGGAAAGGGGTTCAGTTAACCCCATATGGCATATAGCTTCTCCACTAAGTCAAACCCAAGCAAAAACCACTACAATAAATTAAAATTGTTCAAAATGAGGCGAATTTACTCACAGCCTAGCCACAAAAAATGTCTTGTATCGATCTCCAGAAATACTAGGGTCAGTATTTGGATCATCTGCACAAAAGAAAATTTTCTCCATACCTTTTAAATAATTGATAACCCAATTTATCAGTAGGTTCTGAAAACCCACTGCGTACGATAGCGCTTCAATGACGGCCAAGCCAATTTTCTCCATATCTCGAGTAAATTCCCGCAGCGAAGTTAATGACAAGTCAGCTGACTCACTAGAACACGAAGAGTAAACACAGAACGACTCACCACCTCCGCTTTCTTCATCATGGTCGTCGTCGTCCTTGCCGCCGTTGTAGCCAAGGGGCCAGTTTTTAGGGAAAAAGAGTTGTTTTCGGTCATTATGGAGGCGGAAAAGGGAGAGCGGTTCTGACTCGGGTGAGTGAGCGAGTTGGGAAGGTATGTTGTGGTCTCTGAGCTGGAAGAAGCCGAGTTAAGAATCGGAGATGATATTGGATGTGAGAGAGGGTTTGGGGTCAAGGAGAGAGATGATGGGGAGTGGGGTAATGGCGGTGGGGGATTTACGACGGGAGGGAGGAGAAAGAATGGGTGGTAGCTGGCGGTGGAGTAGACAGGAGAGAGAATCAGAGGCGCCAGAGTTGAAGATAGAAGAAGACGGGGAGAAAGAAAAAGCGACAGAGAAAGAGGCTAGGGCTTGAAACGATTTGGGGAGGAGGGGGAGAATACGCGGTATATGCGTTGGAAGGCGATGGGTAGTTTCGAGATTTAAATTATAGTAAGGGCTTTATGGGAGTTTTCATTTCAACCCAGGGACCCTAAGGTATGAAAATCTTTGTTTTTATTGGCAAATTCCACCTTCTATTAGGGACTTATTGGTAAAAATCCCAAATTTCATATACATACTCCCTCAGTCCCGCTCGAAATAGAATTTTGGTAAACTTGACTATACCTTGACCAAGTATTTTGAAGAAAAATAATGATCCTAATAAAAATTTAAAAATTATTATTGTATCACGATTAATAACACTATCAAAAACAATTTTAAGATTTATATTAGGATAATTATTTTTTACTTAAATTACTTGGTCAAAGCATAAAAAAAGCTACCAAAATCCTATTTCGAGCGGGATAGAGGGAGTATATACATATATATGTTGCAAGAAGAAAACCAATTAAGAAATCAGAAATGGCAAGAAAAAAAATCCCAAACAGATTTTAAATAAAGGCTGAAGGAAGTAAAAACCAAAAAAAAAAAAAATGGTTGAAGAAAGAAGGATAAAGACACAAGTGATGAAACATCAGAAAAGATTGTAAGGGACTCGAACCCACATCAAATGAGTCCTCAAATACTTCATTTACCAATAAGACAAATGTGACAAGTGAAATGTTTTCATTACTTATTGTGGAATTTATCATATTTAATGCAAATAATTTGGGGGCCCTAAATCAGCCCATTTTTTTAGGGGCCCGAAGCGTCTGCTTCTCCTGCTTACCCTATGGCCCGGGCCTGTACTCAGAGGTAGTCGTCACATTAATCGTAGTGTGTCATCTTGAACTAGTCTCGTTCATTAAGTAAATTAACGTAGGATGCAAAGAGGAAGACGTACATGCTTATCGCATATTTTTACCAATTGTGTGTCATCTTGAACTAATCTCGTCCATTAATTAAATTAATATAAGGATGCAATGAGACAATCGTCACATTAATCGTAACTAAACTCATCAGTGGTCACATATATTAATTAACTGAATTACATGGATCAAGTATGGATGTGTAGCTTAGAAATTACATTTAATGTTATCTTCACGTGCCTATTTCTAACAGGTTCAACCTTATGAAATCAACCAAATATGTAGAGCGCTAAATGTCTGAATACTAAGAACCTAATCTACCAAAACTAAAATCTAAATAGTGTCATGAAAAAAACATAAATGCATGATGAGCAAACTCCCACAAATCCGAATATGCATTAACTATAAAGCACCAAGATAAATTGTGTGCCTGCGAAAAGCTTTCGGTGATTAACCTTTGGTAAACAGATTTACAATTATGAAGTTTTCCCCAGTATGCTCTGATACCACTTGTTAGGTTTATTGAAATCAAATCAATTCAATGAGTATGAAAAGAATATAGCGGAAGAGTATTTAAATCCATAGCCTGGAAAATGATGCGCGGAAGAAGAGATTAGTATATGGAAATGTACCTTAACCACTATCAAAGATGAGCATTAATGGAAGACTTGAATGAACTTAGAATGTTAAACGAGAGACTTGAATAAGCCCGAGATCGTTCTTCCAATTGATCTGTAACTCTAATGTTTGTCTCTACTAAAGGGATATAAGAGATTTAGACGATCGGTTCAATTGGGAACCCGACCCCTACCTATAGTTATAATGCATCCGTTAGGAAGAATCAAATTTGTTAGGATAAAGGATGCATCCATTTAGTATTTATAAATAGGCCCCTTATCTATTTGTAGATACAGTCTGGTCTCTACACATTTACATAATAAACCCCCTACTTATAAAAGATGACTTGAGCTCTTTTACCTATTAAGGATCACTTTAAATAGGCCCAATTGGCTTTATAATAATATGACTTATGCAATTAACTCGTAATGAACACACGTCTTGCGTGCTTAAATACTTTATTACTGTATATGTACAATGTATAGTACAAAAGAATTTCCAACAAATTGTAGTGCATCCCAAAAGAAAGCCACAGAGCTAAAAATTTCCAAGTTGGATTAGTAGAAAAAGTTCATCTTCTATGTCACATCCTGTAAGGATCCCGTCCCTCGGGGAAAAATAAGCAAAGTTCGCACGAAATGCCAACAGGTAACTTTCCTAACGAAAAAGAAACGGAGTCACCACATTTGTTAATTTTAAACCAAAACAAATGAAAATGGTTAGAGAAGGTGAGTTCGGACGTCAGGTTACACTTTGGGAAGAACATATTTGCGGTTCACCCAAAGTGCCTCAGAAAAACCGAGTCTCCCTTGTTAGTTTGAAAATGTGCATGTGTGTGTGTGTATTTAACGGAAAGTTCCTGTTATTGGTTTTGTTTGGAAAAACTTAACTGAAAAGGCCTGTTTATTAAGGAAATAGGGATCAGAGGGCAAAACAGACATTTTACCCCCTGTTCCCAACATAGCCGTACGGATGGACATGTGGTCTCTTGGGATTTTACAGTTCAGTCAAGAACAGTCCAGTTTCAGAGCAGAAACAGAACATTCTGTTGAAACTGGACAGAACTATTTTGATTCCAGTTTGTTTAAAACACTTTATAAGTTTAAATACAACATTCCTATGCCAAATGATCATCATTTAGTCCCCAAAAAAAGTGTTTGGGTGTGATCATAAGCAATCTTTGGAGAAAATTGAGAAAAGTTGATGAACATGCCCTTTGGGTCAAAATTGACCATTTGATGATTAAAGATTGAAACTTTATCCCCAAGATGGCATTTTTATGACTTATTAACCTTTAAAGAGTCAAATTAACACATAAAGATTGAATCTTTATAACCCCAAAGGGGGCTTTAGAGCTAGATCAATGTTGGATGATAAAAATGGAAGCTTTATCATCCAAATGATCATTATTGCCAACAAAAGCTTCATTCTAACTAGACAAGAATGTAAATGACAATCAACAAGCCATGATCATTTAGGTTTGAACCTCTTCCACACAAGGCATGGAGGGAACCTTGGATCATCTCATAGCTTGAACAAGAGAAATATAGAGTAATATATGTATATTTGCTTGAATGGACAAGTCTTGCATAAATGTAAAGTTGCTTGAATGGACAAGTCTTGCAAGTAATATAAAGGTGCTTGAATGGACAAGTCTTGCAAGTAATATAAAGATTAACATAAACTTAAACAAAGATTAAAGAGAAAATAGAGTTATAGATGAAGAGAAGGGAGGGGGAGAAGGTGGCTTTACTTATTTTGGTTTAGCCAATCTTCCTTTCTCTCTTTCACTCTTTGTTTCACTCTTCTCTCACACTACTGGAGTGATTTCGACAGAGTAATCCTTCTTATGTTGTTTCCCCCCCTGAAATGATCAGCATGGGGTTCAATTTATAGAGGCTGAGGGTGCCCAAAGTAGCCGTACGGCTAGGGACCTCATGTGCCCAAACTATCCGTACGACTCGACTTGGCGAGCTTCTGGATTTTTCCGAGTTTAATTCTAGTTCAGTCCTGGAATATCAGGTTTATCCTAGTGAGGTCCTGGCCCATTGGTTTATCCCTAAATGGTACCAAGAATTCCTCTAAAGTAGGTCAATTTCAGATTGGGGTACTTACAGAGCCCCTCGGCAACGTCACTTTTGAAGAAAGCAGAGTTGTCGATAAAACAAGTATCCCAATCTGATGGGAGGACGGCGTAGCTGATTTGTTCTATGGCTGGACCTAGAGGTATACGATTCCTACGTATCCCTATTCGAGGGAATCAAGCCTATCGTAGTTCAAAAGAGGGGTGAGAGATTTTGAGGCTACTCAAACCTATAGACGACCGTCGAGGTCGGGTGGGGAACTCGGGCATGACACTCATTCGGTCAGAGGCAAAGGTTTGGGTGTGACACTCATTTGTTCAGAGGCAAGGTTCGGGCGTGACTCTCATTTGGTCAGAGGCAAAGAATCGGGCGTGACACTCATTCGGTCAGAGGCAAGGTTCGGGCGTAACACTCATTTGGTCAGAGGCAAAGACTCGGGCGTGACACTCATTTGGTCAGAGGCAAAGACTCGGGCGTGACACTCATTTAGTCGGAGGCAAAGACTCGGGCGTGAAACTCATTCGGTCAGAGGCAAGGTTCGGGCGTGACACTTATTCGGTCAGAGGCAAGGTTCGGGCGTGACACTCATTCGGTCAGAGGCAAAGACTCGTGCGTGACACTAATTCGGTCAGAGCCAAGGTTCGGGCGTGGTCAGAGGAAAGGTTCGGGCGTGACACTCATTTGGTCAGAGGCAAAGACTCGGGCGTGACACTCATTCGGTCAGAGGCAAGGTTCGGGCGTGACACTCATTTGGTTAGAGGAAAAGACTCGGGCGTGACACTCATTCGGTCACATGCAAGGTTCGGGCGTGACACTCATTTGGTCAGAGGCGAAGTCAATCATGGGCTTACATCAAGGACTGCCCTTCTCATTCTAAGTTTTTTCTTTTCTCAAGATGGGCCATCCGGGCGACCTAGATTTTGCTTCACATGGGGCCACTCGGGGGGACCTAATTCTAATTTCAAAAAGGTCGCTCGGGGGACCTAATTTTCATCTCACAACGGTCGCTCGGGGGACCTAATTTTATCTC
The DNA here is from genome assembly GCA_026119855.1 of Campanula takesimana. Taxonomy (NCBI): domain Eukaryota; kingdom Viridiplantae; phylum Streptophyta; class Magnoliopsida; order Asterales; family Campanulaceae; genus Campanula; species Campanula takesimana. The sequence continues at coordinate 396,861 of JAOWBW010000751.1, read as the reverse complement.
ACAATGGTCGCTCGGGGGACTTAATTTTATCTCACAATGGTCGCTCGGGGGACCTAATTTTGTCTCACAATGGTCGCTCGGGGGACCTAATTTTAATTTCAAAACGGTCGCTCGGGGGACCTAATTTTCATCTCACAACGGTCGCTCGGGGGACCTAATACTCATTTCAGAATGGTCGCTCGGGGGACCTTATACCTTTTTCAAGACGGTCGCCCGAGGGACCTAATTTTCATCTCACAGTGGTCGCTCAGGGGACTTAATTTTATCTCATAATGGTCGCTCGGGGGACCTAACTTTATCTCACAATGGTCGCTCGGGGGACCTAATACCTTTTTCAAGACGGTCGCTCGGGAGACCTAATTTTATCTCACAATGGTCGCTCGGGGGACCTAATTTTATCTCACAACGGTCGCTCGGGGGACCTAATTTTATCTCACGATGGTCGCTCGGGGGACCTAATACCTTTTTCAAGATGGTCGCTTGGGGGACCTAATTTTAATTTCAAAACGGTCGCTCGGGGGACCTAATTTTCATCTCACAACGGTCGCTCGGGGGACCTAATACTCATTTCAGAACGGTCGCTCGGGGGACCTAATACCTTTTTCAAGATGGTCGCTCGGGGGACCTAATTTTCATCTCACAGTGGTCGCTCGGGGGACTTAATTTTATCTCACAATGGTCGCTCGGGGTGACCAAATTTTCATCTTTGCTGGGCTTACGCCTGGGAGGGCCGATTTTCTTGGGCATTCAACTTGACTCTCAATGAGTCAAAGTCGGGGCTTGACTCTCTTTTAGTCAAACGAATAATTTTTAACTAGGCTTACGTCAGGGACGGCCAATTTTCTTGGATTTTCAATTTGACTCTCAATGAGTCAAAGTCGGGGCTTGACTCTCTTTTGGTCAAACGAATAATTTTTAACTGGGCTTACGTCAGGGACGGCCAATGTTCTTGGACATTCAATTTGACTCTCAATGAGTCAAAGTCGGGATTGACTCTCTTTTGGTCAAACGAAAGGATTTTCTCGACACTCACTTGGTCGAAGTCGGGGATTTGACTCTCTTTTGGTCAATAAAATAATTTTTAACTGGGCTTACGTCAGGGACGGCCAAAGTTCTTTTCATATTTTTAACCTGTTAACCTGGACTTACGAAGTACGGCCGGACCAAATCATATTCTTAACCTGGGCTTACAAAGTATGGCCGGGCTAAATCACATTCTTAACCTGGGCTTACAAAGTATGGCCGGGCTAAATCACATTCTTAACCTGGGCTTACAAAGTATGGCCGGGTTAATTCACATTCTTAACCTGGGCTTACAAAGTATGGCCGGGCTAATTTCAACAAAGCTGGTCTTACGTCCATCTATGGACTACCCGGACACATTTTCAGTGGGAACCTAATTAATCTTCTAGGTTCAAAGAAAATTGCATGAGCCAAAAGGGGCATTTTAGACATTTTCCAAAGGGAGGGGGCCTAAGTTCTATTTCAAAAACCTAGGGGGAACCATGTTCAAGGCGTCAGGGGCCAGAATGTAAATTGTGGGCTGAGATTCTTCCTCGCCCAAATCAGTCGTACGGCTTGAGAAGGCGTCTCCTTCTTTTTCAAAACAGCAGCCATACGGATGGTTGCTGCATTTTTCAAAGTCCAAGCTAAAAATCCTAGAGAGAGAGAGGTGATTTTGAGAGGGAAATTCATCAAAATCCTCCGGATTTCGTTCTCCAAACCGTTTAAAATTCACTTATGGATGCTCGGGCGCGAAGGGGCTACCCGAGAGGGGCGGATAAGCGGCTCGACATGGTCCACAATTTCCGGGGCTACACCATTGCCCTTAATGATGTGGAAGCGGGGTTCTATAAGTCCCCTAACGCTCATTTATGCCATGACCGAGTGGTAAGCCTTCTTTCCCACTCGATCTTTGTCCATTTTGTGCACCCCTTAGTCTTAGGGTTCATGTTTATGCAATTTGGGCATTTTGTGCTTCTTGGTGCATTTTGTGAAAACCATTATGATGGAATTGGGATTGTTAAGATTGTGGGCATGTGTTCGTTTTCTCGATGGGTCATGCCTAGCTATACTTTCCGAAGTAAAAGTATATTGCCCGTAATTTGTGCATAAAGGACTTGTACCTTAGGTTCGACTAGTCATTTTGACACATTCAAGTGCATGCTAGCATTTCCTAGGATAAGTTGTTGCATGTTTATGAAAATTCGGGACACTAAGTCTCAAAATGGGGACGGATTTTGTTCTTTGGGACAGGGGGAAATCCTTTCAAGCAACACACCCTTAAATGTCCAACGCAGTTTAAAAGGGTAAAATCACATTTTTTTTCGAAACACACCTTCAAATGCCCAACGCAACTTGAAAAGGGTAAAATCACTTTTTTTTTCAAAACACACCCTCAAATGCCCAACGCAATTTGAAAAGGGTAAAATCACATTTTTTTTTTTCAAAACACACCCTCAAATGCCCAACGCAAATTGAAAAGGGTAAAATCACATTAAACACACCCTCAAATGCCCAACACAATTTGAAAATGGTAAAATCACATTTATTTGTATGATTCATTCATCATATCCATTTATCATACGCATTGGTATCTTAAAACTGTGTTATTCATACCTTGCTGTGTTCACCTGCAGGGCGGTGATCCCAAATCTCGAGGATCTCCCGACATGTGCTATTCCTTGTGGGAGGCCATGCCCGAGGCAATTGGCGATGGGCCTGGTCCGAGAGAGTGGGTAGAGCGTACCGGTTTGGTGCCATTCATCCATGCCGTAGGCCAGCTGGTTAGCACTAACAGGAGCCTGGGACTCATCTCTGCCTTGGGCGAGCATTGGTGGGATACGACCCACACCTTTCATTTGAGTTGGGGGGGAGGTGATCGTGACTCCCGCACACTTTTCTGCCATTACCGGGCTCTCCTTCGGCGGCCGACCAGTTATCTGGGCTGACCTGTTCTCGGCCGCGGATATTGAGGCACTCATTGTCTTTTCGGGCCCTACCAAGGGCTTGGGGATCCTGGTGCAGGATGTTGACCAGGCCATTCGGGCCAGAATTCCAGAGTATTTGGTGGGTTTGGTGACGGCGGAGCAGCTCGGGTGAGCTTACGTGTGGCTCCTTCTCACCAACACCCTCTTCGCCAATGCCGATACCACATGCATGTTCCCCCTACTGGGATCATTGTCTACTCCCGAGATTGTCCAGAGTATTGCTTGGGGAGAAGCTGGGTTGGCTGAGCTGTACATGGAGCTCGATAAATTCAGCCGGAAAGCGAGCAAATCCTTGGCTTGTTTCCAGTTCGCCTTGGAGGTACATTCCTTTCCTTCCCCATTTTTCTGTTTTCTCCTTCTCATTCACCTTTTCGGTTTTTGGCGCCTTAATGATTTTTGGCCTTTTCCTTTCAGGCTTGGTACTACGAGATCTTTGGTGGCTATCCATGGGAGCTGACCGTTGATCCCACCATCACATTCCCGGCCATGATCTGTTGGGCTCGAGAGGCCCGAAAGAAGAGGGGATCCAAGGGAGGGGTCTCCGTCCGTCATGCCGATGTCAGGGCAGTGCTAAGGGGGGTATACCGGCTGAGCTTAACCTCTTTCCTTGGTCGAGGTATGAGGGGCAAGGGCTAGGCATTGACCTGTCTGATTCTCTGCGGGTAACCCGGGAGAGGAGACTGCTCGTAGGATTCTGGGGAGAGGCCTTTTATTTGGGAGAGAGGGTGCTCTGGCAGCACGGGGCTCAGGCTCATGCAGAGGGCTCCCGTCGATCCCCCTTGTTGGGTATGCTTACTTCTTAACCCTCCTATTTATGTTATAAATGATTGATACCATCACCTAAGAGTATTTTATGGACTTTAGAACCCTATGTAAGAAGTTTTATAACTTCATTTTTTTAGCATAGTCCATTTTATAGTATAGGCTTAGAATATAGGACTTGGAGCGAAGAAGGAATGAAGATCTAAGCAAGGCTGTGGTTACTGCGCAGGACTCTCTGCGCAGGACATCACTGCGCAGGTCTCCTTTGCGCAGCATTCAACCTTGCACAGTTTTCAATGCATTCAGATCACCTAACTTGGAAAGCGCTCAGAAGATGTACGCTTAGTTGTGCATAAACGACAAATCCTGTACACTCAGCATAGCCAACGGTGGAGATGCGCTCAAACATAATATTTCAAATGGAGACAGCTGTCAACCTTCCAGATGAAGCGTTTGAATTTGGTCTCCATGCTCAGTCTCCAACGGCTCAAAGATACATGTGCACCAATCACATTGTGCCAGGTCATCAACCTTGATCAGAGCTCCAACGGCTATAAAGGACACCTGCGCACCAATCCTATTGTGCCAGCTCATCGTCCTTGCTCAGAGCACCAACGGCTAGTTTTAAGCTCTCTGCTATAAATAGCCTGCTCATCTTCATTTCCAAGTTGCTAGAGTTTGTGCTTACAAGTATTCCTGAAGTTCTGAAGTTTGCTGCTTACTATTCCCAGATTCAAGAACAACCTTCAAACCTTCAAACTCCTACCCAGATCCTAAGCCTTATATCACCAGAATTCTTCGTGCTCTTCATCTCTTAGATTCATAGAGCCCAGAATTTCTGCCACACACACACCTCTTGAAGCTTCGATCATATAGATCTTACTTCTTGAGAAACACCGGTTTAGTCTAGGATTTGCTCTTCATTGATTAGATTTTGATTTGAGTTTTGATTCGTTGTAATCTTGTAAAAGCTCCTCATATCAATATATATCTCATTAGAAAATCCAAGACTAACCATCTTGGTAGAGGACGTAGATCTTTCATCGATCGAACCTCTCCAAATAGCTTGTTCATTATTTCTGCTATTTACTTCCTGCTTAGTTATTTCTGAATTACTGCTTTGTTTGATCTTACCAGATTGCTGCTATTGATGCTGTGTTTGTTATTGCCTATTGCCTTAGAATCCGATTTTATCCAACAGTTTAGCCAAACCTTAGCGCGTGCGTTTTTACCCTGCGCAGTATACCCTGCGCAGTGTTGCTTTAAATTTCCGTTGTGCATTTCACACTCTCTCTGCGCGCTATACTTAGCTTATTTGAGAACTATGCGCATAAGCCATTGATTTGCAAAAGGGTTTGAAAAGAATTTTAAAAACGCTATTCACCCCCCCCCCTCTAGCATTTTTCATACCCTTGTTGCCCCTTTGGGACCAACAAGTGGTATCAGAGCAAACACCTTTATAAAACTTGTTTTGTTTTTCAAGCTTAACAGCTTGGGTGCCGATTCAAGATGGCTTCAAAATCTTGGGCAATGGCTAACTATTCACATGTCCCAGTGCTGAATGAAGATCACTTCGAAATCTGGAAGCACTGCATGCTCACTCATTTTTCTTCTATCGACGAGATCCTCCACGACATCGTTCTTGAAGGACCTTACATTCCAATGAAGGCCAATCCAGATGCTGCTACCAACAAGGATAATCCTACAATCAAGAAGGACAAAGGGGAATGGACCGATGAAGAAAAGAAATGGGTTGGTTACGATGGAAGAGCTAGAAACATCATTCTCAGCACTCTAGACCTCTCCACGCACAATCAAATTGTGAGCGGTGGAACTGCAAAGGATCTATGGGATGCTATTGAAGGCTATGTGAATGGTGACAAAGTAAGCAAGGAAAACAAAAGATTTGTGGTGCAAAGAAAATTCAACTGCTTCATGAGAAAGGATGGTGAAACCTTGAGACAAACTTATGATCGCTTCTGTGCTGTTGTAAACTCTTGTAAATCTCTTGGAACTACCTTCACCAATAAAGAAGTAAATTCTCAATTCTTAGATGCGCTAGGTTCTAGATATGTGCACAAAGCAAGTCATCTGGAAGATTCTGGATTTCTAGATACTTGGCCTCTGCGCAGCTTATACGCTAACTTAAAAGTGTACGAGCTAAAGCTTGATCGAATCGACGAAACTGAAGGCAAAGGAAAGCTTGTTTCCTATGTTGCGCAAAAGGAACCTACGCCTTCTCAAACCTCAGACAAAGTCTCTACTTCTTCTCTGCTTGAAATGGATGATGATGATTTCGCTATGTTTGTTAAGCGATTCCAAAAATTCAGGGAATTCTCAAAACCTGGATCTTCAAGTATTACTCCCGCAAAGTTCTCTCGTGGCAGAGACTCAAAGAAAGAAGATGACTTGGTTTGCTACAACTGTAGAAAGCCTGGTCATTTTGCATCAAAATGCCCTATGTCAAGATTTGAATACATGAAGAAGAATACTGCGCAGAGATTTTCAAAGCAGCACGGAATGATTGCTGAAGAAAACTCTGCTGAGAAGCAATTCAAGACCTGGATAGAGACTGACACTGAAGACAGTGATGATGATGACTCTGAGGATGGACTTCTCTGCTTGATGGCCAATGCTGATGCTGATAGCGATTCAGACAATGATCCCGATGCGGACACAAAGGCTGCGCCAAGGACAATCAAGAAGAAAAGTCCCACTATCATAGAACTGGCAGAAATGGGACATCTAACTCCAACAAATGGCAAGTACTTATTTGCCAGAGCAGACCTAACGAAGAAATTTGCTGCTGCGCCAACACGCAAAGAATGTCTTGAAATTCCTGCTGAAATTGTAATAGAAAAGGATAACTCTGCTGCTGAGCGCGAGTCTATTTTTCAGCAAGCTGAAAAGGTAATCAAGAAATTCAATTCTATGAAAGAAGCAGTGGACTTATCAATTGGAGAAATTTCACAGCTTAAGACGGAGAAAACTCTTTAAAATCTGAGATCACCCTCCTTAAGGAGCAGATTAAGAGCATGAATCCTCTTACTGACAAAAACCGTTTTCTGACAGATCAAAATGCGTTATTTAAAGTAAGAAACGAAGAATTGGCTGCGCAGCTTGCTGATCTCACAAAGATCACAGATGTGTGGACCAAATCTCGTGTCACTATGGATCAAATTCTAGAAACCCAAAAAGCCAGTGGTGATAAAGAAGGCTTGGGGTTCTCAACTAGTGACGACTTTAAATGCGCAGTTTGTGCTGAAAGAGAAAAGGAATTTACACCACAGCAAACTATTGAAATTCCCAAAGCAAAGCGTTCCACTTCAATGGGTAAAGGACAGGAGAAAGTCCAGAGACAAAATTTCCATTATGTCTACCCAAAGAAGCAAACAGGGGAAGCCAAAGGTAAGGCTAAAGTTGACCCTGCGCTTGACGACGCATGTTTTGAATATGGTTGTGCTTCAAACTCGAATGTCAAATCTGCGCACAAGAGCCATGCGCCTAAACGCCAGATGCGCATCCTTAAGAAAAGCGCACCCAAACTTCAAAAGGTGATGTTTGTCAAAGCAGGTTCTACCACCCCTGTTAAGAATGCTGCGCCAAAGAAAAGTAAAGAGTTTGTAAAAACTCAATCTATAAGTGGCTTTCATCATTGTGTTATGTGTGATGGTTTAGGTCACAAGGCTGCAGAATGCCTTTTGCATTTTGCTCCTAATGCCAAGGGACGTAAAAATCCTAAGGTCAGACAGGAGTGGGTTGTCAAAAGTTGCTAACTCTAGGACCCAAGAATAAAGGGGACCTGTGTTCTTAATGTCTATCTTTCAGGTCTCCTGCTTCACTGCGCACTCTTCACAAGCTAAAGCGCATATATGGTACCTCGACAGTGGATGTTCTAGACACATGACTGGAGATGCTACCGCTCTTGAAGAAATGCATGAAGGAAGAGGTCCCTCAGTAACTTTTGGAGATAACAACAAAGGGCACATAGTTGGATATGGAAGAATCAGAAAAGATAAAGTGTGCATTGAGAAAGTTGCACTCATAGAAGGACTCAAGCACAACCTGCTATCCATATCTCAATTCTGCGATAAAGCAAAGAATGTTAGTGAAAGCAGCTGGCTATGGCATAAGCGCTTAAGTCATTTGAACTTCAAATATTTGGCTAAGCTTGGAATGGAAAATCTTGTCAAAGGACTTCCCAAAGTAGCAGACCATCATGATAGAAAATGCGCAGCATGCCAGCTCGGTAAACAACCTAAGCAGTCTTTCTCCAGCAAGATTGCTTCCTCAACTTCCAAATGTTTACAACTGCTTCACATGGATTTGTTTGGACCGGTCACCACCGCAAGCATTGGAGGAAACAAATATACCTTAGTCGTGGTGGATGACTACTCAAGATACACATGGGTCGAAATGATGATATCCAAAGATGACTGCTATGATATATTGACTGCTCTCTTTCGAAGGCTCCAAACTCAAAAGGAAGACGACATCGTTAGTGTTAGATCAGACAATGGAACTGAATTCAAAAATAACGGTGTTGCGCAATACTGCGATGACCATGGAATTGATCACAATTTCTCCGCTGCTGGAGTTCCTCAACAAAATGGGGTTGTGGAAAAGAAAAATCGCACGTTGATTGAGGCTGGGAAAACAATGATCGCAGAAGCTAAGCTTCCAAAGTATTTCTGGGGAGAAACCGTCAATACTGCTTGCTTCACTCAGAATAGATCCCTCATCGTACAACAAAACTCCATATGAGCTATGGAGAGGAAGAGCGCCCAACATTGCTTTCTTCAAGATTTTTGGCTGCAAATGTTATATCCTCTACAATGGCAAAGATCATAGAGGTAAATTCGACGCCAAAGCAGATGAAGGTATTTTCGTTGGGTATGCCAAACATTCTAAAGTTTTTCGTGTTTTTAATAGAACTACTCTAGTAATTGTAGAATCTGTACATGTTACTTTTGATGAGCATTCTCTCCTTGAGCCACATTTGGCTCCAAATGATTATGATGATTCTGCTGAGCATGTTGAGACAGGTACGCAGCCTCAAACTGCACCTGCGCAGAATGATAATCAAGTTAATCAAAATCAGAATCAAGCAAGTCCATCTCATGCGCATACACCATATGCTGCGCCAGAAGTTACTACTCCTGATGCGCAAATTCCTCCTCCTGCGCATGATGTTTCTCCGCTTCAGCAAATCACTTTCGATGACCTTGATGCTGGAGCAAATGAAGTACCCATTGAAGATCTTCATATTCCTACCATTCAACCTAACTTACCACCTGAGATTCGCGAAGTTAGAGATCATCCAACTACAAATATCATTGGTGATCTCCATGTAGGGGTTCGTACTAGAAGAGCATCAAATTTCGATGATGAATATCACTCATTTATCTCTCAAATCGAACCAAAGAAGATTGATGAAGCGCTTCAAGATTCAAGCTGGGTTACTGCTATGCAAGAAGAGCTTAACCAATTTGAGCGCTAAAAGGTTTGGACTTTGGTACCCAGACCTCATGACCAAGGAGTTATCGGTACAAAATGGGTATTCAGAAACAAGATGGATGGGAATGGAAGCATCACCAGAAACAAAGCAAGGCTGGTTGCGCAAGGCTATAGGCAAGAGGAAGGAATCGACTACGACGAAACATTTGCGCCTGTAGCAAGACTTGAAGCTATAAGAATTTTCTTTGCTTATGCGTCTCACAAGAAATTCAAGCTTTATCAAATGGATGTGAAAAGTGCATTTCTCAACGGCGAACTCCAAGAGACGGTCTACGTAGCACAACCTCCCGGTTTCGAAGATAGCAAATTTCCAAATCACGTCTTCAAACTTCAAAAAGCTTTGTATGGACTTAAGCAAGCTCCAAGAGCATGGTACGTGTTGGGTTTCGTAGTAACATGCGCAGCGGAATTAAGCATTTAAAATTTATGAAACCCAAAGCCCATAGATCCATTCATATGATTAAGTCAAATACAACATAATGAATACTAGAATACTAACCCTTGATGCCTTTGATTTTGCAACTTTGAATTCGATGGAGGCTTGAAATATTGATCACGAACAAAGCAAGAATCACGAACTTATGAAGATGATAAGTTTCACCCTCTAGCGGTATCCACACCACGAACGAATATCAAGAACACTTGATCTTGGTTGCTAGACCAAATTATGAAACACGCTTTCACAATTGTAAGAACTATATGGAATTATGAATATTCTTGTTCTTCACTTTTGGGATCTTAGAACAAGAAAATAACCTCCCAAAACCCTTTGGAGGCACTCATAATCATGTGCTTAATGACTGCTGAAAGGATCTTTAAATAGGTCCTAATCCTTAACCCTTAAGGACTTAGGAAACCTAAATCCCGTCACATAATTAAGCTGCAGAGTTTCTGGCCCGACTGCACTGGCACGGTCGTGCCCTTTAAGGCGCACGGTCGTGCCAATAGGTGCGCATGTTGCCACCAGCCGTCCAATATTGGCACGGTCGTGCTTTGCTTTTGGCACGGTCGTGCCAGTCACCCTGCAAGACTTTGCCTTTGTTCGATTTATGGCACGGTCGTGCCCTTTAAGGCGCACGGCCGTGCCAGTTCAACTTTTAGGCATTTTTCCATAATTCACATTTAGTCCTTTACGATTCGTTCTATTTGTGTGTGACCCTCTAGGATTACACTAAGTTGGCAATGGGTTCAAACATGAAACCATAAGATATGATTAGGTTCTAGCAAACCGTCATACCTACCCAAATAGTATAACTAGATACAAGTTCGCATTCCTTTTAGAACATGTCATAATCCCTTTGTCCACGATGTCATTGAACACAAGTCATGGTCAACAAGTCAACTTGTATTGTTCAATACTTTTCTCGATCCCGAATATGTTGATAATCCAAATGACATTGATCCAATCAATCCATTTGAGTTTGGCCAAACATTTCACCAACATCATTCCTTCGAGGGGCCCAAGCTTGACATCTCTCCGAAGAGGGACAAATCCATTTGGCTTATTATTCTTCCCTACGTGAATCCAATCATGCCAATCATACCCTTTATAACTACCGTGTTAAGGCAGCGTTTGAATATGTCAAACATAATGTTCATCAAGTGGAAGACTATAATAACTTCATGTCTAAGGATTCAAATGACATAACTAATATGAGATTTATATATGACATCGACCATGACATAAATCTCATACCGCGGGTCATGTCCAGTACCTTGTTCCAAACAAGTACCCATAAATCTAACATGACCATCCCATGATCATTTAGCCTTTATACTAGTGCTTAAGAAGCTCTAGGGACGGAGATTATTATAAGCAAACATGAGCCATAATAATAATCCTATTATCTCTTTATTATCATGATAACTTACAACGTTCAACAAACGTGCCTAGGGCACCAACACCAACAATCTCCCACTTGCCCTAGGCCCAATTCCCTAGGTATCCAATACCCATGGACCCAACATGACCATCATGTCTTAGCTTATGGAAGTCCCATTGTTTAGTGTGTCTGTAACATTATCATTAGTAGGTACTTTGCATATATGTACGTCTCCCTTATCAACAATTTCTCGAACGATAAGAGAACGCCTAAGTATGTGTTTGGATTTGGGATGTGCTCTTGGTTCCTTTGCTTGATCAATAGCACCACTATTATCACTAATATGGTCTATTGGATTAGCAATACTAGGAACCATCTTAAGTTCACCAATGAACTTCTTAATCCAAACAACTTCCATTGCAGCATCCTATGCAGTGATATACTTAGTTTTAGTCATAGAATTAGTGACTGTACTCTGATTAGAACCATTCCAACTTACAGTTCCACTATTTGTTATAAAACTCGATTGCGATTTTTCTATTATCTTTGTCAGTTTGGAAGTATGCATCCGTGTACCCATATACGACGAGATCATCTTCCATGCCTCCATAGATCAAAACAAATCTTTAGTCCTTCTAAAGTGCTTTAAGAATTGTTTCACAGCCATCCAGTGACTCTCACCGGTTGTCAGATTGATATCTACTCGTCATGCTCCAAGCATTAGATATATCCGGCTTAGTACTTATCATGGCATCATGGATCCAATTGCCGAAGCAAATGGCATCTCATTCATTTTCTCATGCTCATCTTTTGTCTTTAGGACATTGAGTCTTGCTTTAGAGAAACTCCATGTAACACTGACAAATATCCTCTCTTAGAATTTTCCTTGCAGAATCTTCTTATGACTTTGTCAATGTATGTACATTGGCTTTAAACCATTTAGCTTCCTTGATTTATCTCTATAGATATTAATGCCAATGACTTATGCGGCTTCATCCATATTCTTCATTGCGAAACACTTTCTTAACCAAGTCTTTACAGATTAAAGTATAGGAATGTCGTTTCCAATGAGAAATATGTCATCCACATATTAGATAAGGAATAGCACCATGCTCCCACTAATCTTCTTGTATATACAAGATTCATCTTCGTTCTTGATCAAGCCAAGCTCTATGACTTATCAAAACGGAGATTCCAACTCCCAAAAGCTTGCTTCAATCCATCAAATGAATCTTCGCAACTTTCATACCTTTTAGAATTTTCTTGACTATCAAAACCTTTAGGTTGTATCCAATACATCCTTAAGTGAGTTTCCGTTGAGGAACGTTTGTTTTGACATCATTTTGCCAAATTTCATATTCCAAATATGAACATATGACTATGAAAATTCTAATAAGTTTCTTTCTACCCATGTAAGTTTTTCTCCAAGAAAAGTCATTCATCTCCTTTGGTTTTTACACCTTAGGTTAGAATGATCAAGTTCCAAACTTGATTATTATACATGAATTGCCTTTTAGATTTTATGACTCAAAGCCATTAATCTAAATGTGGAGTTGATTTTGCATCTTTGATAGGTGGTAAATACTTCATTCTAAATGAACTTTACCTCAATACTTTCTATTTCGAAATATCCAATATTTCTACTAATAGATTGTATCCTATCATGTATTGCAAGTATTTGTATATCTTGAACAGACTTTTCACGACTCCTTGCGAAAACTTGTTCAACTTCCATCTTAGGTTAAAATATATTTTCTAGGTCTCGAACCATTCGAGATACATTTTACTCCCACTGATTCTTTTAGAGATAAACCATTTATCTAGAAAAGTATCATCATAATTAACAAACCATTTGTTTCTTATGAGTAAAATTATTATCCTCAAGTTTCCTTAGGATATCTCATGAAAATATATTTATTAGATTTAAATGTGAGTGTGTCCTAGACAACTCCTTTCCAAAAGGGTCTCACCATCTTAAATCTTTATGAAAGACAAACCGAGTTTTCTTTCACCATTTAACCTCTCTTGATGGAATTCAGATTAGTATAATCATAGCGGTTTTAAATACATAACCCCAAAATGAATAATGGAAGATCACTTTGACTTTGTCATCCAACGAACCGTATCCAATAAGGTTCTTATACTTCCACGCAGACATATCATTTGATATTCTTAGTGAAGTTAATTTGTGAAACCATTTCACAACTTTAATGATGACTTGTCAAATTCTTGGTTTAATTATTCATCATCATGATCCAATCATAATTTTTGAATAGTTTTACCAAGTATAACCAAAATTCTCTTTTAGCATTTCTTCTTAATGCACCATACACATCGAAATGTATTAGGTCAATTAAGACATTAGCCTTTTTACCAATCATAGTAAAAGATGTCTTGATCCAAGTAAATAATATTTGCATAAATCATGTGATTCCAAATCATATGACTTAAAACTCCGTCCCATGAAATTTTAGATATGCATTTCTCATTTATTTGATCAAAACAATAATGCATAAAGAATTTTAATTATTTATGTTATAGTCTTTATTACTTTGTTCTTCAAGATTTAGGATATAAGATTTATTTATATGATAACACAATGAAGTAAATCATAATAAATAAAGCACCTTTCTTATTCCAAATAAGAAATGAATATCCTTCATTATCTTATAACAAAATAATATTTCCTACTTCATCAATAAAGTCACTTTACAAGTGTTCTACGAACAATGTTGCAACCATTGCATCATTACTGTTTGTAGATAAAACTTTACTATAAGTAGTCTTTCATCTTACTAATTATTCTGGTATCCAATACCCAATAATTAAGTTTAGAAATAATAATTTATAACATAAATATTCCGAGTGGTAGTCCCACTACCATTCCTTTTATTGATCACCCAAAATTTTGACTACAATTCTAAATGGTCAATCCAATTGCCACATTACCAAATTGCATCAATTTAGAGTTATTATTATAACCATAATTATTTCCTTTAGGTTTGACAACTCTTGTCTTACCTTTTGACTACAATTTTAAATGGTCAATCCAATTGCCATTTTTCCAAATTGCATCAATTATAGTTTTAGGTTTTGACAACCCTTGTCTTACCTTTCTTTTGGCATTTGACCTTTTTCCATTATGAACCATGAGTATTGGAGAACCTTTCTCCATTATCTTCATCTCCGCAGTTTTTCAGCATATCATGCAACTCGGAGAGATTCTTATTCATTCCAAGCATGTTATAGTTCATTACAAAGTGATTATAACTATTGGATAATGAATCAAGAATGAGATCCGTGGCTTGTTCCAATCCAATTGGACAACCAAGTTTCTCAAGATGTTCTACGTAGCCTTTATCTTAAGCATGTGAGGTTCCACTTATTGCCCTTTACTCCTTTTGCAAGAAGTGAATGCAATAATGGTTTTATACCTTTCTTGCCTAGATTGCTCTTTGAAACATGTAACTCAACTCCACGCCTATCTAATAGGCTTCAACAAGTTCCAAACTTTGTTGGAGTTTTGAGCACATAATCGCGAGCATAAGACAACTCACATTCCTAGAATCATACTCATGATTCTTGTGATTGTCTATTCCGGCTTTGGGTTCTTTAGGAATAGGCCCATCAAGAATGTACAACCCATCTTCTTGCCTTAGAACCATTCTTAGGCTCAGGATCCAATCCATGAAGTTTGTGCCATTCTTTTGAAGCTTTATCCTTAACAAGGATTAATCGCAACGATTTTAGTTGTCATCTACAACTTATGCAAAATTTTCAAAATTTTACAAGTACCAATCTCATTAAGGAGATAAATAATGTATTTTCCAAAAATACTCCCACTAAATTATATAACCTTCTTATACATCCAATGTATAATATAATTTAAATGGGCTAAGATCCAACTTTAATTTAATTCTAAGTCCGCTATGGCGGATTACACAAAATCAAATTAATTAGGTAGACAACCCTGTCAATCATATCCCATATGACTCTTAGATCCTTTCATGAGACTCTTTCAAATTGGGCTAAGATCCAACTTTAATTTAATTTCAAGTACGCTATGGCGCACCGCTCAAAATCAAATTAATTAGGTAGACAATTTCTTGTCAATCATATCCAATATGATTCTTAGGGATCCAATTTCAAAAGCATGTTTAATCTCATCTTTGCCTAAGGCCCAAAACTGTTTTGACGCCCAATTAAGTCTAACCATTTTAAACGCATGGTTGATGTGCCTCGCTAGGGCGTGCCCACATCATCCATCTTGCTCATACATAGATAAAGTTAATGCACCTCGCTAGGGCGAACCCACATTAAAATCACCCATGCACTAACAAGTGTTTTAATCATGGCGTGGCAAAAGGACTTAAAACTTTCTTGAAGGTTCATCACCATATAGCATACAACACATTTATGAGCACACAAGATAAACATGTTACGCATCAAGTTTAGCCACTAAATTAATCTCCATTAATTTAAGCATAATATTTATGTGTCATTAGTTTCTCTATTATTATGAGGATGAGATTATTTGAACTTTGGTCATCATCTCCAAATCAAGACAACAAGAAGTGCGGCCGAACTAAGCCATTGGCAACCACAATTCCGCACTAATTCAAGAAACCAAGAAAGTAGTCCATGTGGCCGAAACTAAGAAATAGATGGTCTCGATGAACGTAGGCCAATTGCATTCACAATTCCACATGGATCTCCAATCATTGAATCAAGAACTTTGTTTCTTGATTTTAGCAATTATGAACTCTTCATAATTCTAATTTCGCTTTATCTTTGAAACCTTGATTGCGATCAAGTTTGGGAAACACAATCTCGATGAACGTAGATTAGCCATCCAAACCTTGAACTAATCTTAGAATCACAAGACTAAAACAAATAGGAGATTTAAGCCCAAGATCCACACCCAAAACCCAAACCCTACCCCCACGCCAAACCCTAGGTCCGGCCGGGTCAAGGCTTGGGTCCGGTCGGACCCCTTGCGAAAAATCCAAATTTTTAAAGTTCCAATATATATCTCAAAATTGTTTTTCCCGATTCAATTAGGATTTGGTGTTCTTGGTGATCCAATCACCATGATCATCAAAACCTTGAATAAACGATTTATTCTTAAATCCCTAGAATATCAAAACTTTGATCCAATCAAAATTGATAATCTAAACAATTTCAAATCCACCATAATTTTAATTGCGATTGAACAGTGCGATTAAAGTTTATAAAACAATAAACCACATAAAACGCATAGACCACATAAACATCATAATCTCAATATTCAAATCATGCTAGGCACATAAACAATTTATATACACACAACATGATTATGTATTGAAATAATCAACATGAACGGGGCTCTGATACCACTGTTGGGTTTCGTAGTAACATGCGCAGCGGAATTAAGCATTTAAAATTTATGAAACCCAAAGCCCATAGATCCATTCATATGATTAATTCAAATACAACATAATGAATACTAGAATACTAACACTTGATGCCTTTGATTTTGCAACCTTGAATTCGATGGAGGCTTGAAATATTGATCACGAACAAAGCAAGAATCACGAACTTATGAAGATGATAAGTTTCACCCTCTAGCGGTATCCACACCACGAACGAATATCAAGAACACTTGATCTTGGTTGCTAGACCAAATTATGAAACACGCTTTCACAATTGTAAGAACTATATGGAATTATGAATATTCTTGTTCTTCACTTTTGAGATCTTAGAACAAGAAAATAACCTCCCAAAACCCTTTGGAGGCACTCATAATCATGTGCTTAATGACTGCTGAAAGGATCTTTAAATAGGTCCTAATCCTTAACCCTTAAGGACTTAGGAAACCTAAATCCCGTCACATAATTAAGCTGCAGAGTTTCTGGCCCGACTGCACTGGCACGGTCGTGCCCTTTAAGGCGCACGGTCGTGCCAATAGGTGCGCATGTTGCCACCAGCCGTCCAATATTGGCACGGTCGTGCTTTGCTTTTGGCACGGTCGTGCCAGTCACCCCGCAAGACTTTGCCTTTGTTCGATTTATGGCACGGTCATGCCCTTTAAGGCGCACGGCCGTGCCAGTTCAACTTTTAGGCATTTTTTCATAATTCCCATTTAGTCCTTTACGATTCGTTCTATTTGTGTGTGACCCTCTAGGATTACACTAAGTTGGCAATGGGTTCAAACATGAAACCATAAGATATGATTAGGTTCTAGCAAACCGTCATACCTACCCAAATAGTATAACTAGATACAAGTTCGCATTCCTTTTAGAACATGTCATAATCCCTTTGTCCACGATGTCATTGAACACAAGTCATGGTCAACAAGTCAACTTGTATTGTTCAATACTTTTCTCGATCCCGAATATGTTGATAATCCAAATGACGTTGATCCAATCAATCCATTTGAGTTTGGCCAAACATTTCACCAACATCATTCCTTCGAGGGGCCCAAGCTTGACATCTCTCCGAAGAGGGACAAATCCATTTGGCTTATTATTCTTCCCTACGTGAATCCAATCATGCCAATCATACCCTTTATAACTACCGTGTTAAGGCAGCGTTTGAATATGTCAAACATAATGTTCATCAAGTGGAAGACTATAATAACTTCATGTCTAAGGATTCAAATGACATAACTAATATGAGATTTATACATGACATCGACCGTGACATAAATATCATACCGCGGGTCATGTCCAGTACCTTGTTCCAAACAAGTACCCATAAATCTAACATGACCATCCCATGATCATTTAGCCTTTATACTAGTGCTTAAGAAGCTCTAGGGACGGAGATTATTATAAGCAAACATGAGCCATAATAATAATCCTATTATCTCTTTATTATCATGATAACTTACAACGTTCAACAAACGTGCCTAGGGCACCAACACCAACAGTACGATACCCTATCAAAATTCCTGCTAGAGAAAGGCTTTAAGCGCGGTAAAATCGACACAACTCTTTTTATTGCTAAGTATAATGATCATTCTTTACTTGTTCAAATTTATGTCGATGATATTATATTTGGTTCTACTAATGAGTTACTTTGTAAGCGCTTCGAGAAGCTCATGAAAAGCAAGTTTGAAATGAGCATGATGGGAGAACTCACTTTCTTCCTCGGGCTTCAAATCAAACAATTGAATGATGGCATCTTCATAAATCAAGCCAAGTACACAAGGGACTTAATCAAGAAATTTGGACTTGAAAATGCTAAAGCATACGACACTCCAATGGCCACTGGAAATAAGCTTGACAAAGACTTAAAAGGTAAGAAAGTTGATCAAACTTTATATCGAGGTATGATTGGCTCTCTTCTTTATCTTACTGTAAGTAGGCCAGATATTATGTTTAGTGTTTGTGTCTGTGCGCGCTATCAAGCGGACCCTAGAGAAGCGCACTTAGCTGCTGTTAAACGCATTATTCGTTATCTTTCTGGAACTGTTAACCTTGGACTTTGGTACACCAAAGATTCGAATTTCGATTTGCTAGGTTATTCAAACGCAGACTACGCAGCATGCACAATAGACAGGAAGAGCACAAGTGGGACTTGTCATTTCCTTGGAAATCGACTTGTTGCGTGGGCAAGCAAGAAACAAGCTGCTGTGTCCATTTCCACTACTGAAGCTGAATACATTGCTGCTGGAAGCTGCTGCTGCCAAATCCTTTGGATGAAGCAACAACTAGTGGACTACGGAATTAATGAAGGAAATTGTCCAATTTTCTGCGATAATATGTTCACCATAGCAGTATCCAACAATCCCGTCATGCATTCAAAGACAAAGCACATCGACATCAAATATCATTTTCTCAAGGACCACGTGGAAAAAGGAAACATACATTTAGAGCACGTGGGCACAGATAATCAAATTGCTGATATCCTCACAAAGGCTCTTGATGCAAAGAGATTCATCTTCTTGAGAGGAGAAATGGGTATGCTTGAACTCAGCTAATTTGTCCATATGATTTGTTATTACTAACAATCTTGTGTTTGGTTGATAAGTATTCATATAGGTAAAGTTTCGTGCATATAAGCAACACCTGCGCAACATTGTACTGCGCAGTAATTCATTTGCGCATGAAACTAATGAGATTTAAAGAATCTATTACGCTGCCTAAAGCTCTGCGCATGACTTTAACATGCGCAATTCTTCGTGGATCGCAGGTAAGTACTCTATTCATTAGAAATTACACATAGGTCCCTGACTGAAAAGTCAACGCTAATTCACAAGGGTACTTGTGTATTTAAAATTTTCCCGCGCCTTTAATTTTTGAATCTTTTTGGGAAATTACTATTTTACCCCTGCGCATATCCCAGTGTCATCAATGCAAACTGCGATTGTGACAGCGCCTGCTTTTGAATGTCTGCTCACCATTAATGAGGAAGGTGATGCGACAACCGTCAGTCACTATTTCGCTAACACACGCGCGCGCAAAGACTGCGCACGCGCGTTCCCCATTCGGCCACGTCACCCCGCTAACGTGCGCCCGTCCTTTCACTGACTCCGCATTAATGAGGAAGTTGACTCGACTTGACCGACCTAGAACTTCTCACTCACGCGCGCACTAGGCCTGCGCACGCGCGCATCCGGTTGGTCCACGTCATCGCAGCACGTGTCCCACTTCTGCGAATTACATCGCTACCCCTGCGCTGACGTCACGCATTTTCCTTTTCTGGATAAAAACAACCGACCCCTCTCTTTCTCTCTCTTTTGCTTTCAATCTCTTTCACCAAATCTCTCTCTTTTCTCTCTCATTTCTTATCAACTTCCAAAAGTTTCCTTGGCTTGTTTCCAGTTCGCCTTGGAGGTACATTCCTTTCCTTCCCCATTTTTCTGTTTTCTCCTTCTCATTCACCTTTTCGGTTTTCGGCGCCTTAATGATTTTTGGCCTTTTCCTTTCAGGCTTGGTACTACGAGATCTTTGGTGGCTATCCATGGGAGCTGACCGTTGATCCCGCCATCACATTCCCGGCCATGGTCTGTTGGGCTCGAGAGGCCCGACAGAAGAGGGGATCCAAGGGAGGGGTCTCCGTCCGTCATGCCGATGTCAGGGCAGTGCTAAGGGGGGCTATACCGGCTGAGCTTAACCTATTTCCTTGGTCGAGGCATGAGGGGCAAGGGCTAGGCATTGACCTGTCTGATTCTCTACGGGTAACCCGGGAGAGGAGACTGCTCGTAGGATTCTGGGGAGAGGCCTTTTATTTGGGAGAGAGGGTGCTCTGGCAGCACGGGCTCAGGCTCATGCAGAGGGCTCCCGTCGATCCCCCTGACACCATGTTCGTAGCAGACCAAGGAGACGACCCCTACCTCATGGGGACGGATGCATCCCATTTTATCACCGATGAGCCATACGGACGTTTTGTGGCCCGGAGGCTAAGATCACCGCAGGTAGTGTCTTCTGGGGTGGTTCCTCCGATATAGCAGGACTTCTCATACATATGCTCAGATAGCCGGGTCCACATGGTTTCCACATCTGTGGCGGGAGAGGGGGCCCTACTTGAGGATGCTCCTGGGGGCGTGGTATGTTCCCATTCATTCCCTTTGCACACACTTATCACATACCCCTATTCCTTTTCACCGAGCAGTTTAATTTCCTTGTGCAGGTTGCAGCGCGGGCTCTGTTGGGTAAACCTTCCCTCATGAAACGGGCCAAAAGGTGGCTCAAGAGGTTTGTTGGTCGCTCTTCCAAGGGGCCTCGGACTGAATCACGATTCGCGCCGGGCAAAAATTTGGTGAGTGGTGGGGAGAGGTCTTTCCGACGGGCCTCAAGCGTAAAGCTTCCCCAATCCTTTGTCCGTCGCCATACCTTAGGCGGAGCTGATTTGGAGGTCTTTTGGGATTCGCTCTGTGACCCCGGCTTTCACGAGCTCGCCCCAGATCCTTTTGCTTATTTGGCCTTGGAGCGTGTGGAGCCCCAGCCGATCAGGCACCCCGGTCCTCCTTCCCAGGTTCCTCCTTCCTTCTTTCCGGGCTAATCCTCTTCTGGTGAACACTCGAGCTTGGCGGAGTCCATCTTCTTCTTCGACCCCAACATGTACCCATCTCACCCCTTGGAGAGGGTTCGCTCGCCTCCGGAGGATCCTTACCCAGATTCTGATTAGGATGCACCAACCTGAACAATTTTTCTTTTGATTTGTTTTATTCAAAAACATTGTATGAAAATTTGTTATCTTTGGTTGTTTAAAACTTTGTCCCTTTTATTTGTAAGTTCACCATTTATGCATAGCTTGGGCCTCGAGAGGGCTTCGTGGTTATTTCTGGACCGTCGGGGATTCCCGAGATGTGTTTGGACTCAATTATGTGGAGTTTGACACATGTCTGACAGGTTTTGAGCAAGTGAAAATGAGTTTCACTTGTGGGAAATTAGTTGATACAAGCTGCTGATATGAAATTTTTTTCACAGGGAAAACCAGCCGTACGGATCATACAAGCATGGTTGACTTTTTGACCAAACTTTCTGAGCACTTCTAGGGAATTTTGACAGACGGGAGACCTTATTTCGACTCAGACCGTTTTACCCAAAGCATGACTCTTCGTTGGCCCTTCCATTGCACGATTATGGCTTGCCAGCCCCAGTGCTTTACCTTTGCCGGGAACTACTCCTAGGGTCCCACCTTATTCTTTTGGGTGCGTGTTCTCTTCGCCCGGTACACGGTCTACCTTTGCACAGGATTCCTCTTCTTAATCAATCCAAACATGTCATTTTTCCCTCTTCCGCATATCCCATCATCTTTTCTTCTTGGGAGTGGCCTAGTTGACTCTGACGCAGACAAGAGCAGATCATGCTTGCTCACACGGATAGACACGCATAGGCATTTACGGGAGTGAGTCCCTTTTCTGAGGAAGGAAGCCTATGGATAGAAGTTCAAGTGTTTGGCTGTCGCGACCCCGAACCCCGCGGGCCCGAGACCGCGATCTGGACGTCGACTTAAAACAAAACTGTGAAATACTGAAGTTAAAAATTCCATTTGATACCAAAAGGTGATGATCCAAAGTTTTACAAATCCAAGTTTGATAATAACCAAATACAACTATCATAAACTTCCACAAGTTTATGCCCAACAAAAGATAAATGTACAATTCTTAATGACATCAATGTTTGGTACAACTATCCCAAAAAGGTTACACATTGATATAATGTAAACCAACCTATAACAACCTTCCCCAAAAGAATGTATCCACACTCGACGTCCTCTTTCTCGTGATCAGCGAGACTAATCCTTAGCACCTGGGGGGGGTTAAGGAAAAACAAAGATAAAAGAAAAGGGGTGAGATAAATCTCAATAAGTTACTAATGCAACTACATGACATGCTATGATGCACGAAGCGATAAGCAATAATAAATATCACATAGCACATAGCATTTATCACATAACAGATAGCAGTGGAAATAAACACATAACAAATGATATAGCCAAGGTTTTCCAAACCGGTACATCCAAGTAAAGGATCGCTGCGCAGCTTCAATAATCAACAAATCATCATCTTCATAATAGCATGAAAGCCGAAGAGAAAGCCCCAGTACCGGAACCAATAACCAAATGAAGTGTCACAAGGGACGGGAGACATGCCACAAAGTCATGCTCCAAGTAAAGCTAAAATGCACACAAAGGAGCTAGCTCTTCTCACATCCAAGGCCAATCTGGAGGAGGGTAATAATGGGGCAAAACAATGGTCAACATCACAATGGACTTGGCCGTGCCATCATAATGTTTCGCATCGCCCAAACACACACAAAATACCAGCTGGACTTTCAAATAAATGCTAAGTAATAAAATACTAGCACGATAAACAACCATGGATTCCAAAGTAGGGAATCATACCAAGAAGTCACCAAGAAAGTGAAATGTACCCACAACGCACAATTAAAGTGTTCCAATAATCTCAATTAACACTTAATTAATTTCAAACACAAACTTGATCACAAAGGACCCAATTCTATCACTAGAGTGTACTACAATGATCACTAAGGTCAACTAGAAGGACACCCAAGACTTAGACCAAAACACATTCTTCAATCACACAAATTAACAAATGTAAACTTTCAGAGGTCTGTGCGGCCGCCCACCAGGGACTGTGCGGTCGCCCAAACAAGCCCTCAAACAAGAACAAAAGCTTTCAGATAGATGTGCGGTCGCCCAGACATTTTTGGGCGGTCGCCCAATCCTCTGGTCTGCCGGAATTCGGGAAGAACAAACTGGGTTCTTCCATTTTCAAACCAAAACACATTTCCACCAAAAACCCAACCTTCCAACTAGTTTACTAATGTACCAAAACAACTTATAAGTCTGAAAAGACTCATATAACAACATTTAACAACCAATAACAAGATCAAATCCCAACATTCATAAAATCTCCATTTTTAACCAAAACCCCAAATAAATTCCAAATAAATTGCAACCTCATCCAAACTTCAAATATAACAACCCAAGCATTATATAAGCATGATATGAACATTTTAGCATAAAAATAGGGGAAAAGCAACTTACTTGCAAATTCTCAAAGATGACGGAATTCAATTCTTTTTGGTTCTACGCGATCCTATCGACGATCTAAAAACATTTCACGTTTTAAGAAATGAGAGATTATGAGAGGAAGAGGAAGAAAATGAAGAGAGAAGATAGAGAAGAGAAAACTTACCCACAATGGAGAGAGAGAATTTGAGCTGGGAGAGAGGAAGAGTGAGGGAGAAGAGGAGGAGTAGGGAGGGAGTAGGGGAAAAGATTTAAAAGATTTTACACTTAGGCCCCCTCCACTACACAACACACAATTGCTTGCACTCCCTACAACAATTAAGACCCAACAATACTACACTAACCCAAATGACCCAAACAAAATGCTAGGCATAATTATTATAACACATAAAATGTACACATAAATATTTAAATAAATAATAATTTAAATAAATAAATAAGCCAATAAATAAATAATAATTATTTATTACTAATAAGATAGAGCTTAGATTTCGGGTCATGACATTGGCTCTTTCCTAAGATGGGGAAAAGAAGACTTGTCGAGGCATTCGAAATCGGCCTTAGTTAATGTCATCAAAATGATTGCCTGAATGAGCCGTGTCCAGCATTAGGTAAAAATTCAAGTAATTAGCCTTAACATGCATAAATGTTGTGATCATTTGAGATTCAGATTCGATCAATGGCAAGATCGAAGTGTGTTTAGGAGGGATTAGTCATTATCCGGGAGATTGGTCATTGACGGGACCAAGGGAAGAGAGCCGGGTCATATTGGGAGGACCGAGGCTTGATGGATTCAATTCATGCTATGACCGGACCCGAAGGTTGCCTACGTTCCCCTCGATGTGAGGAGCTCAGGTCGCCGTAGTTCGGCTTTGGGCAGCTTTGGCCGGGATTGTTTTCCTTTTGCTGTCTCGGAGGATGTTGTTGCTCACTTTGATTTGTGGCGATCCTTTTGAGATGGATCTCTTGGGATGAACCCTCTTGGGTGTGGATGGGTTTCTTGAGGCAAGCTTTTTCTTTTTGCTATTTCCCCTCCTCCTTTCCATTCACTCATTTTCTTTTCTCATCAGTCAATTTTTTCTCTTTTGCTTTTTTTTTTTGGAGGAGGAAAAACACTAGCCCTAGCTCTCCTTCTCGGGTATTAGCTCCTTTGTATCCCTTTGGTGGTGTGCCTGTCACTTTGGGATGACTTTGAAAGTTCGGGTAGCTCTTTGCCTGATTGCGCGTATGTGATCACGGTTAAACCTTGGTGGTTGAGCAACAACGCCCTCACTTTTTCACTGTCTCGGGGTGTCTTTGGCGTGTATCAGGGATTTATCTTAGAAAGGTGTATGGGGTTGTGTATCGGGAGAGTGTATGGGGGAAGATTTGCCATTAATGATTTTTTTCATGCCAATTGATCACAACATTTATTCATATTAAGATTAATTGTTTGCATTTCATACTCTTTTGTGTTTTGGGTCCATTTATCCTTGAATGAGTCTTCGTTGACTATTGTGTTTGGGAGTCAACTCATCATTTTGGGGATATAGCAATTACTTGACAACATTAATCAAAGCTATTCCGAGAGTTAATGCGTTTTTCAAGATAATGCCTCAAGTCTAGAGAGAATAGAAGTAAAAACGATCCATTTCACGGGAGACTCAATTTTTACAAACATAGACTCAACTATTGACTCTATTGACTCGATCATTCTACTATTCACCGTTTCGACCATGCCCAACTCCGTGGATTTTCACATAACATTGCCTCGCAGGGCTTTTCATAAAAAGAAACAAAAGACTCTGTCCACAACGGATTTTTCATGGATTTTCTAGAACCTACAACGCTAGACCACTCCCAAAATTCTTTTCCTCTTCTTCCTTTTCTTCACCTCACACCCATTCATCGCCTTGCTTGGTGATAACCTCCTTATCGATGAGTGATTGGATGTGATTTCTCAAGGTGAAATAGGCGTTCGTAGAATGACCCGAGGCCTGGTGATACTTGCAGTGTTGCTTAGGATCATGGTGCGCTCCGAGCGGTTCGGCCCATATTACGTGGCGACCCAGCAGTTCCATCTTTCCTATCCGGAGCAAGTGCTCCAATATTTGTTCCCTCGTCATTCCTAACTCATGGAACCAACGATAATGGGCCCCTTTCCCTTGGGGGTGAAATCCTCCTACAACCACCGCGGGCTCCCATTGGATACGGTAACGGGCTGGAGCTGATCTCGAGACTTTTGCCCATCTCGGACTGAGTGACCGGGGGTGGTCCCCGGGGAGGGAGACAGCTTCTCTGAGGACCTTTTGATCTCCTCGATAGACTTTATAATCTCGTGCAGGCATTCTCGGGTGTTCCTCGAGTTGTGCCTTTCCAGTTCATCTGACAACCCTACTCGGTTATGTAGAAGTTCGCACCGGCCATCGTATTTTTCCTCGAGGTCCTTCCTGAGCTTTGTGCCATTCTTCTCCTATAATTCTTTGACCCTCTTGCGGAAGAGCTCCTTAATTTCCTCACGGAGCTGTTGGACCACTTTGATCGCCTCATTACGATCAACCTCGGCCCTCCGCACTTGCTCTCCCATTGTGCTGACTGTCCTTTCTAAGAGCTTTACTCTGCCCTCCAATCGGGCCTGTGCGTCCAATCTGATGTCTATCTCGTTTGCTTGAGCTTTGCTTGCCATTGTTTCCTATAGCACAAAGGATCGATAAGCCGTAAGGGCACCGTGGAAAGAATCTCGAAAAGTCATGCTTTGAGTAAGGCGGGGACTTGACACAAATGAGATTTTGACTCATTGAGAGAAACGAGTTTGACCCTTTTTTTGGGGGGGGGGGGAGCCCAAGCCATGCGTTTTGGACGAATTTAACAACTTCCACCTTTTAGAAAAGGATTTTGCTTATTCTCTATAATCATTATTAAGCGGTTTTGTCACACGAGCAAACGTTAGCGCGCAATTTAATGACTTAACGCTTATTATTCATGTACCCTCAAAACATGTTTTGTTCCTAATTGGTTGGAAAAGATTTCTCTTCTTTTTCGAAACTATTCTAAATCCTGGATCGGTGGAGGCCATCACTATGCCTATAGACCCCTCGTTTTTCACCTGTACTGCACACTCCTAAGGACGGACTATCCCGGGCGAGGGTCCTATAGGGCAAGCGGCTTCCACCGACCAAAAGAAATGATCCTAAGGTCTAGTGCGTCGCAAGGTTCCCGATGTGCGGGTCATCCTAATCATGATTAAGCCCCAGTCGGGATCGAGACTGTTCTGAAGGCTGCACCGATATTCTGACATGACCCCATTTCGAATGAGGTGTCTCAATCCTCGACTATGAGCTTAAGGATGATTAAAATGACCCATTCATTAGGGCTTAACGGCACAGTGTTACCCTATCTTTAGCACATGACCTTTGTTAATTGTGGTCGTCATTAACACACGAGTTAGAGGCGGGTTAGGCTATGCTTGCATTACATCAAGGAGTCGTAACCCGGGCATTAACTTGGCCACAATTGACTTTGAACACATGCTTAAAGATAATGGCAACATGAACTAGACCAAAAACCAACCAAAGTCACGGTATTTGTGTGTCACAGACATGTGTGGTTGACTCGGCTCAGAAAGGGAGGTGGAATGGACCCGTGCGCACTCGAAGGGAACAGGAGCGCCAATCGAGCTACATCTGGCATCCATCCCGGGTTTAAAGGGTATTTGGAACGTGCAATGCCAAGTGCGCGTTGTGTGAAGTCAATTCTATATTCCTTTTTTTTTTATAGTCAAAATAGAGATTTTTATTTTGTTTTTCAACATGATGAGCATGGCATAAGCAAGATATGAACAAGTATGAGCAAGCAATTTATACACAATAAAGTTAAAGAATACAAACAAGGACCAAAACTTGTATATGTACCAAGTTGTGCACAACCAAAAAAAAATTTTGAATCAAACATTTTGCCAAAAGAACAATCTTTACATTGAAACCCTTTGTACAAAGCAAGTTGTGCACAACGCGAAGAGTCAAGAAATTTTTACAAAAGGGGGTTATACACAATGAGATTTTGGAAATAATTTTTATTGACAAAAGATCATACATAACCAAGTTTTGGCCAAAAGAATAAAGGTAATGTGCATAAGTAAGGCTGTAAATTTTTTGGAACCTGGACAAGCAGAAGCAGAAGGCAATTCAGAATGTTGCTACACTGCACAAAGTTGTTAATTTGCAACATTCTGGCCCTTTACAAAAGTAGCCGTACGGCTAGACCAAGAGGGTTGAGATTTTTCTCAGTCTCTCCAACTTCTGATCCTCATGCTCCAGTTTATTGCATTTCCAGAACATATGCACTCAAAACAGTTCAAACAGAAACAGCAAACACACACAAATATGTACAAAGTCAACTAACGGAAACGGGAGTTTGACCCACACAAAAGTGCCTCCAAAGCTTCTAAAGAGAAGTTTGCAAGCCCTTTATTCCCCAGCGGAGTCGCCACTGTAAGGATCCCGTCCCTCGGGGCGAAACAAGCAAAGTTCGCACGAGGAAGAAATGCTAAACACGGGTAACTTTCCTAACGAAAAAGAAACGGAGTCGCCACATTTGTTAATTTTAAACCAAACAAATGAAAATGGTTAGAGAAGGTGAGTTCGGAGGTCAGGTTACACTTTGGGAAGAACATATTTGCGGTTCACCCAAAGTGCCTCGGAAAAACCGAGTCTCCCTTGTTAGTTTGAAAATGTGCATGTGTGTGTGTGTATTTAACGGAAAAGTTTTTGTTATTGGTTTTGTTTGGAAAAACTTAACTGAAAAGGCCTGTTTATTAAGGAAATAGGGATCAGAGGGCAAAACATACATTTTTCCCCCTGTTCCCAACATAGCTGTACGGATGGACAGGTGGTCTCCTGGGATTTTACAGTTCAGTCAAGAACAGTCCAGTTTCAGAGCAGAAACAGAACATTCTGTTGAAACTGGATAGAACTGTTTTGATTCCAGTTTGTTTAAAACATTTTATAAGTTCAAATACAACATTCCTATGCCAAATGATCATCACTTAGTCCCCAAAACAAGTGTTTGGGTGAGATCATAAGCAATCTTTGGAGAAAATTGAGAAAAGTTGATGAACATGCCTTTTGGGCCAAAATTGACCATTTGATGATTAAAGATTGAAACTTTATCCCCAAGATGGCATTTTTATGACTTATTAACCTTTAAAGAGTCAAATTAACACATAAATATTGAATCTTTATAACCCCAAAGGGGGCTTTAGAGCTAGATCAATGTTGGATGATAAAGATGGAAGCTTTATCATCCAAATGATCATTATTGCCAACAAAAGATTCATTCTAACTAGATAAGAATGTAAATGACAATCAACAAGCCATGATCATCTAGGTTTGAACCTCTTCCACACAAGGCATGGAGGGCACCTTGGATCATCTCATGGCTTGGACAAGAGAAATATAGAGTAATATATGTATATTTGCTTGAATGGACAAGTCTTGCATAAATGTAAAGTTGCTTGAATGGACAAGTCTTGCAAGTAATATAAAGGTGCTTGAATGGAAAAGTCTTGCAAGTAATATAAATATTAACATAAACTTAAACAAAGATTAAAGAGAAAATAGAGTTATAGATGAAGAGAAGGGAGGGGGAGAAGGTGGCTTTACCTATTTTGGTTTAGCCAATCTTCCTTTCTCTCTTTCACTCTTTGTTTCACTCTTCTCTCACACTACTGGACTGATTTCGACAGAGTAATCCTTCTTATGTTGTTTCTCCCTCCCTGAAATGATCAGCATGGGGTTCAATTTATAGAGGCTGAGGGTGCCCAAAGTAGCCGTACGGCTAGGGACCTCATGTGCCCAAACCATCCGTACGACTCGACTTGGCGAGCTTCTGGATTTTTCCGAGTTTAATTCCAGTTCTGTCCTGGAGTATCAGGTTTATCCTAGTGAGGTCCTGGCCCATTGGTTTATCCCTAAATGGTACCAAGAATTCCTCTAAAGTAGATCAATTTCAGATTAGGGTACTTACACATCCTTAAAATCATGTTTTCTCCATGTTTCCATGGATTTCTTGTGATTTTGAGGTTGATAATTGAAATTGTGATATGGGTTTGGGTAACTGATGTTAGATAATTGGTTACAAGTGTTGATATTCATAATATAATTTGTATTGTTCATATTTTGTTAATAAATTTGCATTATATTGTATGGTACAAAAGTGTATTACTGTTTTTTGTGAACGTAAATTATATATTGTGCAAATAAATTGTGATCTTTCTATAGTTATGAAATGGTAATTAATCTAAATCGTTGGATTATGAATTCCTTGGACTCTTACTTTGAGTTATTTGAGTCATATTGTGAATTAACCTCAAATTGAAGGCTTGATATTATAAATATAAAATTGACGTGTTGTGACTAATAGTTATACACGTATCAATATAACTGTGTGCAGGTCTTATGTGAGATTCACTATACATATATATATATATATATATATAGGTAGGTGCTCAAATAATAACCTAAATTTCGTGAGAACCATGAGAACCAATAACCACCATTAGATTAAAATTGTTGAATGGTTGAGATTAAGACACAATAAGAAGGAGAAGCAATGACATTTTCGAAATTAATCTAAACTATGAGGTAAAAAATGGAGTTAGGCATTCCTTTCTTTGGCTAAACTAAACGTCATATGTGAACCATCTCTTAAAGGCATGCCACGTCATCACCAATAATTTCCCTCAAATTTCAAAATAAAATATCTCAATATCTATAAGTCGATTTTTTTTTCGAAAACACTGATTTTTTTGTCTCAACGAGACGATTCAAACTATATCCCTGAAGATAGGGTTTTGAAACAAAATATTAAATAACAATGAAATTTTAAAAATACACTTAGATACAATAGGTAAACAGCTCTTGTATCCAATATCAAATGTGTTCAACAATCCACTTGAATACAATAGCTAAACAGCTCCTGTATCCAATATCTGTGTCGAACAATCCACTTGAATACATTTACTATTGTATCCAAGTGAAATCGGTCAACCAATTCAACTTGAATACAAAAGCTATTTTAGCTAGTGTATCCAATAGCAATGTTGACATATTACCCTTGAATACAATAGGGAAACAATAGGGAAGTAGCTAGTGTATCCAATAGCAATGTGTATGAACATTGCTGTTGGATACAATAGGTGTTCGCCTATTGTATCTAACTGAATTGTTATGAACATTGTATTGGATACAATAGGGAAGTAGCTAGTGTATCCAATAGCAATGTGTATGAACATTGCTGTTGGATACAATAGGTGTTCGCCTATTGTATCTAACTGAATTGTTATGAACATAATATAGGATACAATAGGGAAGTAGCTAGTGTATCCAATAGCAATGTGTATGAACATTGCTGTTGGATACAATATGTGTTTGTCTATTGTATCTAACTGAATTGTTATAAACATTGTATTGGATACAATAGTTATTTAGTATTTTGCCTATTTTTTCAAACCCTATCTTCAGGGATGTAGTTTGATTCGTCTCGTCGAGACAAAAATATCAGTGTTCTCGGATTTTTTTTTCGATTTATAGTTAATGAGATATTTAATTTTGAAAATTTAGGGAAATTTTGGGTGATGACGTGGCAAATTCTGGAACACACATGGTAGTTTGCCCTTCCCTTTGTCTGTCAACCTAATTACAAGAATGCCACCAAATTTTTAAACTAAAAAGGTAATCTAAACACTTGATTTGTGTCTAATCCAATGGTTATCCTTGGTTCTCATGGTTCTCATGTAATTGTGTTTTTATAGAAGCATGACCCTATATATATATATATATATATATATATATATATATATATATATATATATATATATATGCTAATATTGTTGGTTTTTCGTAACCCCAATTGGCGAAGCACAAGTAATAATAATAATAAGTCACTATTATTATTATTACTTTACTAATACTTACAATGGACAAGGTACAAGTACTTGATGCAAACACTATTATAAGACTCACACACTAGATAATAGCCTACTAGCCCACTCACTGGATTCTCCTAATGTTCATTGGTCTAGACACTCAACACATATAAGCCTATCCCTATTTATAGTACTATAAGTCGGTGAGAATTGGTCTAGATTTTTCTCCAAGTTTGGTGGCCCTAGAACCTTCCTGGAGGCACGTTTCATGTTCATCAAGAGCTAAACTTTCACTGGAAAAATGGAGAAGCTTCTCAAGGTATGTAGAAATCTCTAGAGAACCCTAAAAAATTTTGAAGGGAAGAGGCAGTGTTGACTCTCAACACTCCCCCTCAACACCGACTCTTTCTTCTTGAACTTTGCCAATGGTTTCATACGAGCAGCTTCCGTCTCGAGTTGTTCTTTCGTTTCATAGTATGACTTCTCAAGTGACCCATTGCCGACTTGAGAGTGAAGTTTGATTTCCTTGTTGTAGCATCTTTGGGGCCAAAGTTCTTTCTCAAGTTTGTGCCTTACACTCGTGCTCTTTGACGTCTCGAAGGAACTCAAGTTGAACACATCAAAGACATGATGAGAGCTTTACTATCGTAGACTTACCTCGCTCAACGGTTGAGTCTTTTTCATAATGCTCCCCCTTAATACCGCTCCCCGGCCCAAACATGAGTTGAAACCCTTGCCTTCTTTCTACGCTCCTTAAGATTCTCTGCTTTCGATTATCTAATAAACTCTAACTTCTTTTCATCCACAAGCTTCAGAGCATCCAAATCTACATCGTTCACCACTGATCACTTCTTCTACATCGGCTTCGACCAAGCCCGTTAACGCTCTAACTTCGTCATACTCGTCTAGACTGTTCTTACATCCAACATTAAAATTTGCAGATAAATCTTCAAACCATCGACCTTCATCGAAGTCGATCTCTTCTTCACTGCCCATTTCATCCATCCAGTTCTCCTCAATGATTGGATATGCATGGTCTTCAAACCATTCTTCTTCTTTTGGATCGTCTTTATGAAGCTTTATATCCGCGAATGATGCTTCTATGTCCCACTCATCTTTACTATCGTATGGGTCTTCAACAGTGACTCCATTACCTTCAACAACCTTTTTTTGGAAGGGACAGTCTTTTAGAAAATACCCTTTGCGACCGCAGTTGTAGCATTCATTATTACTCCTTCAGCTGTCTAGTCGAGCACCGTCCTCATCTCGTGGTCTCGCTCCCCCTACACGAGAGAATCCTTTATACCTCGGAGCTTCCTGGTCGTCTTGGTTCTCGTTTTTTCTCTACCTTGCCGCAGGTCCTTGTTGTCTTCCTCGACCTCTGTGACTGAACAATGCCTCCTCCGTTTCCACTGACTTTAGAGTTAATGACCTAGATATATGCTTATCCAACGTTTCTTGGCTGGCCAACAAACTCTTTAATTCTAATAGAGATGGTTGTGTGGCCCAACCACGAATTTTCGTAACTAATCCCTTAAACTCGGGCCTCAATCCATGGGTGATTATTCTTTTCATCCTTTGCTAGTTGATCTTTGAGTCTAGATCTAACTTCGAAATTTCATGGCATAAGGATTTAACTTTAGTAAAATATTGACTTACAGTTAGATCCTTCTCTAGCATTTGTAGGCGCGCCTCGTTGGTCCTTGAAAATAATGCCGCGTAGGTGTCCCAAATTACTTTTCGTGTCTACGCATCTTCGACGTGCTCCAATATTTCTTCTTCCATGCTAATATTTAGCGTGTACATAGCCTTCCCAGCTTTGGCTTCCCATCTGCGGAATGCTTGAGCCTCTTCTTTCTCCGGTGGCGTGGTCTCGCTACCACCCACAATATTCCACAACTCTTATCCTTGTAAGTATGACTGCATACAAGTTCGCCAATACTTGTAATTACCATTGTTGAGTCTCCAGACTCCTCCAAATGCGCTTACTGGATCTGCCATCGTGACTTGGTACTACCTTCGTGCACGTCACCAAGTAAGCCTGGTCTCCCACCACGAGCTTCACAGTCTCCTACTGTGCACCTTTAATGATCCCGAACAACGCTTCAGCATCAGTTCCCACGATCTAGAACCTTCTGGGAGGCACTTTCCATATTCATTAAGAGTTGCACTTTCACTGGAACAATGGAGAAGCTTCTCAAGGTATGTAGAAATCTCTAGAGAACCTTAGAAAATTTTGAAGGGAAGAGGCGGTGTTGACTCTCAGCAAATATGAAATATAAATATTTACATGAATGCGATATGAAACTCAAATTTATATAAATATGGGATTGGTATATTATATCGACTTCAATAGACGTGGATTCGATCAACACCAAATGATTATATCCTTCATACTCCCTCCGTCCCATAGCAATGGGCACAGTTTGACTTTTTTGGTCAACTGAGTCAATCTTTGACCATCATTTTATGAATATCTAAATATTTCTATGAAATTCTAAAAATTGTTATTGTTTCACTATTAGAAATACTATCATAAACAATTTTTAGAATTGTCTAGAGATATCTAGATATTCATAAAATTATGATCAAAGATTGACATAATTGACCAAAAAAAGTCAAAGTGTGCCCATTATTATGGGACAAAGAGAGTATATGGTTATATAAAACATAAATCTCAAAATTTTAAAAAGTCAACTGCCACATTTATTTTCGGGACTGAGGGAGTATAAGTATTAATGAGTAAACATTATATCAACAATGACGGTTTGAGATGGGTCAAGTCGACCAAACAACGCAACGGAAGTACCTTCACTATGAGCTGTGAGCCTGTGACTAACAACACGTTTCTGATGAAGGACAAAAAGATAGTGTAGCGTTCAAACTCCCTGTTTTCATTTATAGTCAAATTTGGGACACTTTTTTGTTCATTATCTAATTAGTCAAAGTGAACCATAATGCTTTACATCTTTTACTTTCCACTATGATTTGAGCATGATTAAACCTTTTTCTTCAACACATTCAACCACTCTGCATGAACATAGACCTTTATCATCACTTTATCAACCTCAATTATCAAATCAACATTATTTTATCCAAAAATAAAACTCCATTACATGATACTTTTCATGTATGAACATAAAGTACAACTTAACTTTTATGGTACATGTGAAGTTCTTTCCTAGTAAGAGATCTACCGACAGAATTCGAACTGCTACTCCCTTCATTTCCACAGCTATAGCGAGCGGGTGAGATGGAGTCACGCCTTCTTTCTTTACAAAAAACGGATGATCAATAATAGGGTGTTTACGGCCCCACATTTGCACAATTTATGTTGATTGCATGACTGGGAGGACGGGAGATGTGGTTCAATCTCAACCGCACGTTGCAACTGAGCAGCACTGAGCTCACTACTACGATCTAGAGTTGGCAATTGAACAATTTGAACCAAAACTAACTGGACTAGCAAAAGATCCAGTTCCTATACTGCTAAAACATACTACTATACAATCAAGATTCTATCTTCAAAATCTGCAAATTGCCATGATTCTGCAACTCCCTAATCTTAATATCATCTTCCACATTACCAATTACTATATCAGTAAGCGAATAAAGCTCGACGTCTTCCAACATTTGCACAACCATTCTCATTGATGGCCTTAATGCAGGAGTCTTCATTGTGCACTGAATCGCAATCCTCAACACCTTGGCTGCATCTTTCTTGAATGCCTTGGAAATGCTCGAGTCAACCAAGGCAACCTCATCGTCTTTGTTCCTCATTTCGCTACATACCCAATGGACTATATCCTTGTTCTCCCCAAACTCCGCTTCCATTGGCTTCTTCCCAGTTACCAGTTCCATTAAAACCACTCCAAAGCTGTAAATATCGCTCTTTTCTTTCACTTTGCAGGTGTACGCATACTCTTTAGAACAAAAACAAAACAAAATATATATAAATTTCAATGTTACAAATCTAATAATATGAAGGTTTAATGAGAAAATGGTAAGTGAAACTCACCAGGAGCAATGTAACCATGTGTCCCTGCAATAATCTGTGTAGAATCCATTCCTCCATTGGCCTGCATAATCTTGGCTAGACCAAAATCTGCAATCTTAGGCTTCATATGCTCATTTAACAAAATATTGCTCGATTTCACATCACGATGTATAACAGGTCTCTCGCACCCATGATGCAAGTACTCCAACCCCCTGGCTGCACCCAACGCGATATCATACCGTACATCCCAATCCATCTCGACCTTCTGATCAGTGTGCAGGCGGTCCCACAAGCTCCCATTAGGCATGTACTCGTACACCAGTAGATTTGAGTCCTCACTCGTGATGCTACAATATAACTTCACTACGTTCACGTGCCTAATCGAGCTCAATGTGGCCACCTCAGCATCATATTCCGGCCACCGGCTTTTCCCTTTACTGAGCATTGCCGAGCTGCTCCGGTAACTTTTCCGGTCATCGGAATCTGACTTCCAGATGTGTTTCACAGCCAGTTCCATCCCACACTTCATAACAACTTTGTACACATCTCCTGAGCCACCTTTACCTATCAAGTTCTCTTTTTTGATTGATCTCACTATTTCCTCCTCACTAAAGCTTATGACATGAAACTGTTTCATATCCCAAGAACGGCCTCGCTTGATCGGACGGTCCTGATGATCTTTTTGCCTAAACTTCAAGAAAGCAAAGCATGAAAGAGCCACAAATACCACAACTGCCCCAGCTATGAAGCAAGCTATAAGGGTTTTGAGCTGATCCCCCGTCTTGCCGGATTCCGGTGAACATCGGCGGAGATTCCTAAATCCCTGCCCACATAGGCCTGGATTCCCCGCAAAGCTGTCACTTCCGGCTTCAATCAATAGAGGCTCCGGTACGCGTCCAACCAACATATTATTGGAGAAATCAAGAAAGCTTAGTCTAGGCATAGTCAAACTAACCGGAATTTCACCGGAGAGTTTATTATTTGATAGGTTTAAGGAGTTCAAACTAGGTAAATTACCAAGACTAGCAGGAATTTTCCCGGAAAACGAATTCCCAGCCAGGTTCAACTCAGTTAGGGAAACACATGAGCCTAATGAGTCTGGTATTGTACCAGAAAAGAAGTTACCCTCCAAATGAAGACTGCTCAATCTTTTCAGTTGACCTATATTAGCCGGAACTTCACCGGAAAACTGATTAGAATTCAGCTCAACTTCCACCAAAGACGACAAACCAGAAAACCCCTCTGGCAATTCACCAGAAAATCGATTGTTAGCTAAAAAGATCTGTGCCAAAGCCTTGGCTTGACCAATATCTGGTGTGATAGGCCCTTCAAACTGATTCAAAGAGAGATCAAGCAAATTCAAATTAGGCAAACCCCATATTCCAGCAGGAACAACGCCTGAAAGAGAGTTATTGTTTAATCGTAAACGGAGCAATGAAGAACAATTCGCATAACTTTCTGGTATTCCTCCAGTAAAGTTATTCTGAAGCAAGAGCATTTCAGACATCAGATCATTCTTGCACATATCAGGTGGTATTGTACCATTCAAGAAATTCTCAGAAACATCGATGAATTTAAGACCAGCCCAAGACCCGATTTTTGGTGGGAGAGGGCCAGTGAGCTTGTTTTTGTAAACTGAGAATTCTTGAAGGAATTTGAATTCTCCAAACTCATCAGGAATTCCCCCTGAGAAATTGTTTTCGAACAGCTGCAACGACTTGAGGCGAGTTAAAGGAATCAACTGAGTGAGATTACCTTCAAGAATGTTATTTGAAACATCAAATTCGACAAGACTAGTAAGGTTGTTGAAGCCAACAGGAAGGTGTCCTGTTAGCTTATTATCATAAAGCTCAAGTATTTGAAGCTTTGAGAGTTTACCAATCCCGCCCGGGATTTTGCCGAATAAATGATTATCAGACAATTCAATCCTTTCAAGCAATAATAAATTCCCAATTCCATCAGGAATTTGGCCATCAATACTACAGTTCGAAAGGTAAAGCCAGGATAATTTTTCAAGCTTTAGTATTTCCAAAGGAAATGGACTTTTATCAAACGGGTTGTCTCCTAAGCTCAAGAAAGTGAGATTAGTAAGATTTTCCAGTGATTTCCATGGAAACGGACCGGAAAATCCGCTTAAGTTCAAGCTCAAGAACTCGAGCTTTGTTAAAGAAGAAAAATCAGGTACTTGACCAGAAAACGAATTGATCCCCAAATCTAAGTAATGCAAGTTGGTACAATTCGACAAGTGATGAGTAATGTTGCCAAACAGGGAGTTTGATCCTAAAGAAATCTTTTCAAGTGATTCAAGTGCACAAATTGAATCAAAACGAACAGACCCAGAAAGGTTCTGGCCGGAAAGATTGATTTCTTTAACGAGATGGGTAGTGGGGTCACAAACAATTCCAGTGAAGTTGCAAACATGGTGGTTTTCATGATTCCAGGAATCAAAAACAGGGGGATTGGAGTTCTGGAGGGAGGATTTGAAATCAAGGAGGGATTGGAGCTGATCGGAATGTGAAAAGGGTATGTTCAAGAAAACGAAACCGAGGAAGAGGGTGAAGAACCGGTGGCCGGAAATGAATTCCGGCAGCATGGTGGGTGTGAAGGGGAGAAGGTTTTTAGGGTCAAAAATTGGGTGCGGAAGGAGGGAGTAAATGTACTGGGAGTGTGGAATTTTGGAATTGAATTTGAGTTCACATGATTTGGAGGTGGAAATTTGTTCACGTGTGGGAAAAAAGAAAGGATTGTTTTTCGTGGAAATCAGTGATGATTGATTGGTTTATGGAGATGAAATGACAAGAATATCAGGTTGACTTTTGGGTGTGTTAAGGACGGGACATATAAGGTCGTGGCCGGCTATGTTTGACTGAAGTCTGTCTGAGTGTGTGGTGTCACGTTAGGCCATCTACAATTGAAGAAAAAAATGTGTGTGAA
Organism: Campanula takesimana; assembly: GCA_026119855.1. Taxonomy (NCBI): domain Eukaryota; kingdom Viridiplantae; phylum Streptophyta; class Magnoliopsida; order Asterales; family Campanulaceae; genus Campanula; species Campanula takesimana. Next base: position 358,449 of record JAOWBW010000751.1, on the reverse strand, counting down.
TGGTCTTTCACATGAAAATTTTGTGTGAATTGGTGCAATGGTGTGTGAATGGGAAGAGTGTGAATTTTTTTGTGAAAAAAATTCACACTGTGTGAATGGGAAAAGATGGGTCCGTTTTTGCCACGTGGCGCCTCTCTATTGGGTCAGAGAGGCGCGTGTACTTCACGCGCAGACAAAGGCGCGTCTGCGCCGAAGTCAGCCTTTTTTTTTTTTTTTTTTTGGTGTTCACACTTGTCAGCGCATGATTGGCTGGCTCTATTTTTTACTTTTATCCCAATTTTTTGAGCTCAATTACTTCACAGAAAATGAGTTTTTTTTTATTTTTTTACACCAAAATTCCTAAAAAAAAATTCTCTTTAAATTGACGTAAGTTTCATTGTATTCCGACGAAAAAAAAAAAACCCCATTTTTTTTTAAATGGATCTCAATAATAACTATTTCAACACTAATCATAAAAATAAAAAATAAAAAATAAATTTTAAGTAGTGGGTATAGGATGATGAGTGAGAAAAGTGTTGAATGAGGGATTAAACAAACCATTGTAGGGTGTTATGTAAATGAGTGTTGAATGGATGAGTTGGAAGAGAGAGAAATTGATGTGGAATGATAAAGTGAGTGTTGAATGGTTTTTTTCGTTGAAACCACTGTGGATGTGGATGGTCTTATTAGAAGAGAAGTAAGGTGGCGGCAAGCAACCCTACTTAACCTAGCCGACTCTCCAACTACACGGCTCTTAATTTCATTTCAGTGTTTCATTTTCATTTGAAAATAACTCATGTGCATAAAATACACAACATTGAACATTTTAAATTCATACTACTATATTAAATTAATCCCTTCATTCCATATATAATACTTCCTTTCTTCCGTTTCATTTTAAGTGTTTTGAAATTCAAAAATTAAGAAATTGATGTTTTTATTATAAAATATAGAAAGTGTGGTAGAATGTTGTGAGTATAGAAAGTGCGTAGGAGAGAGAAATTGAGTATGAAATAGTTAGTGGATAGTTGTGCGTATGACATGTAGGACCCACTAAATAAAAAAGTATAAAAAAAAAACTTTCTTTTTTGAGGATTTTGACTCTTAAGTTGAGACACCCACTTTGAGAGATTTTTTACTCTTAAATTGTGACAGATGGAGTATATATTTCCTCCTGTCATATTCTCATAATAAAGCACACAAAATTAAAAATGCAAAAGAAATAAAAAGTTAATATACATATTAAAACATATCGTAAGTGCGAAATCTATATATATACCCACTCCGTCTCAGGTTAGTGTGAACTTATTTCTTTTTTCGTCTGTTCCAGATTATTGTGAACTGCCCAAAAATAGCAAAGAATCTTTACTATTCTTCCCACTCATTATCTCTCCTACTTTACTTTTACACTCACAACATTAATCAACTTACTATTCCTCCTATTCATTCTCTCTCCTATTTATTTTTTCATACTCACAAACACCTCGTTCCATTATTTATCTCTCTTATATTTTCTTAATTTGTGTGCCCAAAATTTTGGTTCACACTAGGTAGAGACAGGGGGAGTGTATATTAAAGTTGGTGAGGAGAGCCATGGTGTTGCAACATAGAAAAGTCTTAGAGAAATGTTGTATTTGGTGTTGCCACATCATCACCACTCTTATAAATAAAAGACTTTTCAAATTCATTTTCTTAGCTAATAGTATTAGTTACTATATAGGGAAAATATTATACTCCCTCTGTCCCGCTTGAAATTGCAAAACTTACCATTTTGGGCGTCCCATAGAAATTGCAAAATCCATAAAAAGAAAGTTTTAACCCACTTGCACACTCACATCCACTAACCCACTAACTATTCTCTACCCCACTTTCTCTCTCCCACTCATCTATCAACACTCACAACACATCATCTTTTTCACTTTTTCCCTTAATTCTTGTGCCATAATTTTTTGTGCAATTCCCACCGGGACGGAGGGAGTAGTTAACTACTATAATAACTAATACTTAAAATAGTAACAATTACTATAATAGGTAACTACTATAGTTAACTATTATAGTTAACTGCTATAGTAACTAATACTTATAATAGTAATAGTTACTATAATAGTTAACTATTAATAGTTAACTATTATAGTAACTATTACTCCCTACGACCCAGATTAATAGTCTTACTTTCTATTTTGGTACATCCCAGAGTAAAAGTTTTTTTTTCCAAAAATAGCAAAGAATCTTTACTATTCATCTCTTTCATTCTCTCTCCTACTTTTATACTCGCAAAACCAATCAACTTATTATTCCCTCACACTCATTCTCTCTCCTAATTTACTTTACACTCACAACACTTACTTACTTCCATCATTTCTTAATCTCCGTGCAAATGAGAGGTATGACTCTTACTCGGGATAGAGGGAGTAATATTTAACTATTATAACTAACTAATAATATTAATAGTATTAGTTAATGATAATAGTTAAATATAATTGTTAACTATAATAGTTACTATAAAAGTTAATTATTATTATTAATAGTATTAGTTAATCATAATTGTTACAATATATATTAACTATTACTATTAATTATATTATTTAATCATTATAGTTACTATATATGTTAACTATTACTATTAATACCATTAATTTTTTTGAAATATTCATACAACAAACTTAAATGTACTTCTAAATTAATTAAAAAAAACATATTTATTACAACTATGTACAACCAAAGCTATGAAAATATTTTGATTAATTTAAGGAAAAATGCTATAAAGTACCTCAACTATTGGGGTTGTGCGGATTTAATACTTAGCTCATTTTTGTCACACCAAAAATACCTGGACTTTTTTTGAGGTGCAATGGAGGTACCTATTGCTCACGCCGTCCGCTTTATACCGTTAAATCCGCATGTGACTACTCACGTGACTTTTTTTAAAGGGTAACACTGGAATTTTAAGTGTGAGGGAATTTCACAAAGACAAAGAGGTAAAAATAAAAAATTATAATTTCACATTACCCCCTTCCCCTTCCTTTTCCCCAACCCCAACGCATTCCCAGTCCCAACACCCAAATCCTACCTCTGCGATCTCTCCCCTGTGACCAACCCCCATCTGAACCCGTAGCCCCTCTCTTCATCTTTTACCACAAGATGAAGCTCCATTCGTCTCTCTCTCTCTCCTATCCATAAATCTGATCTCCCTCATTCTTTATCTCAATTTTGGCACACCTAGAGTTCATAACTCCAAAATCAAAACGAAAAAGAAACTTTAAACTGGAATATGGGTCGACCATACTAAAGCTTCCATTGTTGAGGCTTCAGGGTTGAAGAAGGTTGGCAAGTGATTCAAATTTGAGGTCCCAAGGAGTAATATTCAAACCCACTCTATTCTCCAATCTCGGTTATTATGTCTTCGTTCTCCGCAGTCATTGATTCACAGCGAATTGAGACTATCAAACACAATATGGGTTTGAACTTTAATTTCTGATTTAATTTTGACATTCTTGGGGTTAGATCTGATTTAAAGTTTTTGTTGATTTTTTTATTTTTTGGTTAAGGAATTGTTGAATTTGGGTTTGCAAATTGTCAATTCCTGGATTCTTTTGTTTTAATTCTGGATAGTTTCGGTGGTGTTGGTAGTTTTGATGGGTGGTGTTCGTTTGCCGGTGGTATGAATAGTGGTGGTGATGGTGGTGAGTGGCGGTGTTGAGTGTTGGGTGGTGATGTTGATTTTTAACAGAAACTCAACATTAATGGCTAAAGTGAAAGAAAAATATTTTTTTAGGGATGAATATAAAAAGATAAGTATGTTAGGGACCTTTTAAGTCTTTACCTAGAAGAGGCTTGAGGGGACTTTTTGTTTGACATTTTTGCCCCTCAAAAGAAGTCATGTGCCATGTCACATGGGTAGTTAACGGCATAAAGTGGACGGCGTGAGCAATAGGTACCTCCATTGCACATCAAAAATTAAATCCAGTATTTTTATTTTTTTTTTGCATTTTTTCCTTAATATAAAATATACATATATTTTCAAATAAAATTATTATGTTAATTTATCAATTAAAAACATCAAAAAAGGAAAATACAAAAACATTAACGGAATAGATTCCCGTGCGGAGCACGGGTTACCTACTAGTTAGTTGTAAATATAATCAATTCATCCACATTTTACATCAATCGGCCTTCAATTTTAATAATTGAACCTCTCCTTTGCAGTAGGCCCGTCTCAATAATTTTTGATGCCCTGTGCTAAGATAAATATTGGGCCCTTAATATATATAAAAAAAATCACAACATATAAATATATATATATATATATATATATATATATATATAAGTGCTTTCAAAATTTTATTACATTGATCATAACTTTTCAATACTCCCTTCGTCCCAGACTAAGGTTCCTACTTTGACTTTACACAGAGATTAAGAAAAAGTAAATGTTGTGAGTTGAAAAGTGAAATATGAGAAAGTAGGAGAGAGAAAGAGGGTAAAAAGTTTTTGTTGTGAGAAAGACAAGTGGGTCCTATTATCCATTTTAGGTAATAAAGCAACTAAGAACCTTAGTATGAGACAAACAAAAAAGGAAAGTAAGAACCTTAGTTTGGGATGGAGGGAGTACAAAAATAGATTATTTTAAAAATGACATCCTTCGAGTACTCTCTGAAGCAAAATCATCAATCAAATCTTCGTATTCTACACTTTCCAATAGCTCATTCCTAATTGCTATTATCGCTAATCCATTAAGCCTTTCTTGTAGCATTGTAGAACGTATATAAGACTTCAATAACTTCAATTTCGAAAAACTTCTTTCTGTAGATGCAACAGTCACAAGAATAGTCAATAAAATTCTGTAAACAATAAACACATTGGGAAAACAATCCAAGTCTTTCAAAAATTTCAAAATATCAATAGCTCCCACTACGTCTCGGGGTAAAACCTCCCTAAGCAACTTTAATTCCACATATAATTCATTTCCGTTAATATCAGATAACTCATTATTCTTAAGTGCGTTTTCAAATTGAATACAAGAATTCTTCAAACTCATATCATCCAATGACTTAAACTTGTGAGAAGTAAACAAGAACCCAAAAACACTTTCATATTTTTTAAATTGCTCAAATCTCCTATTAAGAGAACTTAGTGCTTCATCGACTATGTAAAAAAAATAATTAACTCTAAATTCTTCTTCTCTGGATAATGGAGCAATTGACGATGTACTTGAATTTTCATCAAAGTGTTTTTTTCTCGAATTTCACGCTTATGAGGAAAGATAGGATCAATATTCATTTCAGTGGCAAGTTTTTTGGCACAATCTAAGGCATTATTAAAACCATTCTCTCTATAAGTCTAAAAAAAATCGAATCATTTATTTTTTCAATAGCCACATCAATAAGCATATCTTTTTATTGTAAAAATTTACTCACAACATTAATAGGACATAATATTTCATACCAAATAATTATTGCAATAAAAAATTCAAAATCACCAAGCTCATTGGTTGCTAAAGATTTAGCTTCACTCTTTACTGTGGAATCATTATCAATAACTGCTACTTGAAGCAAAGCATCTCGTATTTATGACATTTGAAATCTATACTCCCTCCGTCCCAGACTAAGAGTCCTACTTTCCATTTTGGTACGTCCCAGACTAAGAGTCTTATTTCTAAAATGGCAAAGAATCTTTACTATTCATCCCACTCATTCTCTCTCCTATTTTACTTTTATACACAACACCAATCAATTCAATATTCTCTCCCACTCAATCTCTCTCCTACTTTACTTTTACACTCACAACATTTACATTACTTACAATATTTATTAATAAGCGTACAAATGAGGGGTTGTTGGAATAGACATAAACCGGGAACTAGCGATCTAAGTAGAAGAAATCAGCAAAGTCACAGAGCAGGTGATGCTCGGCCGAGCAAGGTAAAGGACTCGGCTGAGCGACTCGGCCGAGTCAAGGGAATGGAGAGGCCGTGCGTTAACCTGGGAAAATATACATTCTGATGAGGTGTGCTCGGCCGAGCAGATCTGGTGACTCGGGCGAGCGTGCAAAAGAGAGCGACCGATCCACTGCTAGACGGGAATATGCTGAATTTCGGGAATTCTAATTAGACTAGGGTTTGGTCTCATTCTAGGTTTTGTATATAAACAGGGTTCCGCCCCCATACTCATTGGAACTCCATATTTACATATTATAGTGCAAGATCCTGGCTTGGTAGTGCCCCCAGACGTAGTCAAACATATTGACCAACTGGGTAAATAATTTCTTGTGTTCGTTTTGTCTTTTGTTTTGGTTATCTGTTTCTTGTGCTTGTTTGTGGTGCTGGTGATTTCTTGCAATTTGCTTGGGTGTTGGGTTGGGAAAGGGTTTTTTCCACAACAACTGGTATCAGAGCTCCGGTTTAACGATCCGGGTTTATCAAGCAATCAAGAATGGGCAAGGATAAACAAGCGGTGGAGAAATTCGATGGCTCTGACTATGGATATTGGAGGATTCAAATAGAGGATGTCTTATATGGTAAGGATCTCTATAAGCCTCTAACAGGAGTCAAGCTGGAAAGCGAAAAACAAGAAGACTGGGATCTTATGGATCGGAAAGCCTTAGGAGTGTTTCGATCTACTTTGTCGAAGTGGATCGCGAAGACTACCAAGAAGGCGAAAACCACCAAGGAGCTATTGGATTATCTTACTGAGAGATTTGAAACTCCATCTGCTGCAAATAAGGTTGATTTGATACGCAAGATGGGTAGTCTCAAGATGCAAGAGGGAGGATCCATAGCTAAACACATCGATGAGTTTATGGATGTTATAGACTCATTGGCTACGTTGGAGATTACTTTCGGTGATGAGGTTCATGCGTGTTTATTGCTAGCGTCTTTACCAGGAAGTTGGAGCGGAACGGTGACAGCGTTAAATGCTTCAGCGGGTAAGAACAAATTGAGGTATGATGATGTTAAGGACTTCCTTTTGGGCGAGGAAAATCACATAAAGAAGTTGGGGACACCATCTACTTTGGGATCGGTCTTGGCTACAACTAGCAGAGGAAGACCGGGTCCTAGCAATAAAAAGAGAACAGGGTCAAGGGAAAGTGTAATGGGGGTGGGGATCAGTCTGTAGAGAACAAAGAAAGACCAAGGGTTGCAAGAGGATCGGTAGAGTGATATCATTGTAAGGAGTTAGGACACTACAAGAGGGATTGTCCCATGCGAGGGGATAAATCGGCGAATGTGATAATCGAAGGTGACGATGTACTGATTCTGAGCGTTAGTAGTGCGTCAGAATCATGGGTGCTAGATTCGGGGGCATCATTCCACTCATGCGGGCATGCAGGAGCGATAGAAAATTACACTTCCGGTGATTTCGGAAAGGTCTATCTGGTGGATGGCGAGCCTTTGGAAATCAAGGGGAAGGGGGATGTCAGAATAGGAGCATCGGACGGGAAGGTCTTACATCTACATGGGGTCAGGCACATTCCAAGTTTGAAAAAGAACCTGATATCAGTTGGGCAGCTGAGTGAAGAAGGTTACATGGTAACTTTTAGCTGCATGAACTGGGTTATTACCAAGGAGGACTGTGAGATCGCTCGGGGTAATAGGGAAGGAAGACTGTATTTGATGAACAACACCAAGTATAGTATCGCGGTGGCATCAGCCAAGGGTGATACGGATTTGTGGCATTATCGATTGGGTCACATGGTTGAGAAGGGGTATCCCCGGTAACTTCTCGGGGTGGTGTGTCATATTACATGACCTTCATTGATGATTCGATAAGGAAGGTCCAGGATTACTTCTTAAATGGGAAAGATGAAGCTTTCAGGATATTTAAGAAGTGGAAGGCCTTGGTGGAGAATCGGATTGGACTCAAGGATAAATGATTAAGGTCTGTTAATGGTGGGAAGTATAAGCTTAGGGAGTTTAAAGGATACTGTGATGCGAGTGAGATTCGCATGGATATTCCAGACTCGGGTGGGAGCGAGACGGTTCATGATGACTAAGGACAAGGGGTCACTGAAGATGAACCACATACTCTAGGACCACATATTCCGCTGCGCAAATCTAACGGTGAGTGTAGATCGGATGCAAAGGCTCCAGGTTTCTCAAGCAAGGTGAAGTTGAAGCTGGGTATAGCTTCAACGGGGCTTGGAGAATAGGGGAGGAGGATGGTACTACCATGATCGAGGTGAGCACTATGGCACTAAGGATGAGTTGAAGATGGATACGGGGTTTGTATACATGTTGATCTCTAGGTGGGAGATTGTTGGAATAGAGATAAACCGGGAACTAGTGATCTAAGTAGAAGAAATAAACAAAGTCGCAGAGCAGGTGATGCTCGGCCGAGCAAGGTAAAGGACTCGGCCGAGCGACTCGGGCGAGTCAAGGAAATGGAGCGGCCGTGCGTTAACCGGGGAAAAACACACATTCTGATGAGGTGTGCTCGGCCGACCAGATCTGGTGACTCAGCCGAGCTGCTCGGGCGAGCGTGCAAAAGAGAGCGGCCGATCCGCTGCTGGACGGGAATATGCTGAATTTCGGGAATTCTAATTAGACTAGGGTTTGGTCTCATTCTAGGTTTTGTATATAAACAGTGTTCCGCCCCCATACTCATTGTAACTCCATATTTACATATTATAGTGCAAGATCCTAGCTTGGTAGTTCCCCCAGACGTAGTCAAACATATTGACGAACTGGGTAAACAATTTCTTGTGTTCGTTTTGTCTTTTCCTTTGGTTATCTATTTCTTGTGCTTGTTTGTGGTGCTGTGATTTCTTGCGATTTGCTTGGGTGTTGGGTTGAGAAGGGTTTTTTCCACAACAGGGGTAGGACTCTTAGTCCGGGATGGAGGGAGTAGCTTTTACACTATCAACACAACTTTCCCAACGAGTAGATGACAATGATTTTAAAGCCAACCATTTCACATTTTCTTTCAAAATTTGCCATCTCTTTGTAGAACATTAATTAAAAAAACAGTATATATGCGTTGTATAACTCCAAAAAAATCCTCGGCTTTACCACACTTTTTTCCATATCACATATTGTCAAGTTTAAACTATGACAACCACAAGGAGTATAAAAAGCTCTAGAATTTTTTTCAAATATTTTTTTTGTACTCCTTGATTTTTTACTTTCATATTTGAGCCATTATCATAACCTTGCCCTCACACATCAAGTATATCAAGATCAACATTTTTTAATTCATTTTCTAAAACATCAAAAAGTCCTTGTCCCGTTGTATTATTCACATTCAAAAATCCTAAAAAAGATTATTCAGTAGTAACATAATTTGATGAGACATCCACATATCTTAACATCAAAGATATTTGCTCTTGGTGGCTCACATCGGGAGTGCAATCAAGTATCACTGCGAAATATTTTGCTTTTTTAACTCTTTTAAAGATTTCAGTTTTAATTGAAGAATCGAGCAAAATTATTAACTCATTTTGAATGGAGTGACCTAAATAATGAATATTAATATCATCATTATTGATACGTCTAACATGTTCTTAGACAATTGGATCAAACTCAGTCAACATTTCAATTAAACCCAAAAAGTTACCATTGTTTTTTCATACAATTTCTCTTTAGAACCACAAAAAGTAAAATTGTGCTTAGCAAGAAATTTAACAATTGAAATTATTCTTTGTAAGGCTCCGTTTGTTTGGGAGAAAACACATTCCGGAAAATGATTTCCCGGAAAATGTTTTCCGAAAAATGATTTGTAGGGACCGCGACCACCACCACCACTTTCCCACATTAGTATGATATTGTCCGCTTTGGGCCTAGCCCGCTGTAAGGATCCCGCCCCAAAAAAAAACACGAGCACGCTTCAAGGGCGAAATACCAAACGCGGGAACCGGACCAATTTAACGGAGTCGCCACATTTTGTTAATTTTAAACCCAACAAAATGACAAAGGTTTGAGTTCAAAGGTTTAGAGATCAGGTTACAACTTGGGAAGAGTTTTTACGTCCTCTCAAGTTGCCTCGGACAAAGCCGAGTCTCCCTTGTTAGTTAACAAAAGTGCATGTGTGTGTGTGTGTTTTAACGGAAAATCTTTGTTTTAACTTTTTATATATCTTTTCAACTGAAAAAGGGGTTGTTTGACAAGAAAACAGAAGACAGAAGGGCAAATGGTCAATCTCCCCATACGGCCTAAAGTAGCCGTACGGATGGGGAGACCACTCCTGGGATTTTACAGTTTGTTCAAGCAACAGTCCAGTTCCAGGCAGAAACAGAGCATTCTGCTTGAACTGGACCAAACTGTTCTGATTCCAGTTTGTTATTCCAACACAAAACAACATTAACAACTCATTCCTATGCCATTTGATCATCAAAGAACTTCCCAAAACAAGAGTTTAGGCATGATCAAAGGCAATCATGGGAGAAACATGAAAAAGGTAGCCAATATGCCCCTTTGAGCCATAGTGACCATTTGATGAGTAAAGATTGAAACTTTACCATCAAAATGGCTCTTCTAGGCAAGATTAATCCTTTAGAGACAAGAACAAACCATAAATATTGGATCTTTATTACCCAAACTTGGGGATTTTGGGCTAGATCAAGGTGATGAGGATAAAGATTGAGACTTTATCCTCAACATGATCATCATAGCTTAAAATGAGCAAAATGAACAACAAGAGCATCATCCATGACAAGAATGTAAATGAACAATCAACAAGCCATGATCAAACTAGGTTTGAACCTCTTCCACACAAAGTATGGAGGGCACCTTTGATCATCTCATGGCTTGGACTAGGAAATATAAATAGTAATAGATATATATATATATTGCTTGAATGGACAAGACTTGCAAGAATGTAAAGATCAACAATAAATGACAAGATCAAAGATAAATAGAGTTCTTAGATGAAGAGAAGGGAGGGGGAGAAGGTGGCTTTACCTATCTTGGTTTAGGCCAATCTTCCTTTCTCTCTTTCACTCTTTGTTCACTCTTACTCACACTATTCTGAGGTGAATTCGACAGAGTAACCTTAGTTCTAATGTTTCTCCCCCCCTTTGAAATGATCAGCAAGGGGTTCTATTTATAGGGACTGAGGGTGCCCAAACCAGCCGTACGGATAGGCCCCTCTAGTACCTAAAGCATCCGTACGGCTCAGCCTGGCGAGCTTCGGGATTTTTCCAATTTTATACCAGAGTAGTCCTGGAATTTATAGCTTTTCCTAGGGAGGTCATGGCCTATTAGCTTATCCCTGAAACGGTGCTAAGGCTACCTCTAAGATAGGTCGGTTTCAGATTGGGGTACTTACAGAGCCCCTCGGCAACGTCGCTTCGAAGGAGCGGGGTTGTCGATAGAAATAAGCATCCCAATCTGACGGGACGACGACTTTAACCGATTTTAGTTGCATGGCTGGACCTAGTAGTATAGGATTCCTACGTATCCCGTTCGCGGGGAATCAAGCCTAACGTAGTTCGGAGGTACGCGGGGTTATTTAGATCCGCAAGGAGGCATGACTCTAGGGGTCAAAGGCGAGACATAGTCAACTTGGCTCTATGGGAGAGGGTTGACTTGCTGGGGATATGGTCAACTTGACTCTATAGGAGAGGGTTGACTTACACGGGACAGATTTTTACTGGGCTTACGTCGGGGACGGCCTATGGTGACTATTCTAAGTCCAAGCTTGACCGGGGTCAACTCCATCTTCGGGGAGATTGACGGGAAAACTAGTCTTACATCCCTCTAAGGACTGCCGGGATAAAGGCTCTAGCCTATAACGACTATTCTAAGTCTAAGCTTGACCGGGGTCAACTCCGTCTTTGGGGAGATTGACAGGAAAACTGGTCTTACGCCCCTCTAAGGACTGCTGGGACACAGGCTCTAGCCTATAACGACTATTCTAAGTCTAAGCTTGACTGGGGTCAACTCCGTCTTTGGGGAGATTGACGGGAAAACTGGTCTTACGTCCCTCTAACGACTGCCGGGACAAAGGCTCTAGCCTATAACGACTATTCTAAGTCATAGCTTGATCGGGGTCAACTTCATCTTTGGGGAGATTGACGGGAAAAATGGTCTTACGTCCCTCTAAGGACTGCCGGGACAAAGGCTCTAGCCTATAACGACTATACTAAGTTATAGCTTGACCGGGGTCAACTCCATCTTTGGGGAGATTGACGGGAAAACTGGTCTTACGTCCCTCTAAGGACTGCCGGGACAAAGGCTCTAGCCTATAACGACTATTCTAAGTCATAGCTTGATCGGGGTCAACTCCATCTTTGGGGAGATTGACGGGAAAACTGGTCTTACGTCCCTCTAAGGACTGCCGGGAAAAAGGCTCTAGCCTATAACGACTATTCTAAGTCATAGCTTGACCGGGGTCAACTCCATCTTTGGGGAGATTGACGGGAAAACTGGTCTTACGTCCCTCTAAGGACTGCCGGGACAAAGGCTCTAGCCTATAACGACTATTCTAAGTCATAGCTTGACCGGGGTCAACTCCATCTTTGGGGAGATTGACGGGAAAACTGGTCTTACGTCCCTCTAAGGACTGCCGGGATAAAGGCTCTATCCTATAACGACTATTCTAAGTCTAAGCTAATGGGCTTACGTCAGGGACGGCCATAATAAGCATTAAGCAAAAGACCATTTCAAATTCCAAATTTTAACTGGGCTTACGTCGAGGACGGCCATAATAAATTTCACAAAGCTGGGCTTACGTCGCTAGGACTGCCTGTGATGACTTCGGGAACCTAAATTTTCTAGGTTCAATTCAAGTTGCATGAGCCAAAGGGCGCATTTCCGAATCTTGGGGAAAAAATCTTGTTCAAGGTGCAAGGGGCACAAGGGTAATTTTAGGCTGAGATTTTTCTTCGCCCAAACCATCCGTACGGCTTAAGAGGGCGTCTCCTTATTTTTTCAAAAGGCAGCCATACGGATGGTTGCCTCAATCTATTCGAACTCAGACGAGAAAACAGAGAGAAAAGAGGCGATTTTGAGAGGGAAAACTCCATCAATTTCCAAATTTTCTTACTCGGATTCCTCAAGGATTGATCATGGCGGGACGGGCACGCGCGGGTTATCCTAGAGGGGCGAAGAGGAGGCTAGACATGGCTCGAAACTTTCGAGGCTACGCTATCAATCTCCGGGATGAGGAAGCGGGTTTCTACAAGTCTCCCACAATTCACTTGTGCCATGGCGACGGGTTAAGCATTCTTGCTACTCACATTTGAGCCTTGCACGTCTTTCCTAGGCCTAGGGTTCTTGTCCATGCCATTTGAGATCTTCGCATTTCTTGACGCGATTTCATGAAATTGACCTCATTTTTGTGTCATTGGGACCATTAGGGACGTGAGTATGTGCTCATTGCCTCATTTGGACATGCCTAAACTTCCCAAAAATCAAAGTATGTTGCCCGTGGTCCATGCATAAATTACTTGTACCTTAGGTTCGACTAGTCATTTTGGCGCAGTTAAGTGCATGCTAGCATTTCCTAGGATAAGTTGTTGTATGTTTGTGGGGGAAATTATGGGATGGGCATATTATTGTTGAGACCAAAATGACAATTTCTCCGAAGTGACTATGCCTTTTCGGGACGGAAAGAATATGACACTTGAAAATGACTTATGCATTTTTAAAGGGGACGGGAACTTTTCTCCAAAATGACTCTTAAAATGACTTATGCAATTTTAAAGGGGACGGAAACTTTTCTCTAAAAATGGCCCTTAAAATGACTTATGCAATTTTAAAGGGGATGGGAACTTTTCTCCAAAAATTGACCCTTAAAATGACTTATGCAATTTTAAAAGGGACGGAAACTTTTCTCTAAAAATTGACCATTAAAATGACTTATGCGATTTTAAAGGGGACATAAACTTTTCTCTAAAAATGGCCCTTAAAATGACTTATGCAATTTTAAAGGGGACAAAAACTTTTCTCTAAAAATTGCCCTTAAAATGACTTATGCAATTTTAAAGGGGACATAAACTTTTCTCTAAAAATGGCCCTTAAAATGACTTATGCAATTTTAAAGGGGACAGAAACGTTTCTCTAAAAATGGCCCTTAAAATGATTTATGCAATTTTAAAGGGGACAAAAACTTTTCTCTCACTTGTTATATTTTTTTTTGTGCAATCATTATGAGCATTGGTATCTGTAAACTGTGTTATTCATACCTTTGCTATGTTTACCTGTAGGGTGGTGATCCCAAGTCTCGAGGGTCGCCGGATGCTTGCTTCTCTTTGTGGGAATCCATGCCTGAGTCTGTTGATGATGCTCCCGGTCCGAGGGAGTGGGTGGCACATACGGGACTGGTGCCTTTTATAGAGGCTGTGGGCCAGCTGGTGAACACCAATAGGAGTATGGAGCTTCTTAATGCTCTGGGTGAATATTGGTGGGACACAACCCACACGTTCCATCTGAGCTGGGGAGAGGTGACTGTGACCCCTACTGACTTTGCGATGATTACCGGGCTTTCCTTTGGCGGGCATCCGGTTGTTTGGAGGGATAGGATCCCCGAGGCCGAGATCAGGGCGCTCATTGGATTTTCAGGTCCTACCAAGGGTTTGGGCATCCTAGTGCAAACAGTCGAGAGGGTCATTCGGGCCAACTTTCTAGAGTATGCGGCGGGCCGGATTACCGCTGAGCAGCTTGGGCGCTCCTATGTGTGGCAGGACTATTCTTTCATTTATGCTGAAGGCCGGGTTCACATGGTGGCCGTGTCTGTCGCAGGAGGGGAAGCCCCGGTTGGAGAAATTCCCGTTGATGCGGTATGCATTCTTTTCCATTTGTGCACACTCATCCCATATTTCTGTCTCCTCCCTTGCTGAGCAGTTTCCTTATCCATGTGCAGGTTGCTGCGCGAGCTTTGCTGGGGAGGCCTTCTCTCCTAAAACGGGCCAAAAGGTGGATAAAGAGGTTCGTTGGGCGCTCTTCTAAGGGGCCTCGGACAGAATCCATGTTTGCACCGGGCAGAAACTCGGTGAGTGGTGGGGAGAGGCCTTTCCGTCGGTCGTCGAGCGTGGAGCTACCGCCGTCCTTTGTTCGTCACCATACCTTAGGCGGGGCTGATTTGGAGGCCTTTCGTGATTCACTCCGAGATCCTGGCTCCCACGAGATCGCTCCGGACCCATTTGCCCACTTGGCCTTAGAGCGCGTGGATCCCCTGCCGGCAAGACATTTGGGTTTTCACTCCCAGATTCCTCCTTCCTTCTTTCCAGGCCAATCCTCTTCTGGTGAAGGTTCCAACATGGCAGAGTCCATTTTCTTCTTTGACCCTAGCATGTACCCGCGTCGTCCTTTGGAGAGAGTTCATTCGCCTCCGGAGGATCCTTACCCAGATTCAGACTAGGGTACACCAACCTGAACAATCTTTCTTTTGGCTTGTTTTATTCGAAAACAGTGTATGAAAATTTGTTATCTTTGGTTGTTTAAATCATTGTAAATTCATCATTTATGCCTGGCTTGGGCCTCGAGAGGGCTTTGTGGTCATTATTGGACCGTCGGGGATTCCCAAGATGTGTTTGGACTCAATCACGAGGGGTTTGACAGACTTTGAACAAGCGAAAATGAGTTTAGCTTGTGGGAGATCAGTTGATATAGGCTGCTGATGTGAATTTTTTCACAGGGACAAAACCAGCCGTACGGGTTGTTCAAGCATGGTTGACTTTTTCGACCAAATTTTCTGGGTGCTTCTGGGGAATTTTGACAGATGAGGGTTTATTTGGTTTAGACTGTTTTACTCAAAGCATGACTTTTCGTCGGTCTTTCCATTGCACGATTACGGCTAGCCAGCCCCATTGTGATGTCTTGTCGAGACAAATCCTCGAGTTTTTCGACCACGGTTTGCCAGCCCCAGTGTTTCACATTTCCGGGAATCATTCCTCGGGTTTCTTTCCCTTAATTGTCCAACCATATCACTTTTCTCCTTTCCATATTTCCTTTATATTCCCTCTTTAGGAGTGGCCTAGTTGACTTTTGACACGGACGAAAGCAAAAGTTGACTTTGACACGGACAAGAGCAGATTACACTTGCTCACGCGAGTAAACACACATAGGCTTTTACGGGAGTGAGTCCCTTTTCTGAGAGAGGAAGCCTATGGACATAAATTCACGTGTTTGGCTCTTCCTAAGATGTGGAAGAGAAGACTTGTCGAGGCATTCGAAATCAGCTTCAATTAATGTAATCAAGATGTTTGCTTGAACAGATCTTGATTAGTATTTAGGTCAAAATTCAAGTAATTAGCCTTAACGTGCATAACTGTTACGACCCATTGGATTAAGATTCGATCAATGGCAAGATCGGGAGGAGAAGTTGTTTATGGGGGGGATTAGTCATTATCTGGAGAATTGGTCATTGATGGGACCGGGGAAGGAGAACCGGGTCATTTTGGGAGGACCAAGGTTGTATGGATTCATTTCATGTATGACCGGACCCGAGGTTGCCTACGTTCCCCTCAGTGTGAGGGGCTCAGGTCATCGTAGTTCGGCTCTTGGGCCACTTTGGCTGGGGTTGGTATCTTTTGCTGTCTCGGAGGACGTCATTGCTGACTTTGCTTTAGGTGAACTCTTTGAGATGGGCCTTTTTGGGTGTACCCTTTTTGGTATGGACGGGCTATTTAATGCAAGCATTTCTTTTTGCCATTTTTTTTAGGGGAACGGGCGCCCATCAGCCCCAACTTGTCATCGTGGGCATTGGCTTTTTTCACCGTTTTTCACCTATCCTATCTTTGATTTTGACAATTCGGGAAGTCTGCATGTGCACTTATGGCTGAACTTTGGTGGCTGAGCAACAACGTCCTCGTCTTTTCACTGTCTCGGGATGCTTTTAATGTGCATCGGGAGTTTGCCTCAGAAAGGTGTCTTGGGTCGTGTATCGGGTAGTGTATGGGGGAAGATTTGCCATTGATGGACTCCTTCATGCCAACGGGTCACAACATTCATTCATCTTAAGATTAATCATTGGAATTTAGCACCTTTTACGTTTAGATCCATTCATCCCTTTATGAGTCGTTGTTGACTTCTATGTTTGGGGGAATAAACTCATCATATTGGGGATATAACAATCATTTGGAAACATTAATGGGAGTGATTCCGAGAGTTAGTGTAATTTTTCAAATAATGCCTCAAGTCTAGGGAGAATAGAAGTAAAAGACAATTCATTTCATGGAAGACTCAATTTTTACAACTCTGGACTTGTGTTGGTCCCAAAGGGGCAACAAGGGTATGAAAAATGCTAGAGGGGGGGGGTGAATAGCGTTTTAAAATTCTTTTCAAACCCTTTTGTAAATCGATGGCTTATGCGCACAGTTATCAAATAAGCTAAGTATAACACACAGTGAGAGTGTGAAATGCACAGCAGAAGTTTTAAGCAGCACCTGCGCAGGAAAAAGCTGCGCAAGGATAAAAACGCACGCGCTAAGTTTTGGCTTAAAGAGTTGGATAAAATGTTCTAAGGCAATAAGCAAAAACAAACACAGCAGGAATAGTAGCAATCTGATAAGATCAAATAAAGCAATAATTCAGAAATGATTAAGCAGGATATAAATAGCGAGATTAAAGAACAAGCTATTTGGAGAGGTTCGATCAATGAAAGATCTACGTCCTCTACCAAGATGGTTAGTCTTGGATTTTCTAATGGAGATCTTATTATATGAGAGTTACAAGATACAACAATGAAACACAACTATCTCAAAGATCTATAATCTATGAAGAACAAATCCTAGACTAAACCGGTGTATCTCAAGAAGTAAGATCTAAATGATCAAAGCTTCAAGAGGTGTGTGTGTGTTTAGAAATTCTGGGCTCTATGAATCTGTGAGATGAAGAGCATGAAGAATTCTGGTGATTTAAAGCTTAGGATCTGGGCAAGAGTTTGAAGGTATGAAGGTTTGAAGGTTGATCTTAAATCTGTGAATAGTAAGCAGCAATCTTCAGAACTTCAAGGATATTAGAAAGCACAAACTCTAGCAACTTGGAAATGAAGATGAGCTGGCTATTTATAGCTGAGAGCTTGAATATAGCCGTTGGAGCTCTGAGCAAGGACGATGAGCTGGCACGATATGATTGGTGCGCAGGTGTCCTTTATAGCCGTTGGGGCTCTGATCAAAGTTGATGACCTGGCATAATATGATTGGTGCGCAGGTATATAGAGCCGTTGGAGACTGAGCATAAAGACCAATTTCAAAAGATTCTTCTAGAAGGTTGACAGCTGTCTTCATTTGACATATTTCTCTTGAGCGCGTCTCCACCGTTGGATCTGCTAAGTGTGCTTGTTTTGTCATTTCTGCACACCTTAGCACTCTTAAAAGAGTACATCTTCAAAGCGTTTTCTAAGTTAGGTGATCTGAATGAATCGAAAGCTGAGCAAGATAGAATACTGCGCAGGAGAGACCTGCGCAGTGGTGTACTGCGCAGAGTAGTCCTGTGCAGGGTCCACAGTCTTGCTTAGATCTTCATTCCAATTCGCTCCGAGCCCTATGTTCTAAGCCTATACTATAAAATGGACTAAGCTAAAAAATGAAGTTATAAAACTTCTTACATAGGGTCCTAAAATCCATAAAATATTAATAGGTGATGGTATCAATCAATTCTAACAAAAATAGGAGGGTTAAGAAGTAAGCATACCCAACAATCTCCCCCTAAATGATTGATGCCATTACCTACTATAACAAAGGCAATTCATTGTACTTGATAATAACATGTCCATAAAGATGTGATTGGCAAATCATGCCTCAAGTCAATGCACACACTAGCTAATGTCATAGATTTCTAGTCTATCCAAAAGATTAGCTTACAAAAAGGGAAAGATAGAAATATCATTCAGCGCATACAAATAATATGAGTTTTAGTTTTAAGTATGCGTTTTAAACTGAATGTTTAAGCATTATGCGTTAAAAATATGAACAGTTAAGATTATGCGCATGGGTTGAAATAATGCAGTCATTGTTCCACAAACAAAGAGTTTGAATTGAACAAGGTTTTGGAAACACATGATGCGATTTTTCTCATTAAAACTTGAAGTGTAAAGAGTTGCAGATTACAAGTTTGAATAAGAAAAACAAAATGCGCACAAAAAGAAATACTTTGCGCAAAAACAAAAATTACATAGAACCTAGTCTATGTTGATCCGGTGCAAGGCTTCGCGCAGCTCATTCTGCAGACTGTTGAACTTATTCATAAGTTCAATCTTCAGTTCTTGAAATTTTTCTCTGAACGCTACAGCCTCACCGACATAGGTATCCATTCCTCTGCGCATATCTCTGTTATCTTCTCGCAGTTCTAGGAAGTTGGCTCTATACTGCACTTGATGTCCCGTCATTTGATTAAAATAAGACTGCTCAGCAGCTTTAATAGTGTTGATGACGGTGGCCTGCGTTGCTTCGAGTCTTGGTCAGTGTGGAGGCGCTGAGTGTTCACGCTGGCTTGAATATCGAACATGGCTTGATCCATCCTAGCGTTGAACCCATCAGCGAAATCAGTCATCGCTTGAGTTATGCACTCCCTGACACTTTCCATATTAAGAGTATTGGCATGCGCGGGACCACCTTGTTCCAATCTTTCCAACATCATCGCTTCCATCCCTGCAAACCCTTCATGCAACCCATCGGCCAAGCTCTTGCGCAGACGCTTAAGCAGTCCTATAAACCCATCATTGATAGCTGTATAGGTGCAGACGTTTTCAAGCATCCCAGCTATTGACTTCAATGAGTCCAGGACCATTTGGTCTAAAGCATCAGGGACGCGCTGCGCAGAGGGGCAGGCGGAGGTACTTGCCTTTGATATATTCTCCCCCTTAATGGCAGCAATCTCTAAACGCTGCGCATCAAGTTGCTCTTGGATAGCTGTCTGCGCAGTAATGAGCTGAGTCATTTGGGACTGCGCAGCAACCTGGTTGACTTGAATAGTATTGAGAGCCTGGAGAATTTGGCGTAGATCAGCGGAGGAAGATAGAGAGAAAGTAGATACTGTAGGAACGGAAGGAATAGCTTGAGCTGGAGGAGGAACTTTGGGAGGAAAGTGCGTTGGAGAAGGTTGTTTGGGAGAGAGATGAATAGGATCAGTAGCAGGAAATCGATGCGTAGATGAGTGCGTACTGCTGCTATCTGTATCAGTTGTGCGCACATCTCCTTTCTTTTCATCTTCAGGAGGATTAACAGGAGCCTGTTGCGCAGCATCATCGGCCTGCGCAGACTTGGTAACTTCATCCGCATCTTCATCTTCTAAGTCCAAATCATCATGGAGAACAGAGGTGCCAGGTTGAGTATTTCCAACCGGAATATTTAGGCGTTGAAAAGCACTTGATGATGGTTCAGGACAAGGAGGAGCCGCAACTTTTGGTTGTCCTTTCGCAGTGCTGCGCACAACTTGTTTCTTGCACGGAGTTCGAGGAGGATCATCCTTAGCAGGTGCGGCAGCAGCGGCCTTGGCAGGCGTACCGGAGACTTGAAAAGCTTCATCCATCCAATCATCACTATCTCCTGTACCCTGAGCATGAGGGGCTTCAGCAGCCTTTGGATCTTGCTCCCCCTACGCGGTATCATCCGCAGCATCAGCAGCAGTCTCATCCATTCGAGACTCGCTGTCTTCTTCAACCATAGCCGCTGCAGGAGGAAGTCTGGTAAATGCAGGCTTTTTCTTGGTTTTAGCAGGAGAGGGAGCAGGCGCAGGAGGATCTTTGCGCTTCTTTGAAGGTTTGGGAGCAGGGGGTGGTAAATCAAATCTAATTTTAATGCCAGCAGTTGATCTGACATTTGGAATTTCCTTCACCTTTTCTGGCGCAGGATCTGCAATACCTTTGCCTTTGCGCTTTGCCTGCGCAACAGCAGTTTCAGGTTCAGTGGGCGCAGAGGCCTTGGAAGGCTGCGCGGCAGTGTTCTTTGTTTGGGTTGAGGGCTTCATCATCATCATCACTATCAACCCAATCTTCCTTGTCTAGGCTGGTGTCCTTGTTCCAGATCTTGCGATAATCACTGCGACCATTTCATTGCACAGAGAGTAGAGGTGAGAGATGGAATAGGTATTGGTGCAAGGGACTTTGAGATCAGGACGCTTCTGCACGAAGGGGTGCGCAGCTCAGAGACATTCATCAGAAACTTGGATAATAGCCTACAGTGAGTTCTGTACTTGGCTACTTCTTGTCCATGCGCTTGTCATAACTCTCCGATGCATCCCATAGCTCGTCAAAGAGAACAGAGGACCAATCTAGAACATCGCCGTTATAAACAGCAGCGCAATAAGCACTGCTTGGAAATGAACTTGCCCTTATTTCCATTTTTTTCAGCTTACGGAGTCGCCAATAATGGTGCAAAGGTGATACATCACCTCACCAAATTCTTGCGATCATGAACGCCTCCATTTCTTAACCAGAGAAGGTTCCCCACCCAGTTTCTCTGCGCAAGCTTGTTTTGTTTAGCTTCAGAATAGGCTTCTGGCGCATCATCAACCTTAAATCCGCAAAGCTTTTTGAGTGACGCAGGAACAATGCGCACTAAAAAATTCCGAACGACTGAGCGGATAACATCAATCTTCTCTCGAGTCTGCTTGTGCATCATGGTGACTCTCTCTGCATTCTCAAAGAACTCTTCTACAAGAGAGGGGACATAGAAGTCCTGAGCCAGTGTAAAGAGAGGTAAGATGCCGGAAGAATCCATAAGATGAACAATCCATCCTGCGTCCGACAGCATCTTTGTGTAGCGCAGCAAGATCTAGTTCCCAGCCTTGTAGGAAGTAGAAAGAATTCTGCGCAAAATAAGAATAGTTTAGTCAAGAATTACGCATGGAGCGAAGCGCATGCGCAGATACACGTATGCGCAGCATCTCCATAGGAAACAAATGAAAAAGATATGCGCAAAAACGCAAACACTAAGAGATATTAGGCGACCCAATCAAGAGAAGAAAATAGGAACTTGATGAACAGGGAATAATAAAATATGAACACGAAGAACATCAAGAACACTAAAAATCAAAGTTTGACCACAAAGGACAAAAAGTATATCGAAATAACCGCATTTCAGAGACGAAAAACAACTAAGAAAACAAGATTTCCAAAAACAAACATTTAGCCCAGAAATCGAGAATAACTGTTCGTCTGCCTCGGAGGTTTTCGAACGAAATTTTTGCAGAAACATATGAAAACAGTACTGATCGTGAAATAAAGTACATACAAAGGTAGATCAGAGAGAGACGAACTCAAAACAACAGACGATTTCAAAATGATTAACAGATAAGAGCCAAATTGATAAAGGGAGTTTTAAGAGCTCGAGACATAACAATGGCGGATTGACTGAAAAGGAGTTCAAGGGTCAGAATTTGTTACCATGTCGTCAATAGTTTTAGCTTCTGGAGGAGGAACCTCTTCAACAGGTTCATGGACCTCACCAACTACCTTAGCTTTCGATTTCGGGGAGCATTTTAAAAGAAACTAGGGTTTTTGAAAAGGAAGAGAGAGAAGTTTTGCAGAGATTGAGAGAAAAGTCAAGGAGAGAAGAAAAGGAAATGATTGGGAGATGGAGAGTAGGTTGCAGATGAGATAAAAAGGATGAATTTGTGAAAGAGAGGAGAGAGCAGGAAAGAGAGAAAAGGGAGAGAGTCAAAATGATTTATACCGAAAGGGAAAACATGCATGACGTCAGTGAGGCGGTTTGGTAAAAGACGGCGATTTGGTGAAAAACGTAGAGGCGCACGATAGCCAAAGCGACGTGGCCGAATAGGGAACGCGCGTGCGCAGACCTGACGCGCGAGTGAGTGAGTAGGTCTAGGCAGTCACAGTCATATCAACTCCCTCATAAATGTTGATCAGGAATTCTAACAGGCGCTATCATTAATGGCCGTTTGTATTTAATGATAATGGGACATGCGCAGGGGCAAAAGTGTAATTTCCCAAGAAATTTCAAAAATAAGGCGAGGGAAAATTTTAATTGCACATATCCTTGTGAACTAAGCGTTGACTTTTCAGTCAGGGACCTAAGTGCAATTTCTAATAAATAGAAGACTTACCTGCGATCCACGAAGTGTGCGCATGTTAAAATCATTCGCAGAACTGTAATAGCCCAAGAGACTCTTAAACCAGATTATTCATTAGAGTTATGCGCAAATGAAGTACTGCGCAGGGGTTTGCGCAGAAGCATGGATCTTGACCTATGATGAATATTTTATCAAGCAAACACAAGATTATTAGTATTAACAAATCATATGGACAGTTAGCTAAGTTCAAGCATACACATTTCTCCTCTCAAGAATACAAATCTCTTTCCGTCAAGAGCCTTTGTAAGAATATCAGCAATTTGATTATCTGTCCCCGTGCTCTAAATGAATGTTTCCTTTTTCCACGTGGTCCTTGAGAAAGTGATATTTGATGTCGATGTGCTTTGTATTTGAATGCATGACAGGATTGTTGGAGACAGCTATGGTGGACATATTATCGCAGAATATTGGGCAGTTTGCTTCATGAATTCCATAGTCCACTAGTTGTTGCTTCATCCATAGGATTTGGCAGCAGCAGCTTCCAGCAGCAATGTATTCAGCTTCTGTAGTGGAGATGGACACCGCAGCTTGCTTCTTGCTTGCCAACGCAACAAGTCGATTTCCAAGGAAATGACAAGTTTCCACTCGTGCTCTTCCTATCAATAGTGCATGCTGCGTAATCTGCATCTGAATAACCTAGCAAATCGAAATTCGAATCTTTGGTGTACCAAAGTCCAAGGTTAATAGTTCCAGAGAGATAACGGATAATGCGTTTAACAGCAGTTAAGTGTGCTTCTCTAGGGTCCGCTTGATAGCGCGACACAAACACTAAACATAATATCTGGCTTACTTGCAGTAAGATAAAGAAGAGAGCCAATCATACCTCGATATAAAGTTTGATCAACTTTCTTACCTTTCAAGTCTTTGTCAAGTTTATTGCCCGTGGCCATTGGAGTGTCGTATGCTTTAGCATTCTCAAGTCCAAATTTCTTGATTAAGTCCCTTGTGTACTTGGCTTGATTTAATGAAGATTCCATCATTCAATTGCTTGATTTGAAGCCCGAGGAAGAATGTGAGTTCTCCCATCATGCTCATTTCAAACTTGTTTTCATGAGTTTCTCAAAGCGCTTACAAAGTAACTCATTAGTAGAACCAAATATAATATCATCGACATAAATTTGAACAAGTAAAGAGTGATCATTATACTTAGCAATAAAAAGAGTTGTATCGATTTTACCATGCTTGAAGCCTTTCTCTAGTAGGAATTTTGATAGCGTATCGTACCATGCTCTTGGAGATTGCTTAAGTCCATACAAAGCTTTTGAAGCTTGAAGACGTGATTTGGAAATCTGCTATCTTCAAATCCAGGTGGTTGTGCTACATAGACCGTCTCTTGGAGTTCACCGTGAGAAATGCGCTCTTCACATCCATTTGATAAAGCTTGAATTTCTTGTGAGAGGCATAAGCTAAGAAAATTCTTATAGCTTCAAGTCTTGCTACAGGCGCAAATGTTTCATCGTAGTCGATTCCTTCCTCTTGCCTATAGCCTTGCGCCACCAACCTTGCTTTGTTTCTTGTGATACTTCCATTCTCATCCATCTTGTTTCTGAATACCCATTTTGTACCAACAACTCCTTGGTCATGAGGTCTGGGTACTAAGGTCCAAACCTTGCATGCTCCAAATTGGTTAAGCTCTCTTGCATAGCAGTAACCCAGCTTGACTCTTGGAGCGCTTCGTCAATCTTCTTTGGTTCGATTTGAGAGATAAAGGAGTGATATTCATCATCAAAGTTTGATGAGTAC
>JAOWBW010000751.1:223379-333658 GCA_026119855.1 Campanula takesimana | reverse complement strand
CTTTCTCCCTTCTACCTTACTTTTTATACTCACAACAATTAGCCACTACTATTCCCTCCTTAATTACCGTGCAAACCTAAATTGTGCACATTCTTATGGGGCAGAATGAGTATGTATATATATATATATGTGTGTGTGTATATATATATATATATATATATATATATATATATATATATATATATAATATATAGGGTCGCGCTCCTGTGAGAACCATTTATATTGAGAACGTGAGAACCAATCATAACCATTAGATTAGAAAAAAAAATTCAAGGGTCTAGATGTTAGATACATTGGATACACTTGGATACATTAGTTAATTTTCGAAAAACAATTGGATACATTAGTTTTTAACATAGTGTATCCAAGTGAAACACTTAGATACAATACTTATTAACCTATTGTATCCAAGTATAATATCGATTTTTTTGTAATGTATCTAAGTGTATCAATTGTATCTAACATATGGACCCTTGATTTTTTTCCTAATCTAATGGTTATGATTGGTTCTCACGGTATTTAGATTCTCATTTGAGCACCTACCTATATATATATATATATGTATATATATACTCCCTCCGTCCCAATTTAAACTTCAAAAAAAATTTGGGTTCAAGAATTAAGAAAAAGGTGATGTGTTGTGAGTGTAGATGGTTTGGTAAGAGAGAGAAACTGGGGTAGGAAATAGTTAGTGGATAATTGTTGTGAGTATTGTTAGAACATGGCTTGCATTACAAGTCATTTAGCTTTTTCATACATGAAATCATACCTATAATGTTAATATAAAGTGTAGTCAATAATAATAATAATGTGTAGAATTCCTGAAATGTAATTTATCTATTTATGATGGGCAAAATGGTAAATTAACATTGCTTAAGAATGAATAGGTGTGGTCCCTAAATGAAGTGTCACCATGTTTACTATTTAAAGGCCTTTCCATCAAGCCTAAAACATACTACATTCTTACTTTCTATCATCTAAATTTACTTCATATTGTTGGAAGACTTTGAGAGATTAAGAGACACTCATCATTTAGAAGATCCATTCCCTTACATCTTCTTCTTATTCTTCATTTCTCCCTAAAGTCAAGAACATGGATTCAACAGGTATATCTCGCTTCCGCCTTCATCTCTTCCTCAATCTCTTTCCAGAATAGAGTATGACATTCAGGGTTAAGATTGTTCCAATAATTGGTATCAGAGCCCGCTCATATTTTGGTTTGAGTTTATGCTTTAATTGATTCATTTTTTCCTGTTGAATCATAAAGACTTGATGTTGATTAGGGACTCTAATTCATTCATAGAGTATTGATAATCTTCATCTGAATTTAAGAAAATGATTTGAAAGTTTTGTTCATTAAACTCAATGGTTCAAGTTTGACTATCCCTTCATAACATGGTTTTATGTTTTAGTGCATACCATGTGGATCTATTTACTTAATTCCATTATTTTTAAAAGCAAGATTATCCTAAATAGCATGGTTTTATGTTTTATGTACATACCATGTGGATCTACTTGCCGTTCATTGATTTTGGGAAAGTTTAAACAAAATTCAGAAAGTGCAGAAAATGTTCTGCTCGGTCGAGTCTTATGATCTGCTCGGCCGAGCACTTGAACCGGTGTGTTGGTCCGAGCGGGCGTGTTGTTTATCCCGGTCTGACCTATTGGACTGTACGGTCGGGTCCTTTGTTTTGCTCGGCCGTGCACAACATATCGAAAAAGCAAAAGTTTCTGTTGATGGTGCTCGGCCGTGTCCTTTTCTATGCTCGTCCGTGCACTTTGTTTTGGCACGGTCGTGCACTTTGTTTAGCACGGTCGTGCACAACATGTCGAAAAAGAAAAATCATTCTGTTGGTGGTGCTCGACCGTGCACTTCTCTATGCTCGGCCGAGCAAACACTGTTCACAGAATTTGGATTCTTTAAAATTTTTGCATAATTTTGTTTTCCCCTTTTGATCAAAACATTCATTTTTCAAACCTTAAAGCCTTGATTAATTATATGCTTAAACAATTTTATTCATTGTTTAAATAATATCATCGCCAAAGTGATTAACGTTATTTAAACCCAAAATTGTTAAAGTGTTGAATGTGTAAGTTGATATGTGAATGACATGAATTTTTCAAAGAAGATCTTGACATTTGACTAAATTTGTGCATTAATGTGGTAACAAATGAAATGAACATTAAGTTGTTTTGTTAGATGCTTATGTCGTCCCAAAGGAAGATTAAGCATTTGATTAAAACGTTGTTTAAATTGCTTGTTACCTAAGGCAATCATTTATGAGTCAACTCGCAATCCAAAGATTAGTTTTGATGTCATGTGATTAGATATTGATGGGATTTCATTTGATATAATTAATCATTTATTCATAATGTAGTTACTTATAATATTGTATTCATTCTTGTTCTTGTTTCCCAACAGATTTACTCATTGCTTCATCAATAATTACTGCTATGAGTACCGTACCGATGTTAAATGAGACTAATTTTAAAACTTAGAAAAATAAAATGATAATGATCTTAGGCTATATGGACATAGATCACGCATTAAGGGAACCATTTCCTCTTCCTCTCTCTAATGAAAGCACTCAAGAAGATTGCTTAAATGTAGAGAAGTGGAAACGCTCCAACCGCGTGAGCCTAATAATCATGATTATTGTTATCCCGGAGACCATTTTGAACAGTGTCTCCAAGGATGTTGATGCTAAAACATTCCTTGATTTGAGGAACGTTTAGCATCCACCTCTTCTCATGGGACAAAGAGAAGAGGGAAGGAAATTGCGGTTGCAAATAATAAGAAGCCTAAGGGATCATCTAATGGTCATAAGGAAAAGAAATGCTTCTTTTGCAAGGACCTCACTCACATGAAGTATGACTACCCTAAGTATCACGCTTGGCGTATTAAGAAAGGTATGTCATTTGGTCTTGTTTTGTATTAAGGCTAATTTGGTTTTAATTCCTATATATACATGGTGGTTGATTTTGGTGCAACAACTCACATAAGTGTGTCTATGTAGGGTTGCCTGAGTTACCGAAGAACCAGTAAAGATGAAAGATTCATCTATATGGGAGCTGGCAATCCGGTTGAAGTTTTAGGCATAAGGATTTTTAGGTTATTGTTAAAGTACTGAGTATTATTTGTATTAATAATACATTCATTGTACCGTCATTTAGACGGAATTTAATATATATCACAATATTGAACAAGAAAGGTTATTTTGTTCATTTGGTAATAATAAGTGTGATCTTTATTCAATTCCAAGGTTGTTGGTACTAGTATTTTGTCAAGTAATCTATGCTTACTTGACACTATTCAAACAATAAATGAGTTCCATAATAATGAAACCAAAATAGAAAGCAAAAGTTATCAAGTGAAAATTCTTATACCTTATAGCATAAACATTTAGGTCATATCTCCAAGAGGAGAATTGACAAGCTTATGTCAAAAGGAATCTTTTAAACAAACTTGATATTCAAGAAAAAGACTTTGCATTAAATGCCTTAAAAGGAAAATTTACAAACAATAAAAGAAAATATCCCCGAGAGCATCAAGTGTCCTAGAACTAATACTTAAGTATATTTGTGGACCATTCACTAACCTTTCATGGAATTATCAACAATATTTTATTACGTTCATAGACGACTACTCTCATTATGGGTATATTTATTTACTTCATGAAAAGTCTCAATTTTTGACGTTTTCAAAGTCTTATAAGGTCGAAGTTGAAAGTCAATTTAAGAAGACTATTAAGAACGTTAGGTCCGATCGTGGTAGTGAATACTATGATCGGAATAACGGTTTTGGGGAACAACGTCCGGGTCCTTTTGCTCGCTATCTTGAAGAGTGTGGGGTTGTCCCTCACTACACTATGCCGGAAACGGCTTGCATGAATGGTGTAGCTAAGAGACATAATATAACCCTTAAAGATATGGTAAGAAGTATAATTTCTTATACTTTCTTACCTCACTCATTATGGACGATACATTAAAATCGCAAATTATATTCTCTATAGAGCTCCCTCTAAGACCACTACTAATAAAAACCTAATGAATTATGGACAAATAAGAAACTGTCCTTAATTCATCTTCATTTATGGGGTTGTCCAGCCGAAGTTAGGCCTTATAGGCTTAATAAGGGCAAAACTGGACGCTAAGACTATTGGTAGCTATTTGTTGGGTATGATGAGAGATCTAGGGGCTATAAATTTTACAACCCGAAAACTAGAACTTTTTGAAACGAGAATTGCTAGGTTCTTTGAGGATGTTGACTTTAGAGGGGAAATTTGGGAATAGTTTTGAATTTGAAGTGGAAGAGGCATCCATTTCTATACCTCTTCCCATAAGTTCCATTTGAAAATCAAGTATTTGTACCTGAAATTCAAAAGGGACATACAATTCAAAATAAAGACTCCCCTATAAATATTGAACAACATAGAAATGTTGATCATAAAAAGAGGAAATTCAACAACCTCAAAATAAGGAAGAACCGGTGCCCTTAAGAAGATCCAATAAAGTAAGAAGAAGTGCTATTTCAGATAATCATGAGGTGTTCTCTTACCGAGAATAAAGGACACTTAGGTTTAGTGGGAGATGAGTCACTCACCTTCCATGAAACCATTAATAGTCCTAATTCTCATAAGTGGATCAATGCCATAAATAAAGAGTTGAAATCTATGAATGATAATGACATTTGGGATCTTGTTCCATTACCTAAAGATGTGAAATCCATTGGGTGTAAATAGGTCTTTAGGACCAAAAGGGATTCACAAGGTAGTTTATAAAGATATAGGGCTCGTCTTGTCACTGAAGGTTATACTAAAAAAGGAAGGCATTGGTTATAAAGACACATTTTTCCGGTATCTTCTAAAAACTCTTTTAGGATCATTATGGAACTAGTAGCACATTTTGATCTTGAGCTTCATAAAATGGATATAAAGACAACTTTTCTTAATGGAGACATTGAGGAAACTATCTATTTGAAAGAAACCAGAAATGGTGACTTATTTGGATCAAACTAATTAATTAGTTTCTAAACTTAAGAAATCCATTTGTGGGCTCAAGCAAGCTTCTCGTCAATTGGTATTTAAATTTAATCAAGTTATCCTTTCATTTGGTTTTGAAACGAATCTTGGTAAAAATTATGTATACCATAAGTTCAGTGGGAGTAAATTTAAAATTTTGGTCTTATATGTGGATGATATTTTGCTTGCTAGTAATGATATGAACCTTCTTAGGGAAACTAAGAAATTTCTTATTTGAAATGAAAAATCTTGGTAAGACATTTTGTATTAGGAATTCAAATTCACCGTGATCTCTCACGAGGTATTTTAAGATTATCACAAAAGGCCTATATGGAAAAGGTATTACAAAGGTTTACCATGCAAACTGTAAACCACTTGACACCCCTAGTTTTAAAGGAGACAAGTTGAGTCTAAAACATTCTCCTGAAAGTAATTTTGAATACAAGTATATTGAAAATATCCCTTATACATCAGCAGTAAAGAAGCTTAATATATGCGTAAGTCTTATATTTATTGTTGGGATGCTTGGTCAATACCAAAGCAATCCGAGAGAGAACATTAGGTAGCAGCCAAAAGAATGATAAAAATATTTGCAAAACACTAAAGAACGACTTGCCTATATTTTGAAATCGGATCATCTTGAGATCATTAGGTATTCTGATATTTGTTAAATTATATGGCTGCATAAGTTTATTAAGGGACTGCCAATTGTCAACAAGTGTCAAAAGACCTCTTAAGATTTATTGTGACAATCAGGCAGCAGTCGTACAACAACAAGAGTTCATCAAAGTCTGAAGGATATAGACATTAAATTACACGTTGTAAAGGAAAAATGAACAAATAGAAATACAACGTATAGAAACAAACTCCATATTAGCGGATTCGTTTATGAAAGTGTTATCATCTTCAGTGTTTCGCATGAGTGTAACAATCTTGATAACATTTAGTATAGTGGGAGTTTGTGTTGTCCTTTTATTAATTGCTCTCTTATTTTAAAGTTTTGATCTCATTTGGTTAAGTTGGACTAGTTGGAAGAATATGGATATATTCATTATGTTCCATGCTACACATCTACACTTTTGATCTATGTCATTTAGTTGGATTTGTATACGTGATTACTGTGGGTTTAGTTGCGAATCAATTACAACGACTGCCTCTTTAGTCCTTATACTTGGATGACTAATGGACGAGATTGTTATAGATGACAACAAAGTGCACAAATTTGGGTTGTCATTTGTATTATATTTATGATTTTGAAGGAAAGATTTGTTTTTGCAACCCAAGTGGGAGATTGTTAAAACATGGCTTGCATTACAAGTCATTTAGCTTTTCCATACATGAAATCATACCTATAATGTTAAATATAAAGTGTAGTCAATAATAATAATGTGTAGAATTCCTGAAACGTAATTTATCTATTTATAATGGGCAAAATGGTAAATTAACATTGCTTAAGAATGAATAGGTGTGGTCCCTAAATGAAGTATCACCATGTTTACTATTTAAAGGCCTTTCTATCAAGCCTAAAACATACTACATTCTTACTTTCTCTCATCTAAATTTACTTCATATTGTTGGAAGACTTTGAGAGATTAAGAGACACTCATCATTTAGAAGATCCATTCCCTTATATCTTCTTCTTATTCTTCATTTCTCCCTAAAGTCAAGAACATGGATTCAACAGGTATATCTCGCTTCCGCCTTCATCTCTTCCTCAATCTCTTTCCAGAATAGAGTATGACATTCAGGGTTAAGATTGTTCCA
The DNA here is from genome assembly GCA_026119855.1 of Campanula takesimana. Classification (NCBI taxonomy): domain Eukaryota; kingdom Viridiplantae; phylum Streptophyta; class Magnoliopsida; order Asterales; family Campanulaceae; genus Campanula; species Campanula takesimana. The sequence continues at coordinate 326,873 of JAOWBW010000751.1, read as the reverse complement.
ACAAGTATGACACGTGAGACCCACAAATAAAGAAATATAAAAAACTTTCCTTTTATGATTTGAAGTTTAAAATGGGATGCCCAAAATGGAAATTTTTGAAGTTTAAAATGGGACGGAGGGAGTATATTATAAAATCATATTCCAATGAGAACCAATCAAATGAGAACTATGAGAACTGATAACAGCCATTGGATTAGAAAAAGTGTGCGACTCAGATTAGGTAGCTGGTTTGAAAAGGGCGGTGTCAGTTTTGTTATTGTTTTTGTGAAAAGAGAGGGCAGTAATGTAAAATACGCACTGTGACATTTTTGTGATTTTCACCATAAGTGAGCGCCTTGGATTCAGGGGTAAATTTTCCAAATAATCACGTTTCAAAAATATACTCCCTTTGTCTCAGAAAGATAGTCTCATTTTGACTTTTTATGGTCAACAATAATGAACTTTAACCAAGCATCAGTGACAATCTAATCATTCTAATTCTAGTGAATTTTTAAAATTTGTAATTGATAAATCACTATGATTTATCAATAACAATTTTTATAATTTCATTTTGATAATTAAATTGACACCAATATTTGGTTAAAGTTTATTTTTGTTAACCATTAAAAGTCAAATGAGACTATCTTTCCAGGACAGAGGGAGTATATACCTAAATGACATAGAAAAGAAAATATGTACCATACTAGCACTCTTTTTTCCCCAAACCGGTTTGTTTCGCAAGTATCGTTTTCACTTGTGATGCTACCGGAAAAAATGGCGATGTCCGAATAGCAACGGAAATTGAGTCTAGCTAGAGGAAATCGGCCTTTTCTTTGATTGAAACCTGTACACACGAGACAAACGTAAACTACGCCGGGGGCTCTCCGGCAGAAGCCCCTCCGGCGTGAGAATCAGTTCACGAAATAATCTCTAAGTACAGAAGAGAAAGGTGTACTGTGTGTGCGTACTTGAACATACCTCTCAAAATGAACGATGGCTTCCTTATATGTATTGATGTCAGGCGCACCGCACGTTCTTTCCCATCATGTGCTTTGCGCGTGACCTTTCCATGCGACGCTCGTGAATATTTCCAGCTGTCCTTCTCTGATTGGTTCTCACGCTTTCCCATGCAGGGACGTTAATCTCTGACACATTCGTTATTATTGATCAGATATTGTGGGGACCCCTCCACACAAGGGGTTTGCATAAATAAAGATATCATACCGAATACGTGCGACATACAAGCCGTTAGCAAGCCGCTCATATTTTCTATGCCGGAGAATACCTCAAGTGGGCCTCATATTGGGCTAGCTGTATAACCTTCTCGCCATATTATTCATTAACGGGTCTGACTTATCACATTTATAAATACTTACGGGCCAAGCTTGATATGATGGGCATTTAAATAAATAAATCTTTAATTTCTGGCGACATCAGAAGCCCCCAATTTCGAGATAGAATCCATTCATGGTTTCGGCGAGAAATTTTGTTAAATTATCGCTTCAATTGCTCCAACGGGCCAGGAAGCCCCCCCTTTTACCGGTTTCCCTAGGGCCACGTGTCCTTGCAATTTTCGACCTTTCGACTTGTACATCATTTCCCGAGCCTTTTAAATCATTCATCATAAAACCCCCCTTCCCATTACTTTTCTTCTCTCTTGAATTTTCTTTCTCCGTCTCCTTTCACAAAACCCTAATTTTCTAATCCTTTGATTCTTCCCCAAATCATCCTCATTCTCAGAGTTAAACCGTAATCCTTGACTCCCTTTCCAATTTACTGCAACTTTTTCTTCAATACCTGTCCTAATCGGTTGTTTTCGCGGCGCTGGGCCTGGTTCATTCTCAAACGACGTTCTTCCTTATCCCCGCTTCTCGCTTTCGTCCAAATTCCCAGGTATTCTCTTGTGCTTCACTTTTTCCTGATACTCTTCCAGTTATTTTTCTTTCATTTCATGGCAAGAACCAAGCTGTGTCTTAGAAAAGTCCGATATCATTGGTTTAGTGTTTCCGGTGGGTTTTATAGGAGGGATAGAGGTTTGGGTAAGGATTCCATTAGGTGAATTAATAACTTTTATGACCGTCAATGAAGCTGATCCCATTATTATAGGCTCTCTCAAAGCAAAATGCCATCTCTTTCTTAATAGGGCAGCCCCCATGTCGCGCACTTTTTTCAATTCTCGCGATTTGTGTCGGCACATATGTAACTCGTACCCTTCTGCCTTGGAAGATGATGTTTCTAACAGTGAAAATTCCACTCATTCCAGCTTGACTCGACGGTGGCGGTTCAAACAGTCCTTCCTTCGTCAAGTGATTCCGGTAAGATGTCTGATTCGACCGTTCCGCAACTTCAAGAAATTCCCCTTTTCGCCCCTTCAGGTATGAATCCCTTTCATACCGCTTCTAACCCCGATGAACCTTGTCCTTCATCCCGAAATAAGGAGGCGGGCCCTTCCGGCTCTTCTTCGGATAATGTCGCTAACACCTTCGTCCCCCTTTGACTTTTTCTCGTTATCCCGTTACTCATTGGCATACCAAGTATGGGATAGATCATACAAATTACCATATTGAACCTTTTCAAGGCGACACTTCTCTCGCGGCCGCTAGAAACGGGCGGATGGCGTTATCGTCTACCTTCCCAACTTGAAGCTGGCCTTAGATTTCCCCTTGATCCCTTCATCAGCTCAATCCTTCATGAACTTCAAGCTGTTGGTAGTGGTTCCCTAGGCACGTTTAATAAACGTTGTAATTGTTATCATTTATTTCATATCAATAAAGAGATGTTTGATTATTATTGTTGTTCATGTTTACTTATAATAATCCCCGTCCCTAGTACTTATTAAGCACTAGTATAAAGGCTAAATGATCATGGGATGATCATGTTAGATTTATGGGTACTTGTTTGGAACAAGGTACTGGACATGACCCGCTGTATGAGATTTATGTCATGGTCTATGTCGAACATATATCTCATATTAGTTATGTCATTTGAATCCTTAGACATGAAGTTATTATAAGTCTTCCACTTGATGAACATTGTGTTTGACATATTCAAACGCTACCTTAACACGGTAGTTATAAAGGGTATGATTGGCATAATCGGAATCCCGTTGGGAAGAATAATAAGCTAAAGGATTTGTCCCTCCACGGAGAGATGTCAAGCTTGGGCCCCTCGAAGGAATGATGTTGATGAAATGTTTGGCCGGACTCAAATGGATTGATTGGATCAACAGCATTTGAATTATCAACATATTCGGAATCGAGAAAGTATTGAACAAGACAAGTTGACTGTTTGACCATGACTTGTGTTCAATGACATCGTGGACAAAGGGATTGTGACATATTCTAAAGGAATGCGAACTTGTATCTAGTTATGCTATTTGGGTAGGTATGACGGTTTGCTAGAACCTAATCATATCTTATGGGATCATGTTTGAGCCCATTGCCACTTAGTATAATCCTAGAGGGTCACACACAATAGAACGAATCTTAAATAAGAGGACTATATTGGTATTTAGGGTCGGAGGACCTCCAAGGAATTTCTGGAAAGTTCTGGGCCTCCTGGTCAACCAAGCGGGCGCTTGGGTTGCACCAGGCGGGCGCCTGAACAAGCCGGAAAGGAATTGGACTTTCTGTCCAAACAAGCGGGCGCCTGGGTAGGACCAGGCGGGTGCCCGGTATGCCGGTTTGAAATTTCCTAATTCGATTAGGAATGGTTTTTGACACAAGTTACCTTTGGAATAGGTCTTAATTGTGTTTAAAAACACCAACTCGGCCAGACCATATTTACTAGTGCCTTTTGTGAGTCTCAAAGAGTTTGAGAGAGATTTTATTTTGTTCTAAGATATCATTGATTGAGGAACAAAATAACTCACAAATAAATTCCATATAGTTCTTTATTATATTGTGAAAGTGTGTTTCATAATATTGGTCTAGCAACCAAGATCAAAGAAGCTCCTTTGATATTCGTTCAAAGTGGGATACCGCTAGAGGGTGAAAATCATCATCTTCAAAGTTCGTGTTCAAGCTTTGTGATCGTGATCAAGTCTTCAAGTTTCTCCACCAAGACCGAAGAAAAGTTCATAGCCATCAAGGGTTAGTTATTCCTCTATTCATCTTGTTGTATTTGATTTAATCATATGAACGGATCCATGGCTTTGGGTTTTCTTAAATTTTAATTGCTATATTCCGCTGCGCACGTTACTTGGAAACCCAACACAAGCCTCCATCATCGAACTTCATCCCAATGCTATCAGGATAATAACATGTTTTATAGTGGCTGCAGGGCCCTTCGTAAGGAACCTTCTATTCCCTTCTTAATCAATTATTTTATTAGCTATCAAAGTAAACGGAATTCACCGATGGTACTTCTGAGATAATCTTGTCCCTCAAATACAGACCCGGTATAAAATTATTCACCCCCCTTCCGGATAAAGTTCACAACTGGAAAAATGATCCTCTGTTCATCATTTCGCGCTCGGGTTGGACTCATCCTTGTTATCTCAAGTCTTTGAAAACATCTTTGGGCAAAAGAAAACATTGGGTCCTGCAGATAAACTACTAGAAAATCGTATTTGCTCTTCTTTCTCGAAATCCCAATTTCCAGATGCTAGAATTTCATGGAGACGGATTTTGCAGGATAGGAAACTATTGTGTCAAGTGGGATTTCCGATAATTTTCCGGAAGCTCCTGCTCGTGTCGCTATGGCCTTTCCGCCTTGTTATGCCGGATGGGAAACCCATTCTGAGAATTTGCTATCCTTTGAATGTCGCTTATGCGGGGTTCCGGAAAACACACTGCCCGGCCATGACTGAAGTCCTGCGTAAGCGTTCTTAACCTTATTTTATATTCTCTTACAATTGCCTTTCATTTTGTAATGAATTACTTTACATTCCAGGAATTAGGAAAATGAGCTCAGGATCCCATCATAATGCTAATTTGGAATCTGAAACACTTCGAAGACGGCTTTCTGAGGCCCGCTCTGGAGACTTGAGCCGCCTAGATTCTGACCTAGACCTCCCTTTATCGAATGACGGGAAAGATTCCGACGCTATTGCTGCGGCTAAGGCTGAAGCCGCTTTGGCTAGGAAAGCCGCTGCAAGACCTTCAAAAAGAAGGAAGAGGATGCTAGAAGCGGAGGAGGATGAGCATACGGAGGAGTCTATCCCCATAATACAAACCCAAACTCAAGATGAACACAGTATTGAACAATTACTTGGTGAAGACAAGGGCAAAGGCATTTTAGAAGAAAATGAGCCTAGCTGTCGTCGGGAAGATGATGTCGCTCCTGAAGTTACTGGGAATGAAAGTTTGCGAGATGATGACTTTCCGGAACAACCCTTCATTGAGGATTTGACTGCTGATGATGATCATGCCCAATCTCCCATTCCGCCCCCTATTTCTGAGAATGCTCCTTACTATGTAGAAAAAGCCAGTTGGATGCAAGAAGGGTTTGTCAAGCCCTCTGACCCAGAAGGTCTCAGTGATCTTAATGAAGAAGCTATTAATAGGGCTGTCCCTCTGAAAGGTCTGATTACTGCTCCCCATGATGACGATGGTATCATATTGGGTTGTGCAGCTTTAAAACGAGCTGCTGATACCGTTCAAGTTAACGACATGGAAAATCGGGGAAATGATGATCTCCTTTGTGCTGCAGGGATAAACTTTTCTTTGGTATGTTGCCTTTTGTCGTAACCTTTTATCCTCTTTGTTTCCTTGATTTCTCCCTTCTCTTTTAATCTATATTTTCCCGCAGCTGGGAAGCTCTTTGGTTGCATACCACTGTAAAGTTCAAAATTTGGCTGCTCAATTGGTAGATCATGAAGCGTTGCTATGCTAGGCTTCAAAAACTCAGGAGAGTCTAACAAAGAGGTTAGCTCGGCGGGATGCTACTGTTGATGAGCTGAAAAGTGCCAATGATGCTTTAAAAAAGAACTTGGCGGCAAAGGAGACTTTGCTGAAGGAACTCGCATCGATTAAGGCCGAATTCGATGCCGCCAAGACGGAGCACCTAGCCAGCATTGGTCTTTTGACTGGAGAAAACCAACGTTTGAAAGATGAGATCAACGTCTACTAGATGAAAACCAGAAAATGAACTCCGATCTTGCCGCTCAGTCTGAGACTTCAGCCCAATTAAAAGAACAACTTTCAAAAGCCCTTGCCGATTCTATGGATGTGAGCGATCAATCCATTTTACAAGTGATGCGCGCCGCTGCAGCCGATCAGGAGGAGATTCCCGCCATTACTGTAGAACGTTGGCCAAGTGGGGCTCCGAACTTATCTACAGCGAACATTCTCGCCGGGTCATTCTCTGGTGCCTTACTCCAAGGAAGAACTTGAAACTTTAAGAGGAGAGATTTCATACTTAAGCGACCAAAATGGACTCCTCCACCTATTCTTAAACCGAATGCTGTTGCTTTATGGGGCGCTATGCGAGGAGAAGAATGCCGCCTGAATGCCGCCCGCAAACTCGCTCTTGCCTCCTATGATGAGAGTCATGCCGATGATGATCAAAGTGCTGAGGCCCCTTAATCTATGATCTTACTTGAACACTCTTATCAAGCTTGTTTAACTCTTTTTTAACTCTAATTGCCGCTTGCATGCCGTAACTGACTTTTAGGGCTTGCGTGCCCGTGTTCGAATACATTCTCTATATTTTGTCTGACTTACATCGTTGCAGTTTACTTGGTATTTTTACATTCTTACTTCCCCTTTGAGAAGCAAGGTTGTCTTTAGGCTACCTTGCTTTTCTAGTCTGATCGATTTTCATGGTCTTTTGCTTGCCGCTTCAGACTAATTACTTTGTCTTTATATCGCAAATTACTTATACAAGTAGCGATTTGTTAAGGTTTATACGAGTAACCTTTTCATCACATGTCGCAAATTGCTTATGCAAGTAGCAATTTGCTAGGGTTTATACAAGTAACCTTTTCATCACATGTCGCAAATTGCTTATGCAAGTAGCAATTTGCTAAGGTTTATACAAGTAACCTTTTCATCACATGTCGCAAATTGCTTATGCAAGTAGCAATTTGCTAAGGTTTATACAAGTAACATTTTCATCACATGTCGCAAATTGCTTATGCAAGTAGCAATTTGCTAAGGTTTATACAAGTAACCTTTTCATCACATGTCGCAAATTGCTTACACAAGTAGCAATTTGCTAAGGTTTATACAAGTAACCTTTTCATCACATGTCGCAAATTGCTTACACAAGTAGCAATTTGCTAAGGTTTATATAAGTAACCTTTTCATTACATGTCGCAAATGTTTACACAAGTAACATTTGCTAAGGTTTATACAAGTAACCTTTTCATTACATGTCGCAAATGTTTATACAAGTAACATTTGCTAAGGTTTATACAAGTAACCTTTTTATCTTTTCAGCAATCTTGACGTCATTATAAATTTGTCAGTCTCGTCATTCAGTACACGTGTACGACGTATAATGCTCAGTTCATCTTAAATTCTAGTTGACGTCGAGGTGACACTTACCTCCTATTGCAGGCGTCATTATTTCGAAATGGCCTCCAGCCCCCAAGATCTAGCACGGCCTGATATGTATTTTTGACATGACAATTTTAAACTTCCATTCTCATCATTACCTCGAGAACTGTGTGAACACTATGCACATTTATAGTGACCTTTGCTATTTTGACTCTTCATATTTCCAGACTTATAAAAAGGGGGAACCCTTGCCTTTACTTTTTCATTTACCCATCCGGCCTTGCTTTCTCTCCTCTCCTAACCATGCCCTCCAGCTCCACCAATTTCGAGGACCACGACATGGGGGGATGGGATTCCGACGCTACTTACCCCCCTCTTCCCCCAACACCACCTGAGCCAGAACCGACCGATAGCAATGGTGAGCGTTCCTCTCCCATCATTTCTCCAACTTCTGATGATTCCTCTTCCAAGAGCAAATCCTCCCACCCCGACGAATCTGAGGAAGAGGAACAAGAGAATTCCGATGAACCGGACGGTCCAAATAACAATGCTGAGGATGTAGAAATGGCGCCTGTTGATGTTCCCGACAGCTCGGATGGTTCAGATAATGGAGGAGGTGGTGGGATGGGCGAAGCCGATGCTGCTGGCGACGATGATGATGACGGAAACTTCACTATCACTGTCACTGTCACTATTCGAATCTAGTTTATGTCTTTTTTCTTCTCTTTTTTTTTTTTTTTTTGCTTGTGTAGATAGAACTTGCAATCTAGTAAGGGATTGTTTCCCTTTTTGATTTTGCTTTTAAACTGTCAAAACCTTTATTTTCCGCTACGATATTAAGTGGTTTTGATCTGAACTGTAATTCTCTAGCCCCCCTTGTTTCTTTCCTGCCTCAAACTTATTGAAGCGTTTGTGGGTTGTCGCGACGACATGCCCCCACACCATTATGCATACAAAACAAACATACAAGACATAAGTTAAAAGATTCAAATTCATATCGAGCTGATTTTGTGGAAAACAAAATATACTACATGCAATCTCATAAGGGAAATAACATTATGTTTGTGATTCAATGACCCAATATTTCGCTTTTACGATATGTCGAATAACCTTGACCTGGGGTTTATCAAACCGGGGAATGAAATAAAAATGAAGTGCTTTTCATATCATATCGAGAAACAAAGCGATTCAAAGCTAAGTTTTCTCATATTATATCCCCCTTGTTATCAAGCCATTGTCCCTCTTCTACTTCAAGATGCAATTATAGTCAAAAGGTGGACAATTTTGAGGAAATATCACCAAGTCGTAGATCATAATAATTCCCTGTAAAACTAATTTAGATTCGAACATATGGCTTTGAACAACTCATTACCATCTATCACTAAAGTTCATTCAAGTTTTCTCCATTGCACTCTTTAAAATTCTGTTGAACATGACATAATTTAAAGGCGACATAAATTAATAAACTATCACACTATGGCCTTAACAAATTCATGGCCATTTTAGGGAAAGCAAATAAAATCACTAAGTTCCTTAACAAACAAAGAAATTAGAACCAAGTGAGGGGCCCAATCAAGTTCATGGATAATACCTGACACGCCCCAAGTCCCGGGATTCCCTAATAGAACCTCGAACCTGGTGCGCGTAACTAACAAGAAACAAGAAACTAACAGAAACAAGAATAATACCTGTTAAAAACAAAACTGACATGATATATATACTCAAGAGTAGGGAGCTAAGATAGCTCACACGAGTTCTAGACCAAGAAAATTAAAACCAAAATGGTACATACAGCGGAAGACATGCCTAGCAAATAAGCTGGCATCAAGAACTGTCTAGGGAAAACAAATACTACCCCAATACAAGCCCAGAGTTTAATTAACTCATACAAGATCGTCCTTACCAAAATATAAAAGGACACTAACTTCGAACAAGAATATCCTGCTGAGTAAATTCTCAGCTAAGTCGAGCCTCACTGCGTACTATCCCCTGCTTTCCTGGGGGGGGGGGAAACAATTAAACAAATAAAGGGTGAGATAAATCTCAGTAAGCTATTAACATGCAACTATATGTCATGTTATCATGCAATACAAGTAGATACTCAAGTAATCATATATCAGTATCATCAAGTAACAAGTATAGGAGAGGCTAAGCCAACTCAACAAGTAATCAAGCTCAAGAAAGGTTCAGGTAACAAGTAGTCAAGTAGAGTGAGAGGCTAAACCAGCTCACCAAGATGCACATAGGCCTATCACGCATTGTACCTGAATCCTTCCTTATTTCTCCCAAGAATACCATTTGTTGTCGATGCTTTTCTAGCTGAGGACAACCAAGAACAGGAACAAGAGACTGCTGTGCAGTATATAAGAAGACCTGGTAACCAGTGTCATCCACAATAACAAGATCCACGTGGTGTTCAGTACAGTCGCATTCACTTAGGTCAGGCTTATTGCTCTAACCAGTGAAGCTATGCCCTTACTATGGCCGGTAGTAAGGGGTCGGGCGGAAATACATAGGGACCCGATTGTCACTTAAACCCCAGCTCTCGCGACAAGCGTGAACCTATATATTTTCGAACAAGCAAGGAGAACCAGCTGGACTCACACAAGAAGGTACAAGTAGATATTTACTTGAACTACGGGAAAAAAACTCAGTCCCTTATTAGTGGACTACTCTTTATGCACCATGTAATCATGTATCATGTGCTCACGAGAATATGCACCATGTAATTATGTATCATGTGCTCACGAGAATATGCACCATGTAACTATGTATCATGTGCTCACGAGAATATAAGTACACGTACTCAATTATTGCGAATACCAATCAAGTTTAACTATGGCACATAAGTGTCCATGTAACACGATCAATCCAAGTAAGAGTCCATTTATAACAGACTTCAGTCAAGTAGTAGGGTATATCATTTTGTCACATGCCAAGTTTGCACGTACATATTCATATCGCGTTTAACACATTAAAGTGTCTATCACTATACCCTTACTATCAAATAGAGCCCGATACCTTAGACTCTAAACACGTAGTAGAATAGGTCACATTGTACCTAGACACAGTCATACTTCACATATATGTATCGTTGTAATCGAATACATTTTCTAACACATATTGTGTTCTGTAATCATTCTTATTAATTTAAATCGTAGTATTCACGATTATATGAATTATCTTCATATTACACTAGTCCCTATTTTCTTTAGGAACCATTTCAAGACAAGATATCTTCTTTATTTTATATACTTCATTGAGTATATACACGATTAAAAACTAAATCATTTACACTTTAGTGCTTATTTATAGCACTTCCGATATACACGTATCAGTTCAAGTATGTAGTAGAGTTAATCATTCTCTATCTAGTTCCATAACCCAATTCTTTGGTTATTCATACCATGTACCTATCAATCAAGAAGCCACATTCTATCAAGTAAATATATGCAAGATTTGCATATACACATCAAGACTCTTTCAAGTTTATTACCATACTCATGTATGGTTTCAAGACATTCAAGACAATCAAGACAGTCAAGACTTTTACAAGATTTGCAAGTTCTCAATCCATTTTCTTGGATGGTTAAACATGTACAAGAGTTAATTAACTTATACTTAAGTTATCAATCCAACTCTTTGATTATTTAAGACAAGGACAAGATTTACTCATCTTATATTCACGTTTTAATTAAGAAGATGAGCTATACATTTTCCCAATCAAGTTCACGATCCTATTCCTAGGATATTCAAGTTCAAGACATGTAAAAGAGTCCTTACTCTTACACTCAAGTTCAAGTTCAGAAGATGAATTATACATCTTACTCGTACAAGTTTTCAAATCCTTTTCTTAGGATATTCAAGCTCAAGACATTAGTTGATACCCCTAAGGTACACAAACATTAACTTCAAGACACTTAAAAGAGCTACTACTCTTATACTCAAGTTATCATTTAATTATGATTCAAGTCCACATTTCATTTATTCACAAAGGGACTATTTTTCAGTACTAGAGTGTTCTACAACACTCATCTCGGCTATCTAGGGTAATACCCTAAACCTAGCCCAAGAATACTTCGAGTTCAATTTAAGTAAATGAGCTATACAACTCATACTTACAAGTTCTTAATCCCCTACATAGGATATTCAATCTCAAGTCATTGTTTTAATGCCCCTAAGGTGTACAATCATAGGCTTCAAGACAAGCATAACACATAAGTGCTTGTTCATAGCACTTTCAAGACATATAAAAGAGTTCTTCCTTTTATACTCAAGTTCTCATTTTAATTTAATGAGTAATCATGTTCAAGACTCACTTCTGATACCCCTAAGGTATCACAATACTTACTAGGACATCTTATCCTAAGGCTATATGTCTTAACGAGGGTTATTTCCAACTTATACAATCATTAAACAAGTTTTACAATTTTTCAGGACATATGGGCGGCCGCACAAAATGGTGTGGGCGGTCGCCCAAAATCAGGCTTTCCAAGAACAAAATACTTCAGATAAATGGGCGGTCACCCAAGGCCCAAAAATGCCAAAATCCGAATTCTTTCCCAGGTTAAATAATTTTCCGTCCCAAGCGTAGGAGTAACCTTTATTAATTCTTAGGCAATACCCAAAACATTATTTCAGGCTCAATTCATTTCTTTTACCGTCCCATAAATAATAGGACAATTTCCTTTTATTCCATTGTAATATTTCACCGACCCCAAAAGTATAAGTACAATTTTATATCATACTAATATACCCATTTAGAGATACTTCCATTCATTTCCCCGTACCACAAATAATGATACAATTTTTCTAATAATATTTAAATTAAGTTACTATTTTACCGTCTCACGAATAGGAGTATACTTTTTCCTAACAATTAACCAACCCAGGGACTAAAATAACCAAGTTTAGAATTTCAAGTTTCTTCATATTTCATACGCAGTATATTTATACTCCCTTTGTCCCAAAATTACAAGTATCACAAAAATTGCTCAAAACACAATTTTAACAAGAACAAGTAGCGGGAATAACATATATGCATGTTATTACAAGTAAGGGGGAGTCAATAACTTACCTAGTAAAAAATCAAGTTGACCCAAATTAATTTCTGATCGGTCTGGAACGCTCTATTCAGCGCCACGAATATTTATCCGGGACCGGAATCACGAACAGAGGAATAATTAATCGCGAGGAGTCGAGAATAGGGTAAAACTGGACTCCCTTCTATAGAACAGAGGAAAGAACGAGAAGTTTGAAGAAAAATGAATTGCCTTCCTCAGGCAACACACTTTATATACTTGGAACTTTCCAAGAATTGCTACTAGGCCCCTCAAGTTCTAACTTTGACAAAAAGGCCTCTAAACTTTCAACTTTGACATTTAACCACCTTAATTTTCTAAAGTAGTTAAATAATTAACTCAAATAAAATAGCATATAAATATGCTAGTCAAGAATTTAACAAATAAGTCAAATATTTAACGAGATTAAGGATGGGCGTTACAATACCGCTTCAAATGATCAATGCTCCATGCGTTTTTGACCTCTTTGCCGCCCTTTTCCTTGAGTCGGTATGTGCCTTCCCGCACAATCCGGTCCACTTGAAACGGTCCCTCCCATTTGGGGTCTAGCTTTGAGTATCCTGGCTTCGGCCCAGTGGCTTCCACACTCCTAAGAACCCAATCTCCAACCGACAAAGCCCTCTTGTGAACCCGCCTGTCATGCTGCGACTTCATCCTCTGTTTATAGTTGATCATCTTCATTCTTGCTTCAAGTCGCTTTTCCTCACTTAGGTCCAACTCATTGCATCTCCTTTGTCCGTTTCTCGCCTCATCATAATAATCCACCCTAAATGACGGCAAGGCCATTTCCGCCCTGAGCCATGGCTTCCGATCCGTATGTTAAAGCGAAAGCAGTTTCCCCAGTTGAGCCTTTAATTGTGGTCCTTACGTACCATAAAGCCCTTGGCAACTCTTCCATCCATGCTCCTCCTATATCCTTGAGATTTTTAGATAAGACTTCCAGAACCTGCTTATTAGCGGCTTCAACCTGACCGTTGCACTGTGGTCTATAAACTGCCGCACTCCAGTGTTTTACATTTAGTCTGGCACACTCTTCTGTCAATTTTCTCCCAAATTGAGGCCCATTATCTGAAATTAAGGCTCTTGGTAACCCATATCTACACCATATATTTTCCGTAACGAACCTGATCACATCATCAACCTTTGTCGACGCCAATGCCTTCGCCTCGGTCCCCTTTGTAAAATAGTCCACGGCCACAATCACCATTTGACACCCTCCTTTTGCTTTTGGGAAGGGGCCGATGAGATCGATTCCCCACATATCGAATGGCCATGCCGCTACAATTGGTGTCTGTTCTGTGGCGGGTTGCCGCGGGATATGGGCATGCCGCTGACATTGGTCACATCTTTTAACATACTCCTCTGCATCTTTTCTCAAGGTTGGCCAATAATACCCATGAAAGATGATCTTGTCTGCCAAAGTTCTAGCACCAGGGTGCCCGCCGCACACACCTTCGTGAATCTCAAATAAGACTTGATCTGTCAACCGGGGCTCCACGCATCTTAAAAGCGGTTTAGAAAATGATTTCCTATAAAGTACCCCATCTTGAACCATGTATCTCGGTGCGGTCCTTTTAACGATTCTCGCCTTGCCTTCATCCGTCGGCAATTCCCCTTTTTCCAAGTACATCCTCATTTCACTAACCCAGCTGCCCCCATTAATCTCTACCTCCATCACCGTGGGTTTTGTAATTGTGGGCTCTTCCAAATACTCAATTGCCACTTTCCTTGATAAGCTCTCAATGGCCTCACAAGCCGCCTTACTGAGCATGTCTGCCTTCTCATTTTCCTGCCTACCAATCCTGATTAACTCCCAAAATTCAAAACCGCTCAACAGAGCTCTCGCCATTTCGCAATACTTTATCAGTGCGGGATGAGCCACCCCGAACTGTCCTTTTACTTGATTCACTATTAATTGAGAGTCTGAATGAATTGCCACATGTTTTACCCCAATGGATTTGCATAATTCCAGTCCAGCAATCAAAGCTTCATACTCAGCCTGATTATTAGACGCCGCAAATTTGAATCTTATGGCTTTCTCATACTTGCATTCCTCTTAGGGTGCTACCAATAGGATTCCCGCTCCTCCTTTATCCTTGGCGGATGAGCCGTCAACGAACAATGTCCAACAATTCTCCGGTCTCTCTACTGGTTCATAGCTTGAGAGATCTTGACATGTCGCCTTTCTTTTCCTGGACCCCACTACCACCTCCTCTTCTGACCTTTCAAAGGATGCCTCCATAATAAACTCTGCTAATGCCTGGGCTTTGATGGCTTTGCGGCTTTGAAAGACTACATCAAACTCAGTCAATTCTATGGACCACTTTAGTAACCTCCCTGCAGAATCAGGTTGCTGCAAAATTTTCCTCAATGGTGCATTTGTAAACACAGTAATAGGATGCGAAAGGAAATAAACCCGGAGCTTCCTAGCCGCTATCACAAGGGCGAATGCCAGCTTCTCGGCATTAAAGTATCTCGTCTCAACCTCACTTAGTGCCTTAGAAACGTAGTAGACTGGCTTCTGCACCCCTCCCTCTTCCCTTATCAACACTGCAGCTATCGCTAGATCACTGGCCGCCAGATAGACACACAATCTTTCTCCTTCGACAGGACTGGAAAGAACAGGCGGCTTCCCTAAATAATCTTTTATGTCGTGAAAATCTTTGTCGCATTGCTCGTCCCATGAAAACTTTTTGGCCCCTTTTAGCGTTTTGAAGAAAGGAAGACATTTCTGGGCAGAGCGGGAAATGAACCTCCCCAGTTTTGGCCAAAAGAATGAAGGTAATGTGCACAAGTAAGACTGTAAATTTGGAACCTGGACAAGTAGAAGCAGAGGGGCACCCAGAATGTTGCAGCCCTGCACCAAACTGTTAATTGGCAACATTCTGGCCCCTACCCAAAGTAGCCGTACGGCTAAAGCAAGAGGGTGAAGATTTTTCTCAGTTTCTCCAACTTCTGATCATCAAGCCCCAGTTTATTGTATTTCCAGAACGTATGTACTCAAAACAGTTCAAACAGAAACATCAAACACACACAAATACGCAAGAAGTCAACTAACGGGAACGGGAGTTTGACCCACACAAGAATGCCCCCGAACCTTCTAGAAAGAAGTCCGAAAGCACTCCATCTCCCCAGCAGAGTCGCCACTGTAAGGATCCCGCCCCGCGCGCGAAAACGCGATGGTGTATGGGGCGAAACGCCAAACACGGGAACCAGTCAAATTTAACGGAGTCGCCACATTTTGTTAATTTTAAACCCAACAAAATGACAAAGGTTTGAGTTCAAAGGTTCGGAGGTCAGGTTACAACTTGGGAGGAGTTTTTACGTCCTCTCAAGTTGCCTCGGACAAAGCCGAGTCTCCCTAAGTTAGTTAAAATGTGCATATGTGTGTGTGTGTGTATTTAACGGAAAAAATTATGTTGTTGATTTTATTTGAGAAAACTCGGCTGAAAAAGGGGCCTTGAGTGATAAGATAAAGGTCAGAGGGCAAAACAGGCAATTTTTCCCTCCTACCTAAAGTAGCCGTACGGCTGGAGGAGGCAATTCTGGGGTTTTACAGTTTGCTCAAGAACAGTCCAGTTCAGAACAGAAACAGGGCATTCTGTCTGAAGCTGGACAAACTGTTTTTGATCCCAGTTTGCAAGAAATCATTTTACAAGTTTTATAACATCATTCCTATGCTAAATGATCATCACTTGGTTCCCCAAAACAAGTATTTGGGTGTGATCATGAGCAATCATAGGAGAAAATCAAGAAAGTTGATGAATGTCCCCTTTGGACCAAAGTTGGTCATTTGGTGAATAAAGATTGGAACTTTATCACCAAGATGACATTTTATGACTTAAAATCCTTCCAAGAGTCAAAATAACACTTAAAGATTGAATTTTTATGACCCAAAAGTGGGATTTTGAGGCTAAACCAAAGAGGAAAATGATGGACACTAAGGTTCCACCACCCTCATGATTATCATGGCCAAACAAGCATAACATTTAAATGGATAAGGAATGTAAATGACAATCAACAAGTCTATGAGTGTCTAGGTTTAGAACCTCTTCCATACAAGGTATGGAGGGCACCTTTGAACTTCTCATAGCTTGGACAAGATAGTAATGTAATAGATAGGTATATAGTGCTTGATAATGGACAAGTCTTGCAAAAAATAAAAGGTGCTTGAAATGGACAAGTCTTTGCATGAATGAAGAGTAAATACATGTATAACCAAGATATAAGAAAGAAAATAGGAGTAAGATGAAGAGAAAGGAGGGGGGAGGTGGCTTTACATATGATGGTTATGGCCAATCTTCCTTTCTTCTCTCCTTTTTTGGTTTGTGATCACTCTCACTCTTACTCTGTGGTGATTCCAGCAGAGTGACCTCCCTAATGTGTATTTCTCCCCCCTGAAATGATCAGGAAGGGGTTCTATTTATAGGGACTGAGGGCGCCCAAACCAGCCGTACGGCTAGGCCCCTCTAGTTCCCAAAGCATCCGTACGGCTCAGCCTGGCGAGCTTCTGGATTTTTCCAATTTTATACCAGAGTAGTCTTGGAATTTATAGCTTATCCTAGGGAGGTCCTGGCCTATTAGCTTATCCCTGAAACGGTGCTAAGGCTACCTCTAAGATAGGTCGGTTTCAGATTGGGGTACTTAAATTTCACAAAGCTGGGCTTACGTCGCTAGGACTGCCTGATTTTTGTCTCAGAGGGTTGCTCGGGGGTCCTAAATTTTATCTCAAAAGGGTCGCTCGGGGGACCTAGAATTTTCTCAAAATGGTCACTCGGGGGACCTAAACTTTTCTCAAAATGGGTCACTCGGGGGACCTAAATGTTCTCAGAATGGTCACTCGGAGGACCTAGACTTTTCTCAAAATGGTCACCCGGGGGACCTAAACTTTTCTCAAAATGGTCACTCGGGGGACCTAAGTTTTATCTTGAAAGGGGTCGCTCGGGGGACCCAAGCCTTTTCAACAAGGGTCACTCGGAGGACCTAAATGTTTTCAGAAGGGGCTTGACTCTCACTTGGTCAACCGGGTCAACATGGGCTTACGTCTAGGACGGCCATAATTAATTTCACAAAGCTGGGCTTACGTCGCTAGGACTGCCTGATTTTTCTCCGGGTCGCGCGGGGGACCTAAATTTTCTTATCTCCTATGGGCTTACGTCACTTGGGGACTGCCGGGACAAAGGCTCTAGCCCAAAATGACTATTCTAAGTCAAGGTTTTGGTCAACTCCATCTTTGGGGAGTTTGACGGGAAAACTGGTCTTACGTCTCTCTAGGGACGGCCGGGTTTGTGCTCATGCTAGGCAACAACGGATCAAAGGTCAATGGGCTTACGTCTCTAAGGGACCGCCTAATTTTATCTCAAAGGGTCACTCGGGGGACCTAAATCTTTTCTCACATGGGGTCACACTAGGCTTTATCTCACAGGGGGGGTCACTCGGGGGACCTAAACTTTATTTTACAAGGGGTCACTTAGGGGACCTAGAATTGTCTCAAAAGGGTCAAAACATTCGAGTCAACTCCACCTTTGGGGAGTTTGACAAGGCAAACTGGTCTTACGTCCCACTAAGGACTGCCGAGCAACAATAGGTTTGACACTTACTTGGTCAACCTAACAGGATTGGTCAAGACTAGGTTCCAATGGACTTACATCAAAAGACCGCCTATCCTCTTCACAAATATTCTACAAAACATTCTTATTATAAACACACCCTCAAATGCCCAATGCAATTTGGAAGGGGACGGAAAAAAACATTATTTTTATAAACACACCCTCAAATGCCCAATGCAATTTGGAAGGGGACGGAAAAAACATTATTTTTATAAACACACCCTCAAATGCCCAATGCAATTTGGAAGGGGACGGAAAAAACATTCTTTTGGCCCAATTTTGGAAATGTGCATTCCTAAAGGCAAATCTTTTAACGAAGCATTTTAGTCAAATTCGGATTTTAACTTAACCACGAGGTTTACTATGCATAAAGTCGTTCGAGGCTTTGTCCATTTATTAGGAGTGATCGGGGGTAGAGAACCCTCCTGTCGTCGATGCCGGGGTAGCCCCATGTCCTTGCCGTCGTGGATGTCGGGTAGCCCCATGCCTTTGTCCGTGTTGATGCCGGGGTAGCCCCATGCCTTGTGGTCGTTGTGGAGGTAGCCCCATGTCCTTTGAAGTGGGGTTAGGAACCCATCCCTTTTTCATGACGCACCCTTTCTTTTGCCTAGGACGCCCTTACGGGTTTTCAACCTAGCGGGCCACTTTTTTGGTACCTTTCTTTTCCTTTTTTTTATGAGTGATCCAGCCGACTCGATAGAACGGGGACTTAAGGTATCTTTTGGAGGAAACATGCAAAGGCAGTTTATTTGGGAGAGAGTCCCTTTATGTTGGTGAGCTCTTTGAGCAATTTATCATGAAATGGAAGGAAGCCCTTGCTTGACAGAATACAAGTGTTTAGCTCTTTCCTAAGATGTAGAGAAGAAGACTTGTCGAGACATTTGAAATTTGCCTTAGTTAATTTCATCAAATGATTGCTTGAGTGGACCATGTTTGTCATTAAATCAAGATTATAGCAAGCAATTAGCCTTAACATGTATAAATGTTGTGATCAATTAAGATTAAGATTCGATCAATGGCAAGATCGGGAAGAGAAGGTGTTTATGGGGAATTGGCCCAAAGAAGGTGTGTCTTGGGAAATCGGTCATTGATGGGACCGTGGGGGGAGAGGCTTGGCTACTTTGGGAAAGCCATGGTTTGACCGTTCTTTCTCATGCTGTGACCGGTCCCGAAGGTTACCTACGTTCCCCTCAGTTTGAGGAGCTCAGGTCGCCGTAGTTCGGCCTTGGGCCGTCTTTTGCTGAAGTTGATGTCTTTTGTCATTGTCTCAGCGGATGTTGTTGCTCTTTTGATGCCGAACTCCTTGGGATGAACCTTTTGGGATGAACCCTCTTTTGAAATGAGTTCCTTCTTGGTTGTCTTTTGACATGGATTTCCTTTCTTGTGAACCCTTGGGGGCGGACTTTGCGGTGCTTTTTTGAGGCAAACTTCCTCTTCGTATTTATTCATTTCCTTTTCCATTTTCCATACATTCATTTCCTTTCCCTCCTCTTTTTTTTTTTTTTTTTTAGGGAGAGGAGAAACACTAGCCCCAACTTGCTTCCTTGGGCATTGGCTCATTTGTAGCCCCTTTGGTGGCATGCCCGTCATTTTCAGCTTTGACTTTGAAGATCCGGGAAGTCCTTTGCTTGGTCGTGCACGCGCGATCACGGTTGAGTCTCGGCGTTTGAGCAACAACATCCTCGCCTTTTCATTGTTTTGGGACGCCTTTGACGCGCATCAGGAGTTTGTCTCGGGAAGGTATATCGGGTTGTGTATCGGAAATGTGTATCGGGTAAGTGTATGAGGGAAGACTTGCCATTAATGGTTTCTTCATGTCAATTGATCACAACATTTATTCTCATCAAGATTGATTGTTTGCATTTAGCATTTTTCAGTTGTGTTTAGGTCCACTCGTCCTTAATGAGTCGTCATTGACTAGTATGCTTAGAATTCAATTCATCATTTTAGGGACGTAGCAATCAATTGATAATAACAAGCAAGACAATTTCAAGAGTAAATGTGTATTGCAAATAATGTCTCAAGTCTAGGGAGAAGAGAATGAAAATGACTCTTTTATATAGATAACTTTGTACAAACATGTCCGGGTACGGACCTTTGTAAAAACAAAATGACACAGTCCGGGACAGACTTTTGGTGAAAGTCTAGACCCTACGAGGCTGGAAGACTCAATTTTTTTTAGGGATGGGCCCCTACGAAATGCGATGGTCCGTTTCCTTGGAGGGGCTGTCGGCGGCATATTCCATATCTTCCGCGGGGAACTCGGGTTCCATGTCGTCGGGGGAGATGTCGCGAGGTCTCCATTTGGCTTGGCGTTGCAATTGCCAGATCCATCTACTCATGAGTTGGGAGTTTGCATTGGCCATCTCCGTTCGGTGATTTCCTTTCAAAGTGCGTAGCCTTCGTGCGTGGCGCTCGGCGAAGGTACGGATCTCCATTTGATGTAGCCGCTTTTGGGCTTTCGAAGCACAGGCCTCTCCTTATAGATAGTGTTCCAACCTTTTGATTTTCTTGCTCATGTGGACGGCTGTCTCGGACGCCAATTTTGATGTTCCTTGGTCGATGTTTCCGATGGACAGAACCGCGAAGGACTTTAGCATATTAAACCTCGAGGTGAAATTATAACCGGGATTTGAGAAAAATGCTTTATTAGCGGATTGACCTTTTTAAGCAAAACATTATCTTTTATTTTAAGAAAGCTTGATCTCCAATTTTTTTTTTTTTGAGAAAGTATTTTCATTTGAGTAAAAGACTCACACATTTTTTTCTCTTTTCTTCTTTTTTTTTTTAAATAAAGATTGACCGGGCCGAAGTTGCCTACGTTCCCCTTACCACGAGGGAGGGGGTCCCACGTGATGAGAGGCTCAGGTCACCGTAGTTCGAACGGATTTAGAATTCTAAAACAAACATGACTGACTTGTCGGAGGATAACGGGGATCCATCCATCCAAGGACTAAAACCGACTTCCTAGAAAACTATGCCTAGGGACTTCACGGGAATTCTGGGATCCATCCGAAGATCGACGGGTGTCTCGGAGGTCTTCCAAAGGCTTCATGAGGGGACCTAGGAGACAACGGCCTAGGGTTTCAGCAACGGGAACCTAGGAGACAACGGCCTAGGGTTTTGACGGAAATCTCAACAATGGGGACCTAGGAGGCAACTGCCTAGGGTTTTAACGGGAATCCCAACGATGGGGACCTAGGAGGCAACTGCCTAGGGTTTTAACAGGAATCTCAACAATGGGGACCTAGGAGGCAACGGCCTAGGGTTTTAATAGGAATCTCAACAATGGGGACCTAGGAGGCAACGGCCTAGGGTTTTACCGGGAATCACAGTGTGGAACCTAGGGGACAACGGCCTAGGGTTTTACGGGAATCGCAACAGGGGACCTAGGGGACAACGGCCTAGGGTTTTACGGGAACCACAACAGGGGACCTAGGGGACAACGGCCTAGGGTTTTACCGGAATCTCAACGGGGACCTAGGGGACAACGGCCTAGGGTTTTAACAGGAATCTCAACAATGGGGACCTAGGAGGCAATGGCCTAGGGTTTTAACAGGAATCTCAACAATGGGGACCTAGGAGGCAACGGCCTAGGGTTTTAACAGGAATCTCAACAATGGGGACCTAGGAGGCAACGGCCTAGGGTTTTAACAGGAATCTCAACAATGGGGACCTAGGAGGCAACGGCCTAGGGTTTTAACAGGAATTTCAACAATGGGGAATTAGGAGGCAGCGGCCTAGGGTTTTAACAGGAATCTTAACAATGGGGACCTAGGTGGCAACGGCCTAGGGTTTTAACAGGAATCTCAACAATGGGGACCTAGGAGGCAACGGCCTAGGGTTTTAACGGAAATCTTTTGAATCCATCCAAAGATTTACGGGCGTCTTGGAGATCATCTGAGGAATTTACGAGACTTAACATAGGTCTTGGAGGGTAAAGGGGATCCGTCCAAAGACTAACAAAACTTGGCGAAGGTCTTGGAGGATAACGGGGATCCGTCCAAAGGCTAACAAAACTTGGCTAAGGTCTTGGAGGATAACGGGGATCCGTCCAAAGACTAACAAAACTTTAACAGATGTCTTGGAGGATAACGGGGATCCATCCAAAGACTAACAAGACTTAACGGATGTCTTGGAGGATAACAGGGATCCATCCAAAGACTAACAAGACTTAACGGATGCCTTGGAGGATAACAGGGATCCTTCCAAAGACTTAACGAAGCAACGTTTGTTAACGCAAGACTGTGATGTGTCAAAGGCGAGAAGCAAAAACGGAGCAAACTCATGCAATGTGCAATTATTCATTCATTCAAGTTTACTTAAAAAAGCTTTCTTGATTTGATCCTAAATGGTTGGAAAAGATTCCTCTTCTTTTTCGCAACTATTCTAAATCCTGGATCAGTGGAGGCCGTCGCTACGCCTATAGACCCCTCGTTTTTCACCTGTATTGCACGCTCCCCTGGACGGACTATCCCGGGCGAGGGTCCTATAGGGAACGCGGCTTCCACCGACCAAAAGAAACGAACCTAGGGTCTAGTGCGTCGCAAGGTTCCCAATACGTGGGTCATCCTAATCATGATTAGGCCCCAGTCGGGATCGAGACTTTTTTCCGAAGGCTACACCGAAGGCTGCACCGATATTTCGACATGACCTCATTTTGATATGAGGCGTCTCAATCCTTGACCATGGGCTTAAGGATGATTAAAAATGACTTGCACATTAGGGCTTAACGACACGGTGTTACCCTATCCTTAGCATATGACCTTCGCTAATTGTGGTCGTCATTAACACGCGAGTTGAAGGCGGGTTAGGCCACGCTTGCATTTCATCAAGGAGTCGTAACTCGGGCATTAACTTGGCCACAATTAACCTTGGACACGTATTAGGGACGTGGTACCGTGAACTAGACCAAAAACCAACCAAAGTCACGGTATTTGTGTGTCACGGACAAGTGTGGTTGACTCGGTTCGGAAGGGAAGGTGGGATGGACCCGTGCGCGCATCGAAGGGAACAAGAGCGCCCAACGAGCTGCATCGTGGCATCCACCCCGGGTTTAAAGGGTATTTGGAACGTGCACGGTCAAGTGCGCGTGGTGTGAAGTCATTCTATGCTCATTTTTTGAGTAAAAAGAGAGATTTTCAATTCGTTTTTCGATAGCATGAGCATAGCATAAGCAAGATATGAACAAGCATGGATTGAGCAATCTATACACAAAAAATCAAGGAATATAAGCGAACAAAGACCAAAACTTGTACATGTACCAAGTTGTACACCACAAAGAATTTTGAATCAAACTTTTGCAAAAGAAATATTTTACATTGAAACCCTTTTGTACAAAGAAATTTGTGCACAACGAGAAGACTCAAGAAAACCCTTACAAAAAGGATTATGCACGACGAGGTTTTGGAAACCATTTTATTGACAAAAGATCATGCATAACCAAGTTTTATTACCTTTTAAAACCAAGTTTTGGCCAAAAGAATGAAGGTAATGTGCACAAGTAAGACTGTAAATTTGGAACCTGGACAAGTAGAAGCAGAGGGGCACCCAGAATGTTGCAGCCCTGCACCAAACTGTTAATTGGCAACATTCTGGCCCCTACCCAAAGTAGCCGTACGGCTAAAGCAAGAGGGTGAAGATTTTTCTCAGTTTCTCCAACTTCTGATCATCAAGCCCCAGTTTATTGTATTTCCAGAACGTATGTACTCAAAACAGTTCAAACAGAAACATCAAACACACACAAATACGCAAGAAGTCAACTAACGGGAACGGGAGTTTGACCCACACAAGAATGCCCCCGAACCTTCTAGAAAGAAGTCCGAAAGCACTCCATCTCCCCAGCAGAGTCGCCACTGTAAGGATCCCGCCCCGCGCGCGAAAACGCGATGGTGTATGGGGCGAAACGCCAAACACGGGAACCGGTCAAATTTAACGGAGTCGCCACATTTTGTTAATTTTAAACCCAACAAAATGACAAAGGTTTGAGTTCAAAGGTTCGGAGGTCAGGTTACAACTTGGGAGGAGTTTTTACGTCCTCTCAAGTTGCCTCGGACAAAGCCGAGTCTCCCTAAGTTAGTTAAAATGTGCATATGTGTGTGTGTGTGTATTTAACGGAAAAAATTATGTTGTTGATTTTATTTGAGAAAACTCGGCTGAAAAAGGGGCCTTGAGTGATAAGATAAAGGTCAGAGGGCAAAACAGGCAATTTGCCCTCCTACCTAAATTAGCCGTACGGCTGGAGGAGGCAATTCTGGGGTTTTACAGTTTGCTCAAGAACAGTCCAGTTCAGAACAGAAACAGGGCATTCTGTCTGAAGCTGGACAAACTGTTTTTGATCCCAGTTTGCAAGAAATCATTTTACAAGTTTTATAACATCATTCCTATGCTAAATGATCATCACTTGGTTCCCCCAAACAAGTATTTGGGTGTGATCATGAGCAATCATAGGAGAAAATCAAGAAAGTTGATGAATGTCCCCTTTGGACCAAAGTTGGTCATTTGGTGAATAAAGATTGGAACTTTATCACCAAGATGACATTTTATGACTTAAAATCCTTCCAAGAGTCAAAATAACACTTAAAGATTGAATTTTTATGACCCAAAAGTGGGATTTTGAGGCTAAACCAAAGAGGAAAATGATGGACACTAAGGTTCCACCACCCTCATGATTATCATGGCCAAACAAGCATAACATTTAAATGGATAAGGAATGTAAATGACAATCAACAAGTCTATGAGTGTCTAGGTTTAGAACCTTTTCCATACAAGGTATGGAGGGCACCTTTGAACTTCTCATAGCTTGGACAAGATAGTAATGTAATAGATAGGTATATAGTGCTTGATAATGGACAAGTCTTGCAAGAAATAAAAGGTGCTTGAAATGGACAAGTCTTTGCATGAATGAAGAGTAAATACATGTATAACCAAGATATAAGAAAGAAAATAGGAGTAAGATGAAGAGAAAGGAGGGGGGAGGTGGCTTTACCTATGATGGTTATGGCCAATCTTCCTTTCTTCTCTCCTTTTTTGGTTTGTGATCACTCTCACTCTTACTCTGTGGTGATTCCAGCAGAGTGACCTCCCTAATGTGTATTTCTCCCCCCTGAAATGATCAGGAAGGGGTTCTATTTATAGGGACTGAGGGCGCCCAAACCAGCCGTACGGCTAGGCCCCTCTAGTTCCCAAAGCATCCGTACGGCTCAGCCTGACGAGCTTCTGGATTTTTCCAATTTTATACCAGAGTAGTCCTGGAATTTATAGCTTATCCTAGGAAGGTCCTGGCCTATTAGCTTATCCCTGAAACGGTGCTAAGGCTACCTCTAAGATAGATCGGTTTCAGATTGGGGTACTTACACCAGCGTTCTTCAGTCCAAACGGCATCATAATGTAGCAGAAGTTGCCTATGGGGGTGCGGAAAGCGGTCTTGGCTCTATCTTCTTTAGCCATTTTATTCTGATGAAACCCAGAATAAGCATCAATGAAGCTCAAAAGTTTATGACCAACAATAGAATCAACTAATCTGTCAATTCTGGGTAGTGGATAACAATCTTTGGGACATGCCGTGTTCAAGTCCGTAAAATCTATACACATTCGCCACTTTCCGTTTGCCTTTTTAACCATGACCGGGCATGCCAACCAAATAGGGTGGGCTATCTCCTCAATTATCCCAGCTTTAACAATTTCTCTACCTCTTCTACTACGGCTTTCTCTTTTTTCGCTGATAAGTATCTTAGCCTTTGTTTGAACGGCTCAACATTGGGATCAGCGTTGAGGCAATGCATTGCCACATTCTCATCTACCCCGCTCATATCTTCCGGCTTCCATGCAAAGATGTCAAGGTTTTCTCGTAAAAAACTTATCAAGCTTTCTCGCTCAGCAGGGTTTAGCTGTCCCCCAATTTTTACTTTCTATTCAGGGAAGGCATCATTGATCACTACCTCTTCTAATTCTTCTGAGGCCTGGATATCAGGCTCATCTCGCACCTGTAGCGTATCCACCACTATTTCCCGCCTCTTAATCCTTTTCCGTGACTCAGACGTTTTTTCTCTGTCATCAGTCCTGTCGAGCGGCAACCCATCTGGTGTCTCCATCTCTATTTCTTCACATTCTTCTTCTGACATAACTTCATCTATTGTGGGTTCCTCTATTTGAACAAATTGCACTGCCCTGGACCAATCTATTTCGGCCTGAACTAGAATCAAACCCATCTGATTTTTTCCCGATAAAACTACCCCCTCATCTATGGGCCCTTCCTCATCACCTGCTTCTTCCACTGTATACGTACTCTCCAATCTTGCCGCAGAACAATCAGTGCTTTTGTATTAGGGAATTATTGCCGTTCCTTCCCGCATACTCGGCGTATCCTCCCAATCCATGATTTCCTCTATCTCAGCTATCACATTGACCCCCGTATCCTTAATAACCAAAGCATTGGTTAAGGAATTTGTGCTTTCCATCTTTCCTTTCTGTATTTCCAACCGCTTTTTCATGACTTCCATGACGTTACTAGTTATGCACCCAATTCCCTTTAGGGTTGGAAATTTAACCCTCTGATGCGGGATGGATACCACCATTTCAAAGGTTTGCATAAACGGAATGCCAATGATTGCGTTATAGGGGGACACCAAATATCACCATAAACTCCACGGTTCTCGTCCTAGTCAATTCTCCTTCGCCAATTTCCACTGCCAAGGCTATGGTACCCTTCACTTTGACTGTGTGATTGGTAAATCCTTCTAGGAACCCTTTGTAAGGAACTAGATCCGCCTCCGTGTAGTTCATCTTTTTGAAAGCGTCGTAATACAGAATGTTGCGGCTTGCTCCTGAATCCACTAGAACTCTATGCAAGATATTGTTACCCGGGTAAATCGTTATCACCAAAGGTTGTCTTGCATGAGTTACTGTCATAGCCAGCTCTTTCCTGGTAAAACTAATGACTCTTTCTTCTTGTGGAGGATAGGCGGGAATGTTAAAAGTATGCGAAAGCGTCATGATTTGCTGGTTTAATTGGCCTATACTTACAGGTTGATGAATGACGGGTATCACATTCCTCCCGTCTTGTCGGATTTCTTGGTTTGCTGGTAATACATATTCTCGCAACTCCCCTTGGTCAATTCGCATTTGAATGACCCTCTTCAAATTATAGCAATCGTTTGTCATGTGTCCCATGTCCTGATGATACTCACAAAAGCTATTTTGATTTTGCTTGGCTCTCTCCGGCATTGGGAAAGCCGGAGGGAGTTGCACAGCACGCAGGATCTCACTCGGTCTGGCGTTCAACTTATCAAACCTGATTATTTTCCTGGGCCCTCGTCCACCATTTCGTCCTCCGCCGCGTCCCGCTTGGTTTCCTCCTCTTCCCGCTGGTTCTCCCCTCTCCGGCTTGAGATACTCAATCCTATCTTTCATGCTCTTTTTTGGAGCAACCGACGGCACTGCGGGAATTTCTTCAACATCGTCTCCCCCGCAATAACCTCTGACTCGCTCATAGAGCTCCTTTAAGGTTTGCGGCAACCTCATTCCCAATTCCCTCTTAAAGTGTCCTGACGCTACTCCTGCCATGTATAACATTATTATATTGCTGTCATCTATATCAGAAATGCGGTTGGCAATTTTCATGAATCTGTCTGTATATCCCGCAATCCCTTCTCCGGCTTTCTGCCTTATTCCGCACAATTCCTGCTTAACAGCGGGTTGAGCTCCTGTGGCCCCAAATTTGTTGATAAACTTTCGCTTGAAATCTTGATAGCCTAAGATCGATCCCGCGGGCTGTAGCAAAAACTAATCTAAGGCATGCTCTGTTAATGTGCTTGCAAGAGTTCTGCAGAGTATGGCTTCATCTCTTGTCAGAATGGTCATAGTGACCTCAAAACCCCCAATATGTGTTCTAGCCGCGGTATGACCGTTATATTTTTCCAGATTTGGCAACCTGAAATCAGGATCAGGGTGAGCCTCCTGAATATACCTTGCAAAAGGAGCCAAAAACGAATCCCTGTCGTCCTCGCGCTGTCCCTTCTCCAGTTTGCCTAATCTCCATGCAAACTCTTGCAACCATCCCGCTTCTTCGGGTTGCCCTTGAATCCTACCGCCTAATCGGCTTCCCTCGAAGAGATTTTCGCCTTCCTGATTTGAGGCGGTATCCTCCTTCCCTTCGCATTCATAATAGAACGACTCTCCAGCGACAGTACCTGGCTGGTAATAAATCCTTTTCTTAACTCCATTTTCCATAACAACCTGAGGTTTCCGCTTGGGGCTCACTCCATATTTCCCTCTCCAATCCGCCTGATCTAGGATCCCGCTTGCTCCTTATCCTTTCCTTTGTTTCTGTGCCCCTCAAGAACGGCTTCAATGCGTCCTCCCTTATGAACATTCTCTGTTATTCGCCCTAGTCGCTGCGGGACTGGGGTTGGAGCATTACCAAGCTCCTTCAACCGATCATTGTTTGCAATTAACCGCAACAATCACTTGTTTTGGTTTTGCAACCGCTCAATTTCTGCAGCCGCCGCGTCTTCCACTATCAATGGGTTGCCTCGGTCACCCTCATTTCCAGCTTCTTCCAGCAATTCCACCCTTTCTCTGACCTCCCGTTCAACCCTTGCCCGGATCATATCTCCTGCCACGGCTTCTGTTGGCTGCTCTGCCAAAACTCCAGCTGGAGTTGAGCCACCGACACCCGCCGGCTGTCCTGATAAAAACCCAGCAATCATATTCTTCACTGGAGTGTTTTGAACCATATTGCACTTACAATTCTTCTAAAACGGAGAAATTAATTGACAATGACAAACTCTGTCGTCCCAAAACACAAAATCCAGGAAAACGGACTGGAATTTAAAGAAACAGCAAATAACGAATTCAACGAAAATAACGATCCAAACAAGATCAATCAAAGAAAGAAAATGTGTCCCGGCAACGGAACCAACTGATGCTACCGGAAAAAATGGCGATGTCCGAATAGCAACGGAAATTGAGTCTAGCTAGAGGAAATCGGCCTTTTCTTTGATTGAAACCTGCACACACGAGACAAACGTAAACTGCGCCGGGGGCTCTCCGGCAGAAGCCCCTCCGGCGTGAGAATCAGTTCACGGAATAATCTCTAAGTACAGAAGAGAAAGGTGTACTGTGTGTGCGTACTTGAACATACCTCTCAAAATGAACGATGGCTTCCTTATATGTATTGATGTCAGGCGCACCGCACGTGCTTTCCCATCATGTGCTTTGCGCGTGACCTTTCCATGCGACGCTCGTGAATATTTCCAGCTGTCCTTCTCTGATTGGTTCTCACGCTTTCCCATGCAGGGACGTTAATCTCTGACACATTCTGTTATTATTGATCGGATATTATGGGGACCCCTCCACACAAGGGGTTTGCATAAATAAAGATATCATACCGAATACGTGCGACATACAAGCCGTTACCAAGCCGCTCATATTTTCTATGCAGGAGAATACCTCAAGTGGGCCTCATATTGGGCTAGCTGTATAACCTTCTCGCCATATTATTCATTAACGGGTCTGACTTATCACATTTAGAAATACTTACGGGCCAAGCTTGATATGATGGGCATTTAAATAAATAAATCTTTAATTTCTGGCGACATCAACTTGGAGTTACATGTGTTAAATAAGTAATTAGGTTTTAGGGTTTTGGGGAGCATTAAATTTTTGAATGTTTTTTTTTTTTTTTTTTCTTTTCTCGGTTGAATGCTTTTTTTTTAATGCTCTATTTATAACACAATAATGATGAATGATTACAGAATACACAAACATTGAAACTAAGTAACTATAAATAAGAAATAAATACGCTATAGAGAAACTATACAAGTTTTAATTATTTTGTTACATAAAATAATATATTTTTTTTGAAAAATTTTATTAATTTTTTTTTTTAATTTTTCATCTATTATATATAAGAAATAAATACCCTATAGAGAAACTATACAAGTTTTAATTATTTAGTTGGAAATTTGTCTCGGACCACTGGACTCATTTGTCTCGGACCACTGGACTCATTTGTCTCGGACCACTGGACTCATGTGTGTGGACACGAATGCAGCTCCAAAATGGCCTAGGCACGACAAGCTCACTTTTTGATTATTTTCCGTCCCAATTCCGTCCCAATTATTTTTGAATTCAGCTGGCTGGAACAGAACAGATTTTGTAACAGTCACAAATTAAAGCCATTCATTGCAGGATCAATTCTATTGATTACATATTTAATTGTGTAATTAAATCGATCATTTGAGCAGTATTAATTGGTGTTTTGAACATCCATTTTCGACACACAGTTCAACAATCTCTCACCCTCTTGCTTCAGCGTTTTTCCTTGGCCCTCCTCCTGCTCTTCTCGTGGTGACTCTTTCCAGGCACGTCGAATTTCGCCGGAAGCACTATTGTGTAGTCGTCGTCCGGTCCGTCCGTTGTATCCTGGGAGACAGGC
The DNA here is from genome assembly GCA_026119855.1 of Campanula takesimana. Taxonomy (NCBI): domain Eukaryota; kingdom Viridiplantae; phylum Streptophyta; class Magnoliopsida; order Asterales; family Campanulaceae; genus Campanula; species Campanula takesimana. Next base: position 296,323 of record JAOWBW010000751.1, on the reverse strand, counting down.
GTCCAACGTATACTCAAGCACAACACCGGTGAGGGGACAAATTTGTCTTAAGTACAGTGTTGGTTTACACGACTCGGACAAACCCAACATCAAATTTCGTTTCCAGTTTCTGTTTTCTGTTTTGATTATAATCTGTAATTTTATTTTCGGTTTCTGATTCAATATTAGTGTAATATTTGTATCACAAAACACCTCCAGAATCCTCAACATCATCGCAGCCTTAGCTATGCACATCACGAGAATCGTCAACACTTCCATCTCCGCCCGTTGCAACCTTACCCCATCAACCTCCATGACTATACCCAGTAAAAAATTAAAAAAACCACAAAAAGCTGCACACACATAACCACCATCATCGCAAAATCATAAATCAAACGCCATGAAAACTCCAAAGATTTGAACGCTAATCACTTTCAATTTTCAAACTCACGCACAGGCAAACACCTACACACGCACACAATCATTTCAAAATCATAAGTGAAGAACAGGGCGGAGAGGTGAGAGAAGAAAGCATAATGGTTTTGAAAGAGAGGTCCGAAAAGAATAGACGAACGAGATGGAGAGACCAGCGGGAATGAACAGCCGGAGAGGAGGGCAGGCGTTTCAAATTGGAATCGGGACTGGTGCGGAAGAGGAGCGGAGGTGCAGGGGGAGGTTGAAAAGCGGAAAGGGGTGGGTCAGGTCGGGTGGGGGTGGAGTGTCCAGTCGCCGGTGTTGGATGAAGGGTTAGGGGAGGAAGATGAACGGCGTTTTAATAGAAAACTAAACAAAGTAACTGAAGCACTCTTCAATCCCCTATTTCAGCATCACAAATTATCCACTACTACAATTTCTTGACCTTAGTCATAATTCCAGCAACATAATTAGTCAACCTGCAGTGACGTATCATCGACTCAAAACTTTAAATGACAAAAAAATTTAAAAAAAAATTGAATTAAAAAAATACATTTTCGAGATTGAGACATTGCTACGGAGGAAGAAGTGCCGATTGCCGTGAATCAAGCGAGAGTCTTTTAGTAATTTTTTTATTTTTAACACTGTGCACTCCTCTTCTTTCAAAATTTACAATTTACACCCCTAATTATTTATTTATTTATTTTTTTTTTTTTTTTTTATAACTACTGGGTAATTTTTTTCGGAAAATCCAGGGTATGCAACTGCCCACCCTGGACACATGCTGCATCCGCCCCTGTCAACCTGCTCCCTTTCCATTTTGCATCTGGAGGTCTATCACACTCCCCGTCTCTCTAACGGTGTCTTTTTCGCAGGTCATCTGTCGTTCGTGTTCCAGGTATCCGACGCTTCGTTCCGCCTGATCAGATACCCTCGATGCCCCACACTAACTAATAGAAATCCCTCGATCTGGTGTGTATTGGTCGATTATATCGGCCATTATCACAACAAGACTACCTTACTGACAAAATTTTTGGACCAACAATGAAAAAGATAATATTATTAATATTGGAGACAACTGAGTTTCACAGAGAATATTGAGGAGGACCAACACTTATTATGCTATATATCATCTCTAGTTTCTACTTCAGCTAGAAGTCAACATGGAGAAAGAAGCATATGTATGCAAACAAATCCAACTATGTTACAAACGAAATTAGCCGCGCAGAAGAATACATCACTCCCTCACTACGCCAAAAATAAAACACTTTTTTTTTTTTGAGTTTCAGGAAACTCTAGCATCCTATGGCAAAGATCCACTTGACAGAAAACGCCATGGTCCGGTCCCAGTTCCCATCCTGCAAAATTTAATCGAATTTATCACCATAATCTATAGAAGGAACAAACGCATTGCAAGATTTTATGTGAAGAAAGAATTTTATTTACCTCCACACGCCAGCAAATGTACGGAGGGTCATATAAATGGTCAGAGCAATCCATAATCCAACAAAACCAACAGATTTATAGAGCGGAAATAAGGATCCAATACTTGCAATGGCCACTAAGACCTACAAAGAAACAAGAAGGGTTTAGAAAAGTTATTTATTTTGTTTATTATCGATGAAAAAAAAGGCACTTGGGTTTTTATTCTTATTTCCCAGGTGAAGAAGGCTTTCTACACTTACCATGGAGTATGCTGAATAGGTAAAATCAGATGCCCCAAAGTTAATACCATCGAAAACAAAGGCTAAAGCGTTCAGTGGTTGTGTTCCCGCAACAAACTGATCAGAAGGGGGAAGTTGTCAGTCAATATAAAAAATGTGCAACGGAAATACTCCCTCCTTCCCAAAATGATAATCTTGTTTGACTTTTCAAACATTTTAAGGTTACTTAATAAGTTTTAGAAATTCAATGATTTTATTTGGGACTAACTTTCTGAGACAAATAAAAATGGGAAATGGGACTATCTTTTTGGGACGGAGGGAGAATAAAAGCTTCTTTTTTTTTTTTGCCAAGACTACAACTTTTTCAACTAAATGCGGAAGTGGGAATGGGGTGCCAACTGAGCTAGTGCTCATAGGCAGGGAGTATAAAAGCTGAAAATTTGGTTTCTGATGGAGGAATACCAACACAACAGTGCTGATGGTGTAAAGAACATCTTTGTCGCTGTTAAAGACTCCAGATCCAAAGTGTAAACCAAGTCCAACAGCCAAAGCAAGTCCCAGACCCATTACAAATCCCATCTGCAAAATAGAAACTTATCAAGGTCTAAAGACATTTTGTAATGGCCTACCAAATTTTTATAGAATGAACGTGTAAAAGAAATTGATTGTGGTCAAGTTCCTAGGACAAGAAACTCCTTAACCTTGTTCATCAGATTTAAGATTGCTCGGAGGGGATATTGGAAAAGAGAGATGTTTGAACATTATAGGCGGGAGATGGTATCTAGTACTCCCTCCGTCCCCTAATGTTACTTTTTTAGTGGTTGGTATGATTGAATTTTGACTACAGATTAAGGAAAGACTTATTATCCAAATGATATTCTAAAACCTGTTATTGATAAACCATTAGAAGCACTACTTGTAATAATTTTTATTTGGATAATTAGTCTTTCCTAAAAATTCAGTCAAAATTCAATGAAATCAACCACTAAAAAAGTGGGACTATCTTTACGCGATGGAGGGCGTATAATAACAAAGCCAAAGCATATACCTGTAATACTCGAGAAGCAGCTGCTGTGGCCTTCTCATAGTTCTTCTCAGCAAATGCACTAGCAATTATTGCCTTAACAGAGTAACACAATAATCCCAGATCAAAATCAAGAATATTTAGAAAAAGAGCACACAAAAAAGGCGAGAGATAAGGAGAAAAATATTACCTGTCCAGCAACAGCCAGTCCATCAGCAAGAAGTGATGATGCTAGCCAAACTTGTACGCAAATATGGAATGCAGCCATATGTATTGAACCAAGTCTCGCAGCCAATGATGTAGCCAAAGTCACACATATAGTTGCAGCTATTACCCTACACAATAATAAGGAACCTGTGCCCAAGAAGCAGAACATGTTAGAAAAAAATACAGTAAATAATTAAAAAATAGAAAAAGGGAAGAAAAATGAAAAAGAAAAACAAACTCCATCGTAATGTTGAATCAGTCACAATCGAGAAATGGTCTCCCTTCTTACCACTTCTGAAAAACCGACTGAACTGGAGTTCTCCAAAGCTTGGAGGCAATAGATCAACTTCTTTCAACAACCGAACAAAGAGAATCAGTGTTATTAAGTACCTGAAAAAATTACATTACAATACTCTGAGAAACAATTGCATAGATATATGTCATTGGAACGAAATACTCCCTCCGTCCCGTAATAAAAGTCAAACTTTCCTTTTTTTTTTTTCCGTCCCAAAATAAATGTTACGTTTCTAGATTACAAAATAGTCTTACTGCAATTTTACAACTGTCCATGCAATGTACAAATAAGCAAGGCACATTCCTTAAAAAAGGTTGACAGGTCAAATGAGACATTTTATTATGGGACGGAGGGAGTAATTGAGAACATCTGAAGATAATACTCACTGGGAAAGAACATGTGCAATTGCAGCGCCAGTAACTCCCATATTGCAGCCAAAGATAAGAATGGGATCCAGAATTACATTTGCAAGATCACCTATGACTGTATCGGACCAAAAAGACTCTGTATTAGCTGAAAGTCTGAACTGAGTACGTTCTTTGCATGCTTGCAATGTTTCTCCTCATTTTTAATACAAGTAGTTGTCAAACGAATACTCTGTACTATCTTCCATCATGGGGTCTTATGGAGATGAAGGCCAATCTCTATTTTCATCTATTGTACTTTCAAGTGTGTTTCACTTTACTATTATACTTTTTTCTTTCAAAAATACCTCTGTACTTAAGATAATGTATCATTTTAACTCCAAAACGCAGATTGAGGGACAGAGTAGTCACGGATTTGGGGATAAAAATTATTAATTTTCCAAACTACAATGGTATTTTTAGAAGAAAAAAAGTACACTGGTAAAAATGAAACAAACTGTAAAGTACAATGGATGAAAACGAAAGTTATTGCTTTCGATAAAATATTGCATGTTTAAGTTATCGTACAATTATAGTGCTTCAATCCATTTGACTTTGAGCGTCCAAGTTTTGATTCTCTTGTAGGAATATAAAATGAAAAGCTTAAGGAAAAGAGTAATTACCAGAGGCATATAAAGGAGTTCTGGTGTCCTTGAAACCTCGAAACACCCCTTGCATGGCTAAAGAGAGAAGAACCGCTGGAGCACCGAGTGATCTTATAGTCAAATACTTTAGTGCCGGCACCAACATATGATTACCCTGATTGACAAACAAAGAACATTTCATGCATGCCATCTACCATATAATAAGAAAGGACAGACTAACTTCGCCCGTTAAAAGATGATGTCTAAAGAAAAATACTTTCTCCGTCCCAAATTCAGTTACGTTTGACTTTTCAAACATTTTAAGATTACATTATAAGTTTTGAAAATTTAGTGATTTTGAAGATTTGATCTTGGTAATGGGACTAACTTTCTGGGACAAACAAAAAGGGGAAATGGGACTATCATATTGGGATGGAGGGAGTATGATGCTAAGAATTAAAGAGTCTCTTTCACTATGAAGATACTTACAGATTTTGCACCCATCAAACGTAAAAGTGGTTTTCCAAAAGATACTAGGAATATGGTTACTAGTAGACCAAGCACAACACCGAAAATCAACGCTGTTGATGCTGAAGGAATATGTCTCTTTCCGCTTTTGAGTTTTGATTTGTGGGAGATGTTGCTAATGGCACTTGGGGATTTGCATGCAACTGTTTTCGAATCTGACGAATTATGCACAAGATACTGATACATGTAAGATAATGAACAATACTGCCTCCGTCCCAAAGATATAGTCTCATTTGACTTTCATGGTCAACACAAGTTAATGTTGACCAAACTTCAATGTCAATCTAATCATCCCAATGAAATTCTAAGAACTGTTATTCATAAGTCATTAATATTTGGTCTAAGTTCACTTGTGTTGACCATCAAAAGTCAAATGGAACTATCTTTCCGGGACGGAGGGAGTAGAATGTGCACGGCTGACTAATAAATGAGAAATCATATCAAGACCGATCTCAGTTAATCTGCAATAAACCAAGAAGATAGAGAGCATACCATTGTTTGGTGTTGGATCTTTTATTTCATTGTCAACTGCTGAACCTTTTTCCATGTCATCAAGCTTATGATCATCTACAGATGATTTTTCTGCATCATCAACTTTTCCTGAGGCTTTCTCGAGATTCTCACCTTTCGCAGATTCATTGCTTATTCTTCCAACAGTCTCTTCCTCAGCAACAAATGAGGTTGTTATACTCACAAGTGGGTATACAGCTACTTTTGAAACTTGATTAAAAAGATTAATCGCAATTCCAACAGCTCCAATCTCCACAGCACCTATAAATCAAAGCATAAATGACTTTTGATGAGTACAATTTGCAGGAAAACCCATTTTCAGCTATACTCCCTCCGTCCTACCTCACTTTAGACTTATTTCCATTTTGGTCCGTCCCACTACGTACACTTGAGACTCCCCAAATTTATTATTTTATATTCAAACTACCCCACCACTCATTCTCTCTCTTCATTTTCCACCACTCAATTTATTCAATCAACACTACTATTTACCCCACTCATTCTCTCTCTTCATTTTCTACCACACATTTTCTTTACTTTATTCTTTTTCCTTATTGTGCCAACCTCTTAGGTCTCAAGTGAGGTGGGACGGAGGGAGTTCTTGATAGTCACTCAAAGGCAGAGAAGATCGCAAAATAAGAAACACACAAGCTCCCTCCATCTAATAAATAATTACTCCCTCCGTCCCAAAATAAATTTCCAAAATTTCTCTTGATCAAGAGAAAAATTGAGTTTTTTTTGGACATATTTCTTTTGGGACAAAGGTCATTTATAGTAAATCAATCAAAAATATCAAATTACTACTTAACATAATTTTTTTTATGTTTTATGTTATGAAAGTTCAATCGACAAATGAATATAGAAGGCATTACCTATATGGCCAATAAATGCAGTGTCAATAAGAGATGCGATAGGGTCAGCAGCTAAGGCCATGGCTGCAGGTATTGCAATAGCTAGTATCTCACGTCCAAGTGAGTCCATCTTGAAAACAAGGCTAGAAAGCAATTTTCATACAAAAATCAGCACTTAAAACTAATTAATCATAAAAAAAAGATAAAGTCACAAGAGTTAAGCACAAAGATCACAAATCTTAGCCTGGTTGGCCTGAGGAAATGCATCACATTTTCCTATTTTCATTATTATTGAAACAAATTACTAGCATCATTAAGAAATTAAAAAAGAAGATAAAAAAGCAAAAAAGAATGAAACGGTAATTACTCTTCTTCTACTATTATTTCATTTTAATTACCGGTATATCTCGAACTCTTCCCATTTAAAAGATAATGATGAAAAAATGTACAATATCAATAGCATACCTAGAGTCTTTGAAGAAAACAAAGAGCGGCATTTTCATACTTCTCTCAGCGGGAAGCACAACTCCTTCCTCAGCCATGATAATTTTTTAAGGGGAAATAATCTTAAGATCTTATGACCGAGCTGTTGTGCCACCTGAAACAAAACATACAGCACCAGAAGATTAATATCCTACAGATTGCATGATAATCCACTGATGCAGAATCATGGACAATGTAGTTACATGATCAGAATTGATAAAAGAAATACTCCCTCCGTCCCAAGATGATTTTCTCACTATTTTTGCCGTTACTACGAATGAACTTTGATCAATAATTATAGATTGGTTTAATTGTACTGATGAAAATCTAAATTTTGTAATTGATATAACAACGTCAACAATACTATCAATAACAAGTTTTAGATTTTCATTAGGATAATTAAATCAACCTACAATTATTGCCCAATGTTCATTCGTAGTCACGACAAAAAAAGTGGGAAGATCATTTTGGGACGGAAGGGAGTATGAGTTCATAAGCAGCCAATAGAGACTCATACCAATGAAGGTGATGCAATTTTTAAGAATCCAAAGAATGGTGAGTGATAAGCAATCCACGACGGGTTTAAGATTACTTGAAAGAATAATACCCACAAAGACGGAAGGTTTTAAGGCACAAATGAGATTACGGTAGTTGCCTTAGAGTATGATAAAGGAAAGTAGGATAATAAGTGAACTTCTAAAGAAAAAGAAAAGCCAGTGAAGGAATACTACTGAGCTCCAAGTGAATATAAAGGCTTACTTCTTAACACACTGATGATATAAACTCCATTAGTTATGGGAGTTATTCAATGTTATGTCCCTCTTTTGAATAACAACACAATTTAATGACTGACTACACCAGTGGCGAAGCCAGGATTTTTGGCAAAGGGATTGAGATTGTTTAGAAAACAAAAATTATACTCCCTCTATCCTGAAATGATCTTCCTACTTTTTTTGTTGTTACTACGAAGGTACTTTGAGCAATAATTTTATGTTAAGTTAATAAATCTAATGAACATTTGAAAATTGTTCCTGATAGAATTTATAATGGTGTATCAATAAAAAGTTTCAAATTTTCATTAAGATATTTGAATTAACCTAAAACTATTGCTCAAAGTATCTTCGTATTATATCAAGGGGGTCAAAATTGACAAAAAAAAAAAAGTAGCATCTTTTGTGTACTTATTCAAAAATTGAAGGTACTAAAATGATAGAACTAAATAGTTAAGGGGGTCAAGTGACCCCTTTAGCTAAAGGGTGGCTTCGCCACTAGACTACACGCATACTACCTGACCTTAGCTCGGTGAGCGGACTCAAAACCAAGTTAACTGTGACTTTTTTCTCTCTCAAGATGTTGCTATTATTTTTTGCTTGTTTTTGTTTTCTAATCTTAATGGATTAGTCACCTCTATAGAGCTAACTTGTTCTTCCAGAATATTAGCAAGAAAAAATGACAAAATGTTGCTCATGAAATTTCATTGTCACTATAAAAAAATATAACCTCTTTGGATTTGGCATTTCATATTTTTTCATATAACGAATGGACCCAAAAGGGCCTACTAAAGGAAACAACATAAGGATCAATTGGGCAGAAACCCTTAGTCTAAGAAAAAGAGGTTTTAAGGATTTCCACACCCAACCCGAAAAAGATCAATGAGCAGAATGCACCTCCATTAGTTCTAACTTCTAACTCCCCCTCAAAACAACGGAAACTTCTGATTAAGATATAATATAATAACAATCATCATTCCAAAAAAGAGATACACAGCCTGCTGTTAAATCAATGCATTAACATTTCATATTAATAAATAAAAAAGAGACCCAAGTCCTCTCTCCCCCAGATGATGCCCAGATAGCAGGACTAGTTTCCCACACAATCCAACAAAATGCCACACTGAATGCAATACTCCATCCGCCCCACAATAAAAGCCGCACTTTCCTTTTTAGTTCGCCCCAAAAATAAATGTCGCATTTCTATATATCGAAGTAGTCTTTGGGCATTTTCATTTGTATTTCAATGCACAAACAAGTAAAGCACGTTCTTTAAAAACAATGACATGTCAAATGCGACATTTGTTTTCAGACATAGGAAGTATATTACAATAAACACAACTTTTTCCAAGATTTTAAGGCACAGAAGAAACATCACCGCAACCTATAAAAAGTACATAAAAATAATACTTGATGCAAGAAAGATCCTAATCCCGATTGCCAAATGTCGTTTTAAAGTCAAAAGCAAGCACAATTCACAGTCCAAATTACTTAAAAAATAGTATAGGAGAATTCAACTATGTTGAAATTAACAGAATGTGGAACAAAGAATGGTATTAAATTAAAATTAGCATAAAAACAAGTACCTTAAACTTTGAAATATTAAATATGAATACTTCAATAATACTAAAACCCAGAAATGTGAAATTCGATAAAGAGAAGTGCCTAGATGTACCTGCCTTAGCTTCAACACAAATATACATTAAATTGGGGAATCTTTTTTTTGCCCCCTCTTCAGAAAGGGGCTTCAGTTCCATCAAGAACAGCCACCATAAATAGCTAGGGTTTGGATTGGGAAAAATTGCCATTGGTGATGTGAAGCAATTTCAAGAAATTGGGAGTCAATAATTAGGGGGAATTGAAAATCGATCTACGGAAGCTGTCATTGTAATTGAATAGATTTGAAAGGAGTGATTTGGCCGGATTGGTACTTGCCCTTGCCAATGCCAAGTACTACTATAAACAAATAACCCGGGAAGATCAAAATATCTAACGGGCTTAAATATTACTACTAGTATAATTTCTCTAGTTGATTTCATACAAGTGGAAATTGTTTAAAAATGAGCTCACTAAACGTGTTTTACCTTAAAGGTGTTTTACCTTAAAAGATAGGAAAAACTTGTTTTTCAAAGACTCTGACGCTTATTCTTTAAAACAAGCGGTGACATTTTTCTTATATATTGGCAAGCATCATATATGTTCAGTGTTAATATTACAAAAAACCAGTAATTCAAACTGACATTTATAAACATGAAACTGACACATTTTTTAAGTGCCAATGGTATTGTTAAAAATTGCCAGTCATTACACTGACACTTATCAATATTGCCACTGACACTTATTGGTTGTGTTGATAAGTCCCAGTGTACATAGGCTTGCAATTTCTAACACTAACACTGGCTCTTACGAACAACTTCATGTTTATTACAAAAATGCCACCACCGCCCATTTTTAAACTTAGCGTTAAATGCGTTTCCCCCCAGATTTTCACCTGCATTTTTTTTTTTTTTAAAAGAGGATCGATAGTGGTTCCCCACTTACCCCTTATAATAATGATGTCATAGGAGGCATGGGAAGGGATCGAACCCGAGACCTCACACATTGTGAAGTTTGGCTCTACCACTGAGCCACTCCTTATGGACGCCTGTATTTTTTTTTTCAATAATAGACATTTTGTTCAAATGCATGGGGACATTTTTGTATAACAGAGATTTCTTTTAAAAAGCACGGTAGCATTTTCGTAAATAACTTGAACTTATTTACACAACACCGCTAACACTCTTTGACATATGAACTTACACAAATGTATTGGACTCTCTAAAGACATGATCTAATACATAATATGACATGAATTAATATTCTTAAACACTAGCAATTACACTGTTAAACACTACAACTGACATTCTTAAATACTATCACTGACACACATTAAATAGATGCACTGACATTTGATAATAGATGAACTGACATTGTTAAACACTACTACTGATACCCTTATAACATTCCACTTGACACTCAATAGCATATGAACTGGCGCTCTTAAACACTATAATTGACACTTTTAAACACTACAATTTTTAAACACTACTACTGACATAGAAAAAAATATATTTTTCCCCACTCTTTTTTTTCTAAAAAAAATCCATATTTTTATAAATGATTGACAAATAAACACAGAATCTTATGAAAAATCAGTAATTTGATTAGTCATAATTTTATGAACGATTAACTTAACAAAAACACAGTTGGTAGATGGGAGAATAAAAAATACTTATTATATTGCATATAATAATAAATTTATTTTCCATAAGATATTTTCATTTTAATTTAAACTTATTCTAAATTTAAATAAAATATTTATAACATGATTAAAATAAATTAATTTAAATATTCTTAAAAACTTAACAAAAGATAGAGATCTTTAATGACTATTAATGATAGTGAGAAAACAATTTTGTAGTATAATTATCTCTTGTTAAGGGAAATTGTGTCATATATGTAACGATCCGAGTCCGCAGACCCGACCCGCCACATAGGTACCATACACTAGCCCACCAAGCATCTCCTCAATTGGGTCAACCACAGCCCATCACAGGCCTCCAAAAGTCCAATGGATGATTTGATGCTTAGTAGGAGTGTATGGGCCTTCTATATAGCACACTCAATTCCCACATATTTCCGATGTGGGATGGGGGATATCACAATCTCCCCCACTCAAACCCTTGCCGTCCCTGGCAAGGTCAATCAATACCCAGATCGTACCCCCGGGCTAGCTCGCAAGCCTTAAGGCCGGGGTTCCGCTCTGATACCATTTGTAACGATCCGAGTCCGCAGACCCGACCCGCCACATAGGTACCATACACTAGCCCACCAAGCATCTCCTCAATTGGGTCAACCACAGCCCATCACAGGCCTCCAAAAGTCCAATGGATGATTTGATGCTTAGTAGGAGTGTATGAGCCTTCTATATAGCACACTCAATTCCCACATATTTCCGATGTGGGATGAGGGATATCACAATATAAATGATCAATTTATCAAAATATAACCATATTAGATTAGTAATTATCGTAGTGGTAATAGTCCCTCCTTAAATATATCTTATAACTATTTTCGGAATATCGGTGTTCTTCGTAAGCTTTTTAAAGAAATATGAATTCAGTACTATTAAAATAAAATATTTATACTCCATCCGACCCGATTTAATATTCTTACTTTGACTTTGAATAGAGATTAAGAAAAAGTATATATCGTGAGTATGAAAAGTAAAGTAAGAGAAAGAAAGTAGGTAAAGAGTTTTTGTTGTGAGAATGACTAGAGGGTCCTATTGTTCTTTTTAGATAATAAAGTAAATAAGAACCTTAAATTGAGATACACCAAAAAAGAAAATAAGAATTTTAAAGGATAACATGAGTACCTATCCTTCCTATTAAATATTTCATAATTGTACCATTTTTTTTTTCATAATTTGACTAGCCATATTTTTATAAATGATTGACTACAATAAACACAAAATCTTATGAAAAATCAGTAATTTGATTAGTCATAATTTTATGAACGATTAACTTAACAAACACACAATCATATCATATGAAAAATTCAGTTTTGTTTTTTTAGCTCAATGTGAAAACTAGTTCATGCGACATCAATACAATCATTTGGATGGTTCCAATATTATAAACACCGGTTTTCTCATAATGTCTATAAATAATTAATGACTTGCTCTACAACAAATGGTGATTCATCTCAACATTTTAAGAGGGGTCTCTTGTGAGAACACCTAAATCCGTTTTATAGAAAAGACAGGTCGACCCATGGATCATAACTTGCCACGTGGCAACCACCCATTGGCAATTTTTTTTTTCGTCGTTTACCAAAAGTAATAGTTACCATAACTTAATGTAATGACTGTATATATATAAAGTAACATTGTTCATAAGTAAATGTAACACCTGTTTTACAAAAACAAAAGCTCGTTTTACCCATTTTTTCAAATGTAATACTAACTATAATTACGTGTAACCCAAACAATATCTAAATGTAATTATCATTTATACTGAAATGTAATAGTGCTTTTGCAAAAATGTAAAATATTGTGTATTTTGATTTAATTTTTTGAAAGAAAGTAACATTTGAAAAGTAACAACTCATATACATGAATGTAATTGTTTGTACAAGTAAATGTAACACTTTAATAAAAGAAATTATAACATATTTCTATAGATAATGTAATACTTTTACATGTAATACTAATCAAGTGTTTTTAGCTCTAAAAATGTAAATGATTGAATTATTACTTTTTCTATACATATGTGTTACAATTATGTATAAACACTGTTACATATAAGTAACGTTACATTTTAGTTGTAATAAGTATTACTTTTGGCAAACGAAGAAAACGTAAAAAAAAACACTGTTACTTTTCTGTATATATGTATTACTTTTATGTATACAAACTGTTACATATAAGTAACAAGTTTGTTACATTTAGTTATAGTAACTATTACTTTTGACAAACTGAAAAAAAAACAAAAATAATAACATAATTTTTTTTTTGGGCCTGCGGGTCATGGATCCGATCATGGGTCAAAAATGATCCGTCTCTACTATGAGACGGGTCATGGTGTTCTCATACAAGTTTTTAAGTTTTGTCACATTTTAAAAACGCTATGCAAGTGCAACAACCTCTTTTGCTTATATGTTGGGAAAACAGTTGAGTACTTTTTCTTCCATGTCCCATAATAAATACTCCTTCCGTCCCACACCAATGGATACTTTTGGTCAAGCTTACTTGAATTTTGACTAACATTTTATGCTAAATAATTTATCTCCATAAAAATTCAAAAATAGCTATTGATAATGTTTCTATTACTAATTTAGTATATTTTTTTTAAATTTTTATGGAGATTAATGATTTTTAATGTTAATCAAAGTTCAAGTTGGTTTGACCAAAAGTGCCCATTGTATGGACAGAGGGGGTATTCCCTATGCCCGTAATGATTTTTTCATTTTCCGTTTTTCACAGTTCCAAAAAAGTTCTTCTCGTTTCTATAATTTAGGCTTAAATATGCATAAATGTAGCGTGACTAGTGAAACAAGTGTTCATATCCTTATAAAATTTGAATAGTTAAATGTGAAGATCATTTTGAGACAAATGAAGTATGATAATTGACTTAACAATATTTCTGAAGTACTACGGTCATACTTATTCATACATCACTTATAAGTATTAAGATTATTGTTTTTTTGTTTAAAGATATAATATTTGTTTTGAAAAGAATCAAAACAAAAAAAGTGTTACATTTATTACGGAATATTTGAATTAGAATTAGTGACTATTAAAGACAGGACCAGACCATGCATGCTGACTATGCCCACCATATAAAGCATTTTATCAGGATCATATTTAGACATATCGCTCACGTAAGCCAACTTTTCACTTGAAAAAAAAAAAAAAAAAAAAAAACTGACTCATCAGCATCCAGTTCCTACACATGTTAGTGAATATTAATTTGAATTTTAAAATCAATTTGGCCGAAGAAATAATTATTACTACGTTAAGTGCCTAATGTAATCATAATAATAGCACGTAAATATTTACGCATTCATTTTAAAACGACGATGAAGTAATATATAAACACAATAATCCAGCTTAGCTTATAGTATAAGCTAAGCTGACTCATCTATAAGCCTTATAGATGAGTCGGTAAATTGATGAACCATTTTGTCTAAAAAAAAAATAAAGAATTCATGAACCATTTATTTGTACAAATTGTACTTCATTTTATATAAAAAAAAAACTTGACGGTTTAGATAATTTGATCACAAGAGCGAGACGTACAGTAGCATCACATTCGCTCTATCGACGATTCAGAACCTCTGTCCCGAAAATGAATATTCATTTTTTTTCAAATTTACTTTTGATGGTATGAAAAATTATATTCAAAGAAAATGCATTCTCAGAGAATCATAAAAATAAGAAGGTCCAAGGAAATTAACTTACCAGTTCACCACTGTAAAAATGAAGAAATTTGGTTTCTGACAGCGGAACTGGCCCCGAAACTGTCGAACCAGTGAAACAAAGCAGTCGCTTGGCCGGTCTGATATCAAGCCTGTATAACTTCTCTCTGTCTCTATATATATATAATATATATATATATATATATGTGTGTGTGTATATGTATATATACTGTATAAGATGAATACTAGCAGATTGGAAGGTTATATATGTAAATAAATTGGTTACCTAAGTGAAAGAAATGTGGAGCTTTTAGAGATAAGCTTCTTCTTTCTTTACCCTTCTCTACAATAGCTACCTCATATATATATATATACACTCCTCTCTCTCTCTCTCTGCATGCAAATAAGGTCGGTTTGACTATGAAAGAAGTGAATAAAAGTAATGTATGACACTGCACTAATGCACTCCCACAAGAATTTATCTTTAATTTAGCAAGTTACTTTTATGTTTTTTTTTTTTTTTTTTTTTGAAGAATACTATTTACATGATGATGGACACTGCACTAATGCACTACCCACAAGAATTTATCTTTAATTTAGCAAGTTACTTTTATGTTTTTTTTTTTTTTTTTTTTTTGAAGAATACTTTTACACTTAGAAGAAGGTTCTACTTTGACTTTGCACGGAGATTAAGAAAAAGTAAATGTTGTGAGTGTGGAAAGTAAAGTATGATAGAGAAAGTGTGTAGGGGGGTTTTGTTGTGAGAATGACAAGTGGGTCCCAGTTTCTATTTTAAGTAATAAAGTAAAGTAAAAACCTTAAATTGAGATAGACTAAAAAGGAAAGTAAGAACCTTAAATCGGGACCGAGGGAGTAGCAGTTAGTTGCATTGGACGGCTCAAGTATTATACTAGGGGCACAAAAAAGTCACAAAAACATGCTCACAAAATCTTAGGTGTCAAGATTTTATTGGTGTTTTTAATTAGTGTGTGGCGGGTCAATTATCGATGCAACCAATAAAATATCGCCACCTCATGTTGTGAGCAAGATTTTGTGACTTTATTTTGTGCCCCTAGCATTGTTCTTTCAAATAAGACAAAAAATTGTGTGAGATGGTCTCGCACATGAGACCGGTCTTGTTAAAAGAGTAAATGGTTTGTCCCCTATGAGCGGGTCGGGACAAGCCTATTTCACATCTCATCGAGACACGTCTCATGTGTGAGACCGTTTCACGCAAGACTTCCTCTTCCAATTCCAAACGGTGGATCACACGTTGGTTTTGAGGTGGGGAAAACTAAATGACGAAAGTGCCAAAATCCTGAAATTTATATGCGATGCCGAAATAGTTAAACCTAACCAGGAGAATTTTAAACAGTTATCTAGTCCGTGTGCAGTGATCGCTAGTATTTTGTTAATAAATATCCCTACTAATTTTATACGTATTTTTGACAAGCCATTTAACTTTAACATTGTAATAACCCGTATATTTTTTGAATTATTTTTTTGGGTAATATATTGATTTTTGGGCTGTATGGTGAATAATTCATTTTTTACTTGGGTTATTATGATATAAAATTTTATTGGGCTTTTGAGGTTAAATAGAGTTAAAAGAGTTACTTTAGATTGGCCCATTATTTTTTTTTACTATAAATAATAGTTTTAACCCTAAACCTAAAGCAAATCAGTAAAAGAAATATGTTTGGAACGGAGAATCGATTTTTGAGGACGGCGCAAATGGGTGAGCACCGAATGAAGGTACTGTCTCTCTATGCATGAAATCATATTCATATTGGAATAATTTAATTTTGATCAAAGTATGAGTTTGAGTGGAGATGTATGAGTGTGCAGGTTAATGGTGTGTGAGATGTGTTTAGTGTGTGCGTGAGTCAGTAGGTGTTAGTGTGAGCCATGAAAATTAATGGTGTGTGTGAGACATGGTTAATGGAAGGTGATTGAGGTCAACAATAGAGACTGATATAGTATTTTTCTCTTATGCAAGAGATTTGATGGTGGTCGAAGTTTATTTGGATTTCACCAATTATTTGGCGATGGAGATCCGATTTTAGCGTTTTGAGGTAAGGGATTTACGTCTCCTAGTCCTATTATATATCGTTATTTATTGACCCTCCATTCCTAGAGTAATTATTGTCTTACCGTTATGGCCGGTAACTTGTGATTGGAACTCACTCTAAGCGTTTCCGTCAGTTAAATTAAATCTGACTTTAAATTGACATTGAATTATTGGTCAATTAAAGAACCTCATTGATAAAAGAATGATCACTTAATGACACCCATTATTTGTGGGTTAATATTGATATACTATTGATACCCGGTCATGAGGTTTAGTTCATGACATGCCTATGTGGCATTAACCATCGATATCGACACCACTGAAATTGTGGTTATATAGGTTATCCGGATATACCGAAATATTGATACATTGACCATTGAAACCCTTAGTAGGGTTATATATTGAAACATTGAATTTGACAAGAATAATATTAAGTGATCATATTTGACATTGGTATCATTGAATATTGAATTGAGCCATAATTCCTTTCTTTACATTGGAAAATATTGTTGGATTTTTAATAAGTCCTATTCATTGAAAATTGATTATTGATACACTCTTTGAGGTCACCCCTTCTTTGAAACCGAAGGGGCGGCGTAGGATCTTACTGAGCATTGTTCGCTCACCCCTTCTTATATTATTTCCCACAGGTAAAGAGTAGAGGGAATATTAGATCGGAAGGAAGGACAGTCCATGGTTCAATCGAAGAGTTTTAAGTCAATTGTTTTGTTTTATGTTAGAGCTAGTGGGTTGCACTAGCCGTTGAAGTTTGAATTATATTTATATTTCCGCACTGTTTTGAAGGGTGGTTAGATATACTAGCCATTACAAGTGAACGTTGGATTTGAATTTGTGTTTGACGTTTGGGATTTCCCAGTTTATGGATAATTATTATTATTGAAAAGTTTGGGTCGTTACAGTTGGTATCAGAGCTTCAAAGGGGTAGGAACTCTGATATTGAATAAGTTTGATTTGAGCTTTTTTTTTTTTGAAAGACTATGATTGCGTGAAGTCAAACTAGTTAAATATGGAAACTTACTATTTTAGGAAAGAACCTAAGAAAAAAATTCCTCGAGGGGTATGAGGGATATAAGTGAACACTTTGGAAGTGAAACTTGAAGGGTTACACTAGAATGTTATTCTTTTAAGTTGCTTATGCAATTGATGATTATGGTCATATACCTTGAGTATATGGTATTGATAATGGTTATGTCTTGATTAAGGTTATGGACGGACTTAGAAGAAACATGAAGATGAACTTGAAGCATAGAACACTTAAGAAAAGAGCGATTTAGATGTATGCACTCAAGATTCAGAGGCTAAATGAAGAATTAGAAGTTCAAGAGGCAAAGAGTAAATCTTACACTAGAGAAGTGGATGCAAGATAAGAAGGCATTTCTAGACACTCGCAAGGAATCGGGAGAAGTCAAGGAGACCATGAGTATAATTGGCTTATTGAAACGACCAATGAAAGTGATATTGGTCTATTGAAATGATCGATGAAAATAGTAATGGACTAATGAAATGACTAATAAGTCTAGTAAAGTTGACTAATGAAGATAGTAATGGTCTATTGCAACGACCAGTGGTCTAGTGAATGACCTATAGATTGAATGTTAGTCTGTGGAGACGATCTATAGTATGAGAGTGCGTGAAAACGTCTCGTATTCATGATACTAATGATAGTATCATATTATCCGGCAAGTGTTCGAAGGGCCAGAGTGGCTGAGTTTATGATGCTAACTCAAGGAAGTATGACGGTGGACGACTATGGTGCTAGATTCACCGAATTACTAGAAATTGCCCCAACGTTCTTCGATGATGAAGCGCAAAAGGCTCGAAAGTTTTAAGCTAGTTTGAGTGACCAGATTAAATACAAAATCACTCCATTAATACTACCAACCCATGATCAAGTGTTGGATAGGGCAAGGATAGTGGAGAAAGAGGCAAATAGTTATCGCAGTAAGCGAGAGGAAAAGAAAAAAGTCAACTAAGAAGGAGTCGACTAGATCTAAAGGAAACTGGAACCGCGATGGAAATAATAAGCGGAAGGCTGCCGACGATCGCAAAAAGGACGGTACTGCAAGTAAGTACCAGAGTAAGGGTCATGGAAGACGAAAGAATGGTAATAAGAATGACGCCAAAGGGCAAGGTTCTGATGAGAAGTGCCAAGTCTGTGAGGGAAGGGCATAAGACTGAAGATTGCTGGTACAAGGAGAAGAAGTGCCTTGATTGATACTGGCGCTACGCATTCTGTGATAAGTGCGTGCTTAGCTAAGAAAATGAACTTGATTCAAGAGGCGTTAGAGAGTTCTTTAGTGGTAGATACTTTAACTAAAGATTCGATCCCTATTACATCTATTTATAGGAAGTGTCCTTTGAAATTGGACGGAAAAGAGTTTGAATTTGATCTTATTAGTTTAGAGATCGAGGAATTTGATGTAATCTTAGGAATGGGCTGGTTAGCTGCATACCATGCCCATGTGGATTGTTTTAAGAAGGAAGTCCATTTCAGATTTCTATCTGGAGAAGAATTTTGTTTTCAAGGAACGAAACCTAGAAACCGATCGAACCTTATATCGGTAATGAAGGCTCGGAAACTATTAAGAAAATGGTGTGAAGGATTTCTAACATATGTGAGTACTACAGACCAGAAGGAAGTAACTATAGAATCACTTTCTGTGATTAGAGATTTTAAGGATGTGTTTCCAGAGGATTTACCGGGGATACCCCCAGAAAGAGAAGTAGAATTTTCTATCGATTTGGTACCGGAGACTTCACCAATATCGAAGGCGCCGTATAGAATGGCTCCGGTAGAATTGAAAGAATTGAAAGAGCAACTGAAAGAGTTGTTGGATAAGGGTTTGATTAGACCGAGTGTCTCACCATAGGGTGCACCGGTATTATCTGTGAAGAAGAAGGATGGGTCGATGGGGTTATGTATCGATTATCGTAAACTGAACCGTGTGACGGTAAGGAATCAATATCCGTTGCCGAGAATAGATGAATTGTTTGACCAACTTCGTGGAGCATGTTATTTCTCGAAGATAGATTTGAGGTATGGTTATCATCACCTAAGAGTGAAGAAAGACGATATAGCTAAGACTGCCTTTAGAACAAGGTAGGGTCATTATGAGTTTGTAGTGATGCCGTTGGGATTGACTAACGCACCGACAACATTTATGGATCTTATGAATAGAGTATTTCAGAGAGTTTCTGGATAAGTATGTTTTTGTGTTCATTGATGACATCCTGGCCTACTCTAAAATGAAGGAAGAACATGAGTAACATTTCAGGATAGTACTGCAGATTTTGAGGGAACAAAAGTTATATGCTAAGTTTAAGAAGTGCAAATTTTGGCTTGAAGAAGTAGCTTTTCTGGGTTATGTAGTGTCCAACGAAGGTATATCGGTGGACCCATCGAAAATTGAAGAAGTGGTGAATTGGGAAAGACAGACGTTTTGTGGAAGGATTTTCCAAGATATCATTGCCATTGACAAAAAAAAATTGATGCAAAAGGATGTTAAGTTTGAATGGACAGAGGAATGCGAGGCCAATTTTCAAGAGTTGAAGAAGCGATTAGTATCTGCGCCGATTCTTACCCTGCCATCGGGGGCAGAGGGTTTTGTGATTTATAGTGATGCTTCATTGAAAGGGTTAGGTTGTGTTCTAATGCAGAATGAGAAGGTGATCGCTTATGCATCCCGTCAGTTGAAGAGTTATGAGAGAAACTACCCAAATCATGATTTAGGATTGGCGGCAATAGTTTTTGCTTTGAAGATTTGGAGACATCATCTGTATGGTGTACATTGTGAAATATATACAGACCATAAAAGCCTCAAGTACATATTCACTCAGAAGGAGCTGAACATGCGACAGAGTAGATGGTTGGAGTTATTGAAGGATTATGGTTGTAACACAGGAAAAGCCAATATGGCTGATGCCTTAAGTCGTAAGAATAGGGGGAGCTTAGCAACCATGCTAGCAACCGAAGGAGAGAGGATAGAGGACGCCGAACTTGAATGCTTAGAGGTCAAGAATATTGTTTAGGACTTCTTGTGGGTGGACAAGAATGTGATGATTAATTATATATTAAATTTTGGGTTGAATGTATAAATCGTTGTTTAAATTATTTTTATAGGTGAGGGTATATTTATAATTAATTATAATTATAATCATTGCTAGACTATGGAGAGCTTACAAGAAGTGCTCGTTTGCATGCGAAAGTACTAGATAAGTGCAGCTTTTGAATAGTTTTGGGTTCTTCAATATAACTATTTTGAGCAGTTAAGAAAGACTAGGTTTTCTTAGAGGAAATTAGTTGCCTTTGTTATTGAGGAATTGTGGAAAAGAAGTCTAAAGGATTTGGGAGATGAATTTAAGATAGAATTCGAGGACGAATTCCTTTTAAGGAGGGAAGAATGTAATAACCCGTATATTTTTTGAATTATTTTTTTGGGTAATATATTGATTTTTGGGCTGTATGGTGAATAATTCATTTTTTACTTGGGTTATTATGATATAAAATTTTATTGGGCTTTTGAGGTTAAATGGAGTTAAAAGAGTTACTTTAGATTGGCCCATTATTTTTTTTTACTATAAATAATAGTTTTAACCCTAAACCTAAAGCAAATCAGTAAAAGAAATATGTTTGGAACGGAGAATCGATTTTTGAGGACGGCGCAAATGGGTGAGCACCGAATGAAGGTAGTGTCTCTCTATGCATGAAATCATATTCATATTGGAATAATTTAATTTTGATCAAAGTATGAGTTTGAGTGGAGATGTATGAGTGTGCAGGTTAATGGTGTGTGAGATGTGTTTAGTGTGTGCGTGAGTCAGTAGGTGTTAGTGTGAGCCATGAAAATTAATGGTGTGTGTGAGACATGGTTAATGGAAGGTGATTGAGGTCAACAATAGAGACTGATATAGTATTTTTCTCTTATGCAAGAGATTTGATGGTGGTCGAAGTTTATTTGGATTTCACCAATTATTTGGCGATGGAGATCCGATTTTAGCGTTTTGAGGTAAGGGATTTACGTCTCCTAGTTCTATTATATATCGTTATTTATTGACCCTCCGTTCCTATAGTAATTATTGTCTTACCGTTATGGCCGGTAACTTGTGATTGGAACTCACTCTAAGCGTTTCCGCCAGTTAAATTAAATCTGACTTTAAATTGACATTGAATTATTGGTCAATTAAAGAACCTTATTGATAAAAGAATGATCACTTAATGACACCCATTATTTGTGGGTTAATATTGATATACTATTGATACCCGGTCATGAGGGTTAGTTCATGACATGCCTATGTGGCATTAACCATCGATATCGACACCACTGAAATTGTGGTTATATAGGTTATCCGGATATACCGAAATATTGATACATTGACCATTGAAACCCTTATTAGGGTTATATATTGAAACATTGAATTTGACAAGAATAATATTAAGTGATCATATTTGACATTGGTATCGTTGAATATTGAATTGAGCCATAATTCCTTTCTTTACATTGGAAAATATTGTTGGATTTTTAATAAGTCCTATTCATTGAAAATTGATTATTGATACACTCTTTGAGGTCACCCCTTCTTTGAAACTGAAAGGGCGGCGTAGGACCTTACTGAGCATTGTTCGCTCACTCCTTTTTATATTATTTCCCACAGGTAAAGAGTAGAGGGAATATTGGATCGGAAGGAAGGACAGTCCATGGTTCAATCGAAGAGTTTTAAGTCAATTGTTTTGTTTTATGTTAGAGCTAGTGGGTTGCACTTGCCGTTGAAGTTTGAATTATATTTATATTTCCGCACTGTTTTGAAGGGTGGCTAGATATACTAGCCGTTACAAGTGAACGTTGGATTTGAATTTATGTTTGACGTTTGGGATTTCCCAGTTTATGGATAATTATTATTATTGAAAAGTTTGGGTCGTTACAAACATCTCCCCCGTCTCAATCGAAGAGATTTGTACATGGTTTAAATCATTTTTGTAGAAGTTTACTTCATTTATAGGGGGAACTTACAATAACTCATCTAAATTAATTTCCACGTTATTTGAATTTAAATAACGTCTCCTAATTGTTTTGGTCAAATTTTGCAATTCAACTTTAAGATATGTGATTGGGCACAATGGAATAAAATAACAGAAGATTCGAGAGTAGCTTAACAAGGTATTTAACGAAGAAAGCCCTTGAACAAATTGCTCGCGGGCATAAAACCTCAAAGATGGGATTTTATTAATGATGGTGAAAGAAAAAGGAGATTCGAGAACAAATTTACAGCTCAAAGTAGGAATGCCGTGTGCGTTGTGTGTGTTACATAAATTGTGTTAACTATTTATACTAACATAAACCGAAAACTAGCTAACAAGCCCATCAATCTCGGAGAATTTGTTGTGCTCTTATCCCTTTGCCGTTGCTTGGACTTGTTTTTTTAAAACAAGACTTTCATTTGACTTGGTCTCTTATAGTTAAAAGATAGGTCACGTTTCCATAATCGTGCCCCATGATTTACGTAATGTCACCTGAAAAATAGGGATATAATATACCTGCATAATGAACGTGCTTATCAATCAAGTTTTTAGTAAGATGTAGATGCAGGATGTCGGAGCAAGCTGAAGTCTTCAAGTTGTTGATGCAGTGTAATTTTTTATCCCCAAACAATTGCCCCTGATTTTTGATTTAAAAAGAATAGAAGTTTTAAGGTCAAAAATCAATTTAACCGCTGGCACCCACTACGCATTTGATGGAGGGATGGAGGCAGGTAGTTTCTTAGGCCAGTAGGTTTTTAAACCCTTATAGGAGTCTATAACTGTCAAGGGTCTTATTAAAGGACCGCTTCTTGATTGTTCTTTTTTGAAAGATTGTCTCCAAGGCTTTCCAATTTCTTCAAAAAATTTGCAACGGTGAGTTCCTTCTTTATTTCTCTAGTTTTTCTTTTTCGTTTTTCCTTAAGATGGCTAGCAGTCTTCCTGGAGGCTTTACTTGTCTAGGGTTCATAGAACACCCTGATGACGAAAGGTGGGAAATTACTCCTTCTGATCTTGAAAACCTAAAGAGGTTTTTTCCAAAAGATACTGAATTTCTAGACCTCTATGCCCTTATGACCTCTGATTGCGTCTCTAATGACTGGATTGGGTTCTTAGAATACCTCTTCTTAATTGGTTTAACATTCCCATTCCCCCCTTTCTATTACTCGTTTCTTTGAGACCACCGGCTTGGCCTTTACCCAGTTAATGCCAGTTGGGTGGAGGAACCTCACCTTGGAGAGATTGAGTGCAGAGATGGGTTTGAAGGTTGATTTGGAGGAGATAGGGTTTTGCTATTACTTGAGGTCTCATGGCAACAAGAGATTTGGGTTTAGGGTTAAAACTAAGGCTTACAGCTTGGTCACAAAATCTCTTGACAAGGATATGAAGTGGAAGAATAGATTTTTCTATGTGAGGAGATATAGTTTGCAAAAGGTTGAGAAGATTAGTTCAGTCTGGATGGACGAAGGTAGGACTAAGCTGATTTTCTGATTTTGCTATTGCAGGACCAAAAAATTTGAAGTTAGATCTGACAACTTGTTTCTTTTTCAGCTCTCAAGTTGGATGACTGTAAGGATCCCGCCCCGCGCGAAAACGCGGTGAGTATGGGGCGAAACGCCAAACACGGGAACCGGTCAAATTTAACGGAGTCGCCACATTTTGTTAATTTTAAACCCAACAAAATGACAAAGGTTTGAGTTCAAAGGTTCGGAGGTCAGGTTACAACTTGGGAGGAGTTTTTACGTCCTCTCAAGTTGCCTCGGACAAAGCCGAGTCTTCCTAACTTAGTTAAAATTTGCATATGTGTGTGTGTGTATTTAACGGAAAAAGTTCTGTTGTTGGTTTTATTTGAGAAACTCGGCTGAAAAGGGGTCCTTGAGTGATAAGATAAAGGTCAGAGGGCAAAACAGGCAATTTTGCCCTACTACCTAAAGTAGCCGTACGGCTATAGGAGTCAATTCTGGGATTTTTACAGTTTGCTCAAGAACAGTCTAGTTCAGAACAGAAACAGGGCATTCTGTCTGAAGCTGGACAAACTGTTTTGATCCCAATTTGCAAGAAATCATTTTACAAGTTTTATAACATCATTCCTATGCTAAATGATCATCACTTGGTTCCCCAAAACAAGTATTTGGGTGTGATCATGAGCAATCATAGGAGAAAATCAAGAAAGTTGATGAATGTCCCCTTTGGACCAAAGTTGGTCATTTGGTGAATAAAGATTGGAACTTTATCACCAAGATGACATTTTTATGACTTAAAATCCTTCCAAGAGTCAAAATAACACATAAAGATTGAATCTTTATGACCCAAAAGTGGGATTTTGAGGCTAAACCAAAGAGGAAAATGATGAACACTAAAGTTTCATCACCCTCATGATTATCATGGCCAAACAAGCGTAATATTTAAATGAATAAGGAATGTAAATGACAATCAATAAGTCTATGAGTGTCTAGGTTTAGAACCTCTTCCATACAAGGTATGGAGGGCACCTTGGAACTTCTCATAGCTTGGACAAGATAGTAATGTAATAGATAGGTATATAGTGCTTGATAATGGACAAGTCTTGCAAGAAATAAAAGGTGCTTGAAATGGACAAGTCTTTGCATGAATGAAGAGTAAATACATGTATAACCAAAGATATAAGAAAGAAAATAGGAGTAAGATGAAGAGAAGGGAGGGGGGAGGTGGCTTTACCTATGATGGTTATGGCCAATCTTCCTTTCTTCTCTCTTTTGGTTTGTGATCACTCTCACTCTTACTCTGTGGTAATTCCAGCAGAGTGACCTCCCTAATGTGTATTTCTCCCCCGATCACCAAGGGGTTCTATTTATAGGGACTGAGGGTGCCCAAACCAGCCATACGGCTAGGCCCCTCTAGTACCCAAAGCATCCGTACGGCTCAGCCTGGCGAGCTTCTGGATTTTTCCAATTTTATACTAGAGTAGTCCTGGAATTTATAGCTTATCCTAGGGAGGTCCTGGCCTATTAGCTTATCCCTAAAACGGTGCTAAGGCTACCTCTAAGATAGGTTGGTTTCAGATTGGGGTACTTACAAAGCCCCTCGGCAACGTCGCTTCGAAGGAGCGGGGTTGTCGATAGAAATAAGCATCCCAATCTGATGGGACGACGGCTTTAACCGATTTTGGTTGCATGGCTGGACCTAGTGGTATAGGATTCCTACGTATCCCGTTCGCGGGGAATCAAGCCTAACGTAGTTCAGAGGTACGCGGGGTTACTTAGGTCCGCAAGGAGGCATGACTCTAGGGGTCAGAGGCGAGAAATGGTCAACTTGGATCTATGAGAGAGGGTTGACTTGCTGGGGGTACGGTCAACTTGACTCTATAGGAGAGGGTTGACTTACACAGGACAGATTTTTACTGGGCTTACGTCGGGGACGGCCTATGGTGACTATTCTAAGTCCGAGCTTGACCGGGGTCAACTCCATCTTTGGGGAGATTGACGGGAAAACTGGTCTTACGTCCCTCTAAGAACTGCCGGGACAAAGGCTCTAGCTTATAACGACTATTCTAAGTCATAGCTAATGGGATTACGTCGGGGACGGCCAGGACAAAGGCTCTAGCCTATAACGACTATTATAAGAACGACTATTCTAAGTCATAGCTAATGGGCTTACGTCGGGGACGGCCAGGACAAAGGCTCTAGCCTATAACGACTATTCTAAGTCATAGCTAATGGGCTTACGTCGGGGACGGCCAGGACAAAGGCTCTAGCCTATAACGACTATTCTAAGTCATAGCTAATGGGCTTACGTCGGGGACGGCCAGGACAAAGGCTCTAGCCTATAACGACTATTCTAAGTCATAGCTAATGGGCTTACGTCGGGGACGGCCAGGACAAAGGCTCTAGCCTATAACGACTATTCTAAGTCATAGCTAATGGGCTTACGTCGGGGACGGCCAGGACAAAGGCTCTATCCTATAACGACTATTCTAAGTCATAGCTAATGGGCTTACGTCGGGGACGGCCAATTTTCTTGGACATTCAATTTGACTCTTAATGAGTCAAAGTCGGGGCTTGACTCTCCTTTGGTCAACCGAAGGGATTTTCTCGACACTCATTTGGTCGAAGTCAATCAAATAATTTTTAACTGGATTTACGTCGGGGACGGCCAAATTTTGACAACAAATTTTTAACTGGGCTTACGTCAGGGACGGCCAAAATAAGCCCTAGGCAAAAGACCATTTCCAAATTTTAACTTTTAACTGGGCTTACGTCGAGGACGGCCAATTTTCTGATCATCTTTGCAGGGCTTAAGTCACGGACGACCTAATTTTTGTCTCAGAGGGTCGCTCGGGGGGACCTAAATTTTATCTCAAAAGGGTCGCTCGGGGGACCTAGACTTTTCTCAAAATGGTCACTCGGAGGACCTAAGTTTTTTAAACAAGGGTCACTCGGAGGACCTAAGCTTTTTCAACAAGGGTCACTCGGAGGACCTAAGCCTTTTCAACAAGGGTCACTCGGAGGACCTAAATGTTCTCAGAAGGGGCTTGACTCTCACTTGGTCAACCGGGTCAACATGGGCTTACGTCTAGGACCGCCTAATTTTTCTCCGGGTCGTGCGGGGGACCTAAGTTTTCTTATCTCCTATGGGCTTACGTCACTTGGGGACTGCCGGGACAAAGGCTCTAGCCCAAAATGACTATTCTAAGTCAAGGTTTTGGTCAACTCCATCTTTGGGGAGTTTGACGGGAAAACTGGTCTTATGTTCCACTAGGGACGGCCGGGACAAAGGCTCTAGCCTAAAATGACTATTCTAAGTCAAGGACTTATGCTCATACTGGCCAACAGTGGATCAAAGGTCAATGGGCTTATGTCTCTAAGGGATCGCCGGGACAAAAGGTTCTAACCTATAATGACTATTCTAAGTCAAGGTTTTACTTAGGTCAACTCCAACTTTGGGGAGTTTGACGGGAAAACTGGTCTTACGTCTCTCTAGGGACGGCCAACTTTGTGCTCATGCTAGGCAACAACGGATCAAAGGTCAATGGGCTTACGTCTCTAAGGGACCGCCTAATTTTATCTCAAAGGGTCACTCGGGGGACCTAAATCTTTTCTCACATGGGGTCACACTAGGCTTTATCTCACAGGGGGGTCACTCGGGGGACCTAAACTTTATTTTACAAGGGGTCACTTAGGGGACCTAGAATTGTCTCAAAAGGGTCAAAACATTCGAGTCAACTCCACCTTTGGGGAGTTTGACAAGGCAAACTGGTCTTACGTCCCACTAAGGACTGCCGAGCAACAATAGGTTTGACACTTACTTGGTCAACCTAACAGGATTGGTCAAGACTAGGTTCCGATGGACTTGCATCAAAAGACCGCCTATCATCTTCACAAATATTCTACAAAACATTCTTATTATAAACACACCCTCAAATGCCCAATGCAATTTGGAAGGGGACGGAAAAAACATTCTTTTTATAAACACACCCTTAAATGGCCAACGCAATTTGGAAGGGGACAAGCAAAACATTCTTTTCATAAACACACCCTCAAATTCCCAATGCAATTTGGAAGGGGACGGAAAAAACATTATTTTATAAACACACCCTCAAATGCCCAATGCAATTTGAAAGGGGACAGGCAAAACATTGTTTTGGTCAAATTTGGAAAATGCGTATTCCTAAAGGCAAATCTTTTAACGAAGCATTTTTAGTCAAATTCTGATTTTAACTTAACCATGAGGTTTACTGTGCATAAAGTTGTTCGAGGCTTTGTCCATTTATTAGGAGTGATCGGGGGTAGAGAACCCTCCCGTCGTCGATGCCGGGGTATCCCCATGTCCTTGCCGTCGTGGATGTCGGGGTAGCCCCATGCCTTTGTCCGTGTTGATGTCGGGGTAGCCCCATGCCTTGTGGTCGTTGTGGAGGTAGCCCCATGTCCTTTGAAGTGGGGTTAGGAACCCATCCCTTTTTCATGACGCACCCTTTCTTTTGCCTAGGACGCCTTTGCGGGTTTTCAACCTAGCGGGCATCTCTTTTGCGTCTTTTATGGCACACCCTGTTTTTTGCCTAGGCCGCCCTTACGGGTTTTCAACCTAGCGGGCCACTTTTTTGGTGCCTTTCTTTTCCACTTTTTTTATGAGTGATCCAGTCGACTTGATAGAACGGGGACTTAAGGTGTCTTTTGGAGGAAACATGCAAGGGCAGTTTATTTGGGAGAGAGTCCCTTTATGTTGGTGAGCTCTTTGAGCAATTTATCATGAAATGGAAGGAAGCCCTTGCTTGACAGAATACAAGTGTTTATCTCTTTCATAAGATGTAGAGAAGAAGACTTGTCGAGACATTCGAAATTTGTCTTGGTTAAAATTATCAAAATGATTGCTTGGATGGACCATGTTCATCATTAAGTCAAGATTATAACAAGCAATTAGCCTTAACATGTATAAATGTTGTGATTAATTAAGATTAAGATTCGATCAATGGCAAGATCGGGAAGAGAAGGTGTTTATGGGGAATTGGCCCAAAGAAGGTGTGTCTTGGGAAATCGGTCATTGATGGGACCAAGGGGGAAAGGCTTGGCTACTTTGGGAAAGCCATGGTTTGACCGTTCTTTCTCATGCTGTGACCGAACCCGAAGGTTGCCTACGTTCCCATAAGTTTGAGGAGCTCAGGTCGCCGTAGTTCGGCCTTGGGCCGTCTTCTGCTGAAGTTGACTTTCTTTTGACGTTGTCTCGGAAGATGTTGTGGTTCTTTGGATGTAGATCCATCACTTTGTGGTGAACTCCTTGGAACGGACCTTTTGGGGGTGAACCCTCTTTGCTGAACTTTTCCTTTGCATATATTCATTTCCTTTTTCCTCTTCTCCTTTTTTTTTTTTTTTTTTTTTTTGGGAGGAGGTAAACATTAGCCCCAGCTCGCTTTCTCGGGCATTGGCTCCTTTGTGGCCCCTTGGTGGCGTGCCTGTTACTTTGGGCTGACTTTGAAGATTCTCGGAAGCCCTATGCTTGGTCGCACACGTGTGAGCACTGTCAAATCTCGGTGGTCGAGCAAGAACGTCCTCACCTTTTCACTGTCTCGGGATGCCTTCGATGTGCATCAAGAATTGGTTTTGGAAAGGTGTATCGGGTTGTGTATCGGGGAGGTGTATGAGGGAAGACTTTCCATTAATGGTTTCTTCATGCCAATTGATCACAACATTTATTCACATTAAGATTAATCGTTTGCATTTAGCATTTATCATTCGTGTTAGGTCCATTCGTCCTTAATGAGTCGTCATTGACTAGTATGCTTAGAAGTCAATTCATCATTTTGGGGACGTAGCAATCAATTGATCATAACAAGCAAGGAAATTTCAAGAGTAAATGTATATTGCAAATAATGTCTCAAGTCTA
Source organism: Campanula takesimana (assembly GCA_026119855.1). Taxonomy (NCBI): domain Eukaryota; kingdom Viridiplantae; phylum Streptophyta; class Magnoliopsida; order Asterales; family Campanulaceae; genus Campanula; species Campanula takesimana. The sequence continues at coordinate 266,189 of JAOWBW010000751.1, read as the reverse complement.
GAGAGAAGAGAATGAAAATGACTCTTTTATATAGATAACTTTGTACAAACATGTCCGAGTACAGACCTTTGCAAAAATAAAAAGACACAGTCCAAGACGGACTTTTGATGAAAGTCTAGATCCTACGAGGCTGGAAGACTTATTTTTTTATTTTTTTATTTTTTTTAAGGACGGGCTCCTATGAGGTGCGGTGGTCCATTTCCTTCTTTGACTGTTGGAGGGGTTGTCGGCGGCATATTCCATGTCTTCCACGGGGAACTCGGGTTCCGTGTCATCGGGAAAGATGTCGCGAGGTCTCCACTTGGCTCGGCGTTATGATTGCCGGATCTGTCTTTGGCCATTTCTTTTTGATGACCTCCTTTTGAGGTTCGTATGTCATTCAGTGAGGTTACGGATCTCCATTTGATGTAGCCTCCTTTGGGCTTTCGGAGCTTTGGCCCTCTCTCGTGGACGATGATCCAGTTTGTGTTGACCTCCTTGTTCACGTGGGCGCCAATTCGGATGTGGGATCCTTGGTCGATGTTTCAGGCGGGCAAAACCGCAAAGGACTTTAGCATTTTAAACCTCAAGGTGAAATTATAACCATGGTTCAAGAGAGACGCTTCATTAGCGGATTAGCCTTTTAGGAAAACTTGATCTTTTATTTTAAGAAAATTGGATCTCTATTTTCTTCTTGGAAAAACACACTTTTGTTTTGGGTGGAAGACTCACACACACATTTTTTTTTTCATTTTTTTTAGGATTGACCGGGCCGAAGTTGCCTACGTTCCCCTTACCACGAGGGAGGGGGTACCACGTGATGAGAGGCTCAGGTCACCGTAGTTCGAACGGATTTAGAATTCTAAAACAAACATGACTGACTTGTCGGAGGATAACGGGGATCCATCCATCCAAGGACTAAAACCGACTTCCTAGGAAACTATGCCTAGGGACTTCACGGGAATTCTGGGATCCATCCGAAGATCGACGGGTGTCTCGGAGGTCTTCCAAAGGCTTCACAAGGGGACCTAGGAGACAACGGCCTAGGGTCTCAGCAACGGGGACCTAGGAGACAACGGCCTAGGGTTTTAACGGAAATCTCAACAATGGGGACCTAGGAGGCAACTGCCTAGGGTTTTAACAGGAATCTGAACAATGGGGACCTAGGAAGCAACTGCCTAGGGTTTTAACAAGAATCTCAACAGTGGGGAGCTAGGAGGCAACAGCCTAGGGTTTTAACAGGAATCTCAACAATGGGGACCTAGGAGGCAACGACCTAGGGTTTTAACAGGAATCTCAATAATGGGGACCTAGGAGGCAACGGCCTAGGGTTTTAACGGAAATCTTTTGAATCCATCCAAAGATTTACATGCGTCTTGGAGATCATCTGAGGAATTTACGAGACTTAACATAGGTCTTGGAGGGTAACGGGGATCCGTCCAAAGACTAACAAAACTTGGCGAAGGTCTTGGAGGATAACGGGGATCCGTCCAAAGACTAACAAAACTTGGCTAAGGTCTTTGAGGATAACGGGGATCCGTCCAAAGACTAACAAAACTTTAACAGATGTCTTGGAGGATAACGGGGATCCATCCAAAGACTAACAAGACTTAACGGATGTCTTGGAGGATAACAGGGATCCATCCAAAGACTAACAAGACTTAACGGATGCCTTGGAGGATAACAGGGATCCTTCCAAAGACTTAACGAAGCGACGTTTGTTAACGCAAGACTGTGATGTGTCAAAGGCAAGAAGCAAAAACGGAGCAAACTCATGCAATGTGCAATTATTCATTCATTCAAGTTTACTTAAAAAAGCTTTCTTGATTTGATCCTAAATGGTTGGAAAAGATTCCTCTTCTTTTTCGCAACTATTCTAAATCCTGGATCAGTGGAGGCCGTCGCTACGCCTATAGACCCCTCGTTTTTCACCTGTATTGCACGCTCCCATGGACGGACTATCCCGGGCGAGGGTCCTGTAGGGCACGCAGCTTCCATCGACCAAAAGAAACGAACCTAGGGTCTAGTGCGTCGCAAGGTTCCCAATACGCCGGTCATCTTAATCATGATTAAGCCCCAGTCGGGATCAGAACTTTTTTCCGAAGGCTACACCGAAGGCCGCACCGATATTCCGACATGACCTCATTTTGATATGAGGCGTCTCAATCCTTGACCATGGGATTAAGGATGATTAAAAATGACTTGCACATTAGGGCTTAACGACACGGTGTTACCCTATCCTTAGCATATGACCTTCGCTAATTGTGGTCGTCATTAACACACGAGTTGAAGGCGGGTTAGGCCACGCTTGCATTACATCAAGGAATCACAACTCGGGCATTAACTTGGCCACAATTAACCTTGGACACGTATTAAGGACATGGTAACGTGGACTAGACCAAAAACCAACCATAGACACGGTATTTGTGTGTCACGGACATGTGTGGTTGACTCGGCTCGGAAGGGAAGGTGGGATGGACCCGTGCGCGCATCGAAGGGAACAAGAGCGCCCAACGAGCTGCATCGTGGCATCCATCCCGGGTTTGAAGGGCATTTGGAACGTGCAAGGTCAAGTGCGCGTAGTGTGACGCCTTTTCTATGTTCCTTTTTTAGTCAAAATAGGGATTTTTTTTGGGTCCGTTTTAGCATTATGAGCGAGTATGGACAAGTATGAACAATCATGTACAAATATGAACAAATATGGACAAATATGGACAAATATAGACAAGCAAGAACAAGCAAGTAAGCAAGGCTACTTAACAAGTAAGAGTTACAATTTGTACATGGAAGGTTTGTGCACAACCAAAGGTTCTTTGAAACCAAATTTTTTGCAAGAAGAACAACCTTTTGAAAGTCATTTGTACCAAAAAAGTTGTGCACAAACAAGAAGAATTTAAAACAATTTTTTTTTTGAAAAGGGTTATGCACAATGAGGCTTTGAAAACCCAATTTTAATGTCCAAAAGAAAAATGTGCATGACCAAGTTTTGGAAATTCATTTTTTTTTGCTAAAAAAAAAGAAGGCAAAAGTGCACAAGATAGAGTCTGGAAATTGGAACCTGGACATGAAGAAGCAAGGAGACCACTTAAAATGTTTCTGCCTTGCACCAATTTGTTGATTTGAACATTCTGTGGGTCCGGCCAAAGTAGCCGTACGGCTAGATCATCCGTCCCATTATTTTTTGCAATTTTTTGATAGCATGAGCATGAGCATAAGCAAGATATGATCAAGCATGGATTGAGCAATTTATACACAACAAATCAAGGAATATAAGCAAACAAAGACCAAAACTTGTACATGTATCAAGTTGTGCACAACAAAGAATTTTGAATCAAATTTTCGCAAAAGAAATATTTTACATTGAAACCCTTTTGTACAAAGCAATTTGTGCACAACGAGAAGACTCAAGAGAACTCTTACAAAAAGTATTATGCACGATGAGGTTTTGGAAACCATTTTATTGACAAAAGATCACATAACCAAGTTTTATTACCTTTTAAAACCAAGTTTTGGCCAAAAGATTGAAGGTAATGTGCACAAGTAAGACTGTAAATTTGGAACCTGGACAAGTAGAAGCAGAGGGGCACCCAGAATGTTGCAGCCCTGCACCAAACTGTTAATTGGCAACATTCTGGCCCCTACCCAAAGTAACCGTATGGCTAAAGCAAGAGGGTGAAGATTCTTCTCAGTTTCTCCAACTTCTGATCATCAAGCCCCAGTTTATTGTATTTCCAGAACGTATGTACTCAAAACAGTTCAAACAGAAACATCAAACACACACAAATATGCAAGAAGTCAACTAATGGGAACGGGAGTTTGACCCACACAAGAATGTCCCCGAATCTTCTAGAAAGAAGTCCGAAAGCACTCTACTCCCCAGCAGAGTCGCCACTGCAAGGATCCCGCCCCGCGCAGAAACACGGTGAGTATGGGGCGAAATGCCAAACACGGGAACCGGTCAAATTTAACGGAGTCGCCACATTTTGTTAATTTTAAACCCAACAAAATGACAAAGGTTTGAGTTTAAAGGTTCGGAGGTCAGGTTACAACTTGGGAGGAGTTTTTACGTCCTCTCAAGTTGCCTCGGACAAAGCCGAGTCTCCTTAAGTTAGTTAAAATTTGCATATGTGTGTGTGTGTGTATTTAACGAAAAAAGTTCTGTTGTTGGTTTTATTTGAGAAACTCGACTGAAAAGGGGTCCTTGAGTGATAAGATAAAGGTCAGAGGGAAAAACAGGCAATTTTGCCCTCCTACCTAAAGTAGCCGTATGGCTATAGGAGGCAATTCTGGGATTTTTACAGTTTGCTCAAGAACAGTCCAGTTCAGAACAGAAACAGGGCATTCTGTCTGAAGCTGGACAAACTGTTTTTGATCCCAGTTTGCAAGAAATCATTTTACAAGTTTTATAACATCATTCCTATGCTAAATGATCATCACTTGGTTCCCCAAAACAAGTATTTGGGTGTGATCATGAGCAATCATAGGAGAAAATCAAGAAAGTTGATGAATGTCCCCTTTGTACCAAAGTTGGTCATTTGGTGAATAAAGATTGGAACTTTATCACCAAGATGACATTTTTATGACTTAAAATCCTTCCAAGAGTCAAAATAACACATAAAGATTGAATCTTTATGACCCAAAAGTGGGATTTTGAGGCTAAACCAAAGAGGAAAATGATGAACACTAATGTTTCATCACCCTCATGATTATCATGGCCAAACAAGCGTAACATTTAAATGAATAAGAATGTAAATGATAATCAACAAGTCTACGAGTGTCTAGGTTTAGAAACTCTTCCATACAAGGTATGGAGGGCACCTTGGAACTTCTCATAGCTTGGACAAGATAGTAGTGTAATAGATAGGTATATAGTGCTTGATAATGGACAAGTCTTGCAAGAAATAAAAGGTGCTTGAAATGGACAAGTCTTTGCATGAATGAAGAGTAAATACATGTATAACCAAGATATAAGAAAGAAAATAGGAGTAAGATGAAGAGAAGGGAAGGGGGAGCTGGCTTTACCTATGATGGTTATGGCCAATCTTCCTTTCTTCTCTCTTTTGGTTTGTGATCACTCTCACTCTTACTCTATGGTAATTCCTGCAGAGTGACCTCCCTAATATGTATTTCTCCCCCCTCTTAAATGATCACCAAGGGGTTCTATTTATAGGGACTGAGGGTGCCCAAACCAGCCGTACGGCTAGGCCCCTCTAGTACCCAAAGCATCCGTACGGCTCAGCCTGGCGAGCTTCTGGATTTTTCCAATTTTATACCAGAGTAGTCCTGGAATTTATAGCTTATTCTAGGGAGATCCTGGCCTATTAGCTTATCCCTGAAACGGTGCTAAGGCTACCTTTAAGATAGGTTGGTTTCAGATTGGGGTACTTAAAATGACCTGTTCCCAAAGCGCAAAGATACTCTGACCGTTGTAGAGACTGTTTGTACATTATCTTCAGCAAAGCGCAGGTTTATACGTCCTGCCTCATTGGTTGAACAAGCTGAAGTGGAGAAAGAAAGGAGTTCTAGTAAGATATTTCCAGTTGACCTAGTGATGTCGTCTGGTAAGATGTTACCTTGTTCTTCAATTGAGTTTTCCACAGATTATCAATACTAACTTCTTTGTTTTTCCTATAGCTACCCCTTCACAAGCTAGTCTTGGTGGTGTCAGCAACTTGATTGCCAGGTTTAAGAAGGCGAAGAGTGAGGATGTGAACCCTGTGATACCCAAGGCAGAGGGTCCAAAGCCAAAGTTGATGATTGGTGACATGGTAGCTTTCAAGAAAAGGAAGGCTGAGATTGTCGATGTGGACGCAGGAGATCCCATATAGAGAAGGATAGGACAGAAGGTAAATTTGACTCTTATTTATCTATGATTTATAGTTCTAATTACTGGCATTGAACATGTTGTTTTACAAATTGCAGATTCAGGATGCTACAAGTATGTTGGTTAGTAAGGTTCAGCTTTGGAAAGATAAGGCTCAGGCGTCTTACCAGGCTAGACTTGAAGCTGAGGAGAAGCTATTGGATGTACAGAAAGAGAGAGATTCCAAGATTGCAGCTAAAGATGGGGAGATCAGATAATAGGTTATGAAGCCGGCTGAAACTAACAAGGCAAACAGGGATATCATCGAGGCTTTAGAAGAGTCCTTGACAAAGGAGGCCGGCAAGATGGTCTTTGAGGCTAGGATCAAGTTGATGGAGGAGCATCAAGCTGGTAAGCATGTTGAATGGAACCTAGAAGAGGAGTATGCTGCCTTGAAGGGGATCAAAGACGGCGAAGCTGGAGAAGTTAATTCTAAGCCTCTAGATGCTTCTATGGCTGAACAAGTTGGTGATAATCAAGATGTGAAAGCTGGGGATGCCTAAAAGGTAAGTTGCTTTGTGTTTCCTGCAAGATGTTAGTTTGCAAGACAATTTATTTTATGTTTTAAGTATTTTAAACGAGGGGGTGTCCTTGTAGACAACTAGATTTTTAGGATGTAATCTGGTTTATGGACATGTTGGACATGTCACTGGTTGCACTGTTGTTCTTGCCATGCCTTATGATAGCATGGTTTGAACTCTTGGAATTTTAATTTTAGTAGGATCAGTGTGTTTGATCCTTTTTAGAATTGTGATTGCATGGGATTTAAGCCTAACTTATCGATGCTAGTACTTGGAAAATTTTGGGAATGTATCTGAGTAAAAATGAAGGACAACGTGTAGAAGTTGTTCCTTGGAAAGATTTTTTGTAAGTAGAACTAGGAACTTTGTTTCAAAATAAAGTCAATGGGTGTGATGAAATGATATGAAAGAACGTTATTGCTCCAAATTTCTGTGTATTTCTTGGCAACATGTTAATGTTACAACCTGTTGTAAATATCTTGAGTTCACAATTTGATTAAGTACAAGGAGGTAATCAATATGTATAAAATACACTGGCCATCTTACAACTTGATCAAATGTGAAAATCGTGCGTACGGGCGAAGGTGTATGAACCTTGAACTTAAGAAAGATGTAAAATCTTTAAACCTTAGAAAGATGAAAACCTTGTATAAACTTTAACATTGCAGCACTTACATGGGCATTAGACAACTTGAGCTTTCATCCAGTTGATTGACAGCAAGTTGACTCTTTTTACTTTGGTCAGCCAGTTTGTAAACTCAGTAAATCGTTCGAACATATTGAACATGTTGACTTAAGTTGGAGCTTTGGATTTCCTTGCAAAACAAACACATGTTAGGGGTGGGTGTTAGCTTAGCTAACACCCCTCCGATGCTTAAGTCAGTAAATGTTCAAAAAAGGATAATCAAATTGAAATGACAAAATTGAAATAAAGCTAAGTAAATCATACCTGGTTCCTGGAATTGAATGAACAAGTTACAACTTACATGTAGTATGCATTAAGATGAACTGCATTCCAGCTTCTAGGTATCCTTATACCATCTAAGGTTGAGAGCTAATATGCTCCTTTCCCAGCTTCTACATCAACTAGGTAGGGACCTTCCCATTTGGCCGCCAGCTTGCCCGCGTTCAGTTCCCTTGTATTCTGAAAAAAAATTCTAAGTATCATGTCTCCAACTTGAAATCTTCTAATACGAACATTTTTGTTATAGGACTTGGCAATTCTTTGCTGGTAGGCTGCCATCCTGATCTTAGCTAATTCTATGAGCTCATCAATAGTGTCTAGATCTTCTGCTAGTACAAGCTGGTTGTCCTTTGGAGTTATTAAGCCATATCTTGCTGTAGAGATGGAGAATTCTACTGGGATTACAGCTTCAGCTCCAAAAACCAAAGAGAAAGGAGTCTGACCGGTTGCAGCCTTATGAGTAGTTCTATCTGCTCATAGTACTAGAGGAAATTCTTCAGCCCATCTTCCTTTCTTCTGATCAAGTCGCCTTTTCAGGTTATTCACGATCAACTTGTTGCTTGATTATGCTTGACCATTAGCTTGAGGATGAACTGGTGTATCCATGATCAACTTGATTCCCCATCTTATACAGAAATACTGAGTCTTCTTGCTGATGAACTGGGACCCGTTGTCACAAATAATCTTTGAAGGGACTCCAAACCTGCTAATCATGTTTCTCTTCAAGAATGAAATCACTTATTTGTCTCTAACTTGCACAAAGGCCTCAGCTTCTATCCATTTTGAGAAGTAATAAGTCATAGCAAGCATAAACACTTTGCCCCCAGGTGCCTTAGGAAATTTGCCAACGATATCCATTCCCTATTGCATAAAAGGCCAAGATGATAGAATAGGATGAAGTGGTTCAGCAGGTTGATGCAAGATGTTGCTGTGTCTTTGACACGCATTGCACTTTTGTACGTACTTGACTGCATCCTAACGCATAGTTGGCCAATAGTACCCTGTTCTCAATGCCTTAGAGGATAACGACTTGCCCCCAGAATGGTTGCCACATTCACTATCATGCAGCTCTCTTAAGTCTTGTTCAGCTTGCTGGGGTTCCAGGCACCTCATGTACAAACATGTAAATGATTTAGGGAATAGCACATTATCAATTAACACAAATCTAGATACCTTTATCTTGAATTCTCTTGTGTTTCTGACATCTTGTAGAACTGTCCCATCCTGTAGAAATTTTATTATGGGTAGTGTCCAGGATGTTGAATTGTCTAAGGAGTTAGCTGGTGCATCAGGTTGGTCATCTAGTTGGTTCACTTCTGGTTAATCTATTGCTGGATGAAGGATGTAGATTATGGGTATGACATTGTTGAACATGATTATGCAACTTGAACCCAAGTTGGCTAAGGCATCAGCTTCAGAATTTTCTTCCCTTGGGACTTGCTGGAAGGTAAACTCTTCAAATTGTCCTGCTAATGACTTAAGATGCTATAAGCAACTTGTCATCCTAGTATGCTTAGTGGTATAAGACCCATTGAAGTGGTTAACTAGTAATAAGGAATCACTATAAACATTAAGACACTTAACGTTCAAATTTAGAGCAGTAACCAAACCCATAATGAGGGCCTCATAATCAGCCTCATTATTTGTCGCCTTGAACTCGCAGGCCACAGCTTGAGGAATTAGTTCTCTTTGGGGATATCTCAAGACAATGCCCAAGCCTGTGCCACTTGCATTAGATGCTCCATCTGTATAAAGTATCTAGAAATTAAAAGAGTTTCAGTCTTCAAGTTGTTGGACTTTTAGTTCAACTTCAGGTTGGAGGTTAGGACTGAAATCTGCCACGAAATCAGCTAAGGCTTGTGACTTGATGGCAGTCCTTGCCTCATACTGGATGTCATATGTACTAAGTTGCATAGACCATTTAGCCATCCTGCCAGACATCTTAGGTTTTCTCATCATATTCCTGATAGGATAGTTAGTTTTCACAATAATAGGATGAACTTTAAAATAATGGCGCAACTTAACAGAAGCAGTAATTAAATCAAGAATGAGTTTATCAAGATGGGAGTACCTGGTTTCCGCATCTATAAGAGATTTACTTACATAATAGACATGAAGTTGTGTACCATCTTGCTCTCTTACCAGGACCGCCCTGACTGCATTTTCTAAAACTGAAAGATACAGGTACAAAGCTTCACCTGTTTCTGGTTTGGAGAGTAGTGGTGGAGTTGCTAGATATTCTTTAAGCTGGTTGAAAGCTGCCTCATGCTCTTCTGTCCATTGGAACAACTTGTTCTTCCTGAGCACATCATAGAACAACCTGCACCTGTCAAACGACTTGGTGATGAATTTGTTCAAAGCAGTTACCTTGCCAGTAAGCCTTTGTACATCCTTGATGGTTTTTAGCGACTCCAAGTTGACGATGGCCTTAATCTGCTCTAGACTTGCTTCAATGCCCCTCTTGGTCACCATATAGCTGAGAAACTTCCCAGCCCTAACACCAAAGTTCCACTTAGAGGGATTCAGTTTCATGTTGAATGCCTCTAAGATGTCAAATGATTCCTTAAGATCTCGAACATGATCTCCAATACACTTGGACTTCACTACCATGTCATCAATATACATTTCCATTGTTTTCCATGCTGGTTCTTGAACATCATGTTTACTAGCTGCTGATAGGTTACCCCTGCATTTCTTAATCCAAAGGGCATCACAATAAAACAATAGATACCCTCAGGAGTAATGAACACCGTATCCTCCTGGTTTGAAGGCTCCATCTGAATCTGTTGAAAACCTGAAGAGGCATCCATAAAGGTCAAGATCTTATAGCCAGCTGTTGCATCAACCAGAGAGTCAATGTGGGTAAAGGGAATGGGTCCTTAGGACACACCTTGTTTAGGTATGTGAAATCCACAAAGACTCGCCATTTGCAATTCTTTTTCTCAACAACCACCACATTAGCCAGCCATCTAGGATAGTCAACCTCTCTGATCATCTTGGACTTTAATAATCTTTTCGCCTCTTCTCTAATAATATGGTTGCGCTCATGAGCAAACTTCATTCGCTTCTGGTGGACGGGCTAAGCGTTAGGGTGTATGTTCAACTTGTGAGTAATAATGTCTTTGCTGATCCCAGTCATATCCTCATGCTTCCAAGCAAAGCACTGAGTTCTAATTCTTAAAAACTCTATGATTTCCTCTTCAATTTTAGGAGGAATATCTGCTCCTATAAGAACTTTGACATCGGGATTAGAAGAATCAAGCTGCACCTCCTTAATATCAAATTCTGCAGCATCAAGAACATCCTGTGCCTTACACTGTAATTGGTATGCCTACCTAGGACTACTTACTGCCTTCATGGACACCTTGTAACACTCCTTAGCTATTTTTTGATCACCCGACACCTTGACAACTCCCCAAGGTGTTGGCAACTTAAGACACTGATGGTAGGTTGATGGAACTGCTTTCACATTGTGGATCCAAGGCCTGCCTAGGATGATGTTGTAGGATGACTGACACTCAATCACACATAATTTCTCCATGGAATTAATCCCTTCAACATATACCGGGAAATTAATCTCCCTAAAGGTATGCTTTGCCTCGCCACTAAATCCAACCAAGACAGATGAACTTTTAGTCACATTTTCAAGTGGTATCCCCATTCCTTTCAAACCGTCAGTGGTTACAATGTTGACTGAACTCCCATTATCGATCATGATTCGCCTCACCAAACAGTTTGCAACCTGAAGGATCATGACTAAAGCATCATGATGTGGATCCTGGATGCTGACCCTATCGTCCTCGTTGAAAGAAATTTCCTGACCCTTAACCTTGTTGACAGATCTTGGTGGAAAATACGACCTGTCCTCCTTTGCATATGCTGCACGGCGCTTTGAAGCTGAATAGGTTGTCCCATAAATGTCTGAACTACCGCTGATCATGTTGACTACTCTGGTTGGAGTTGGATGAGGTACATGGTTTTCAGCTTGTTTCTCCTGGTTGTCTGTACGATCTTCAGTACGTCCACGCCTTCTACCAAGTAGTTCCTTGAGGAGACCCTTTGACAACAGGTGGCTGATCTCCTTCCTGAGTGTAATACAGTTCTCAGTGGTATGCCCAAAGTCTTCATGATAGGCGCACAACTTGGACTTGTCTTTCCAGATTGACGGCTTGCCAGACTTCTTGGGCCATCTAGCTTTCTCACCAAGGTTGTCCATGGCATTTATCAATCCTACAATGTCAATAGAAAAACATTATTCATCAATTCTAGGATATAAAGAGTCATCATCCTCATCATTATCATCTACAACATGAATTCTAAAAGAGTCGGGTTTAGAGTAGGGTTTGCCCCTATTAGACTTGGCATGAGATGTTTCTATCTTGCCACCAGAATGAGATGCGTCCGTTCTGCCACCGGAATGTTTAGGAGTCACATTCTTCTTGATTGTTTTATCCTGAATTAATTTATCCTTTTCCAGCCTGATAAATCTAGATGCTCTGGTTCTGATTTCAGCCAGCCTCTTGCATGGTGTTATGACTAAGTCATCATAATATGGTGAATCCTTATTAAGTCCCATCCTGAAGCACTACTAGAAAGATGGTTATATACGACGGTCAAAAGCCGCCGTAAATAGTAAAAACACCGTCGTATATAATATTTACGACGGTTGCACGGCGGCTTTTTTGGTGTCACTTGTAGTGTCGTCATATATACATATACGAGGAATGTCAAATGCCGTATATAATGTTATATGACAGTTGTTTGTATCCGTCGTAAACAAGTACGATATTTACGGCGGCTCACTCCGTCGTGAATAGTGTTCCTGGCGACCTCTTAAAAATATGTTTATATACGACAGCTTGTCGTAAATAAAGCTATTAAATACGATGCTTATTGTGCCGCCGTATATGTTATGTGAACACTAAATACGGCACCACACAAGCCGTCGTATATAATCTATGATTATAAACATTGTTTTGCTGTATATATGTTTGTTTTTGTGCAGCACAAAGACCACACCATTAGGCATTGCTTATTATTCCTTCCAGTACTAGTTTAAATACAAATTGAAACAATCATGCATATTGTAACACAAATAATGCATTCATTGAAACAAGTGCATTTCCAAAAGCATTTACTCCAAAATTAATAGCATCTTAATATATTCAAAAAAAGATATCCAAAATGTAATAGTAAGTGTGCAATGAAAAGTAGCAATCCAAAATCCTTCAAAATTTCCTTCAATATAACATTTACTTGCACTTTTGCCACACTTCAGCTTCATCACCTCTGAACATCCGAGTTCTGAATTCCACAGCAGTTCACATTGTAAAGCGAGTCACAAAAATCCTGAGAAACGATATCAAGTTTTAATCAAAAATATAAATCAATAAACATAATAAATGAATAAGGGCGGCATTCAACGCTAAACAAATATGCACCATCTGTACACTGGAAAAACTGGAAGGTCATGTACAAACAACTATATATGCATTTACTATACAAATATGGTAACAACAATTAAGTGCACTTTCAACATCATATACAGCTAATAATAGGACTTTTTGACAAGGGCATGCTAAATAACTTGAAAAACTGACATCATTACTATAGTAAAATCATGATCAGTTGCATAATAGCCTAATGTCCTAATCTGTAAATTATCATTGACTTGCTTGTGTAAATATTTGGGCTGGGACTGAGGGAGTATAAATTAACTAGGAAATGAAAGGTTTTTTAAAAGACAATCATGCCAACCATCATCCCATGAAGTTCACACTGGAACAAAACACGACAATTGTAGAATAAAGTCACAAATCAACAAACAAACTAGTTGAGTTATTACAATTAACAACCATATATGTGAAACTAATATATTACACACATGAAGTTTTTTCTACAAGACAAGTATATTGTAAAAATCAACAACTAAAGACATAATTGTTAAATAAAGACATTAACATGGCTGGTAACATAAATAAACAAGTATCAAAACCCCTCTAGTTGCATCTTTTTATTATACAATATGGATCTTGAGAATGCATATTAACTTTTATCTACAATCAATTGAGTACACATTTTCTACGAAATCATGTATCACCTTATTATCATTTGGTACGCAGAAAACTATCCTTGAAGAACATTAACATCATTTGATTTCTACAATAATAAAAAAAAATGATGAATCAAGTTGAGTAGAATTAACCTTTTAAGACTAAATCAGCCAAGAAAAACACAAAAAATTTTATACGGCGGCCCCGAACAAACCGCCGTAAATATTCGCCGTAAATAGTACATTTTCTTGTTGTGAAGGCTTCAATTGCTGTAGCAGTGTCCAAGTTGGTGATGTCTACTGCTTCTCTATTGAACCTGCTCAGGTAATCTTTCAGGAGTTCATCAGGTTGCTGGACCACCCTATAGAGATCACTCGTCAGCTTCTCGAACACCCTGTTGCATAAAAATTGATTAGTAAACATGTTGATAAGTTGGGCATATGATCCGATAGAGCCCAGAGGCTGGTTGATAAGCCATCTCAAAGTTGCCCCTGTAAGAGTTGAACCGAAACCCCTGCAAAAGCATGCTTCCTTATACTGGGGTGGAATATCGACAACATCCATCTTCTCCTGATATAATGCAACATGCTCCACCGGATCAGTCGTCCCATCGTACTGATCCGATGGATATGGATGGAGTAAAGCGGGACTCATTGTAACATGTTGGAGAAGCTTGGTTGTGTGTCAGAGTCAATCCTGGTACACTCATAACTAGTTCTTTTAGTTCCTGCATTTGTCTGCTAAGTAAGATACCTGCATCATTGTTAGCAGCAGCAAACTGATAATTATTAAGATAATTGAAATCAAACTGAGGGTTAGAACTCCCTGCTGCCACCATAGTGGGCGTTACAAGTGTTGTTGAAGTTGGAGGAACGGTTTCAGGATTAATGATCGTGCTATTAGTGGTTAGGTTGGTAACTGGTGTGAACCCCCCGAAGCCAGACGTCCCTCCAGTGTCACCTCCAAAACTAAGCCTTCTAGGTTGGTAGGGTGAATATAGGTCAGACGCCACGTTGGGAGCGATGGACTAAATTTTTTTGGGGATGCTGGTTCGCTGTACTGCCGGTGTTCCACCTTGTAGAGAACTCACCTCACGCTGCAACCTGGAAACTTGGTTCATCAGCAACATGGAGGTGTCATACTGCAGTTGGACCTGTTGCCTCACATCACGCATCATGGCGGTCAAGTTGGAGGCAATGTCGATAGGGATCTCTTGGGTTATAGCAGTAGATGACCCTCCTTGAGTCTGAACTGGCCCATATGCACCACCAGCACTCTGAGTTGAGGTTATCACGCCCGATGTGATGGGGATCGTCTCCACTGTTGGTCTTGAACCCTTCGAAGTCATAGCTGAAGAAATTCCAGTAGACATCTTGAATTCTTTTAGCAATTAAAAGACCAAAGTTCCCACAGATGGCGCCAAATTGTTTTGGTCAAATTTTGCAATTCAACTATAAGATAAGTGATTGGCCATAATGGAATAAACTAACAAAAGATTCAAGAGTAGCTTAACAAGGTATTTAATGAGGAAAGCCCTTGAACAACTTGTTCGCCGGCATAAAACCTCAAAGATGGGATTTTATTACTGATGGTGAACGAACAAGGAGATTCGAGAACAAATTTACAGCTCAAAGTAGGAATGCCGTGTGCGTTGTGTGTGTTACATAAATTGTGTTAACTATTTATACCAACATAAACCGAAAACTAGCTCACAAGCCCATCAATCTCGGAGATTTTGTTGTGCTCTTATCCCTTTGCCGTTGCTTGGACTTGTTTTTTTAAAACAAGACTTTCATTTGACTTGGTCTCATATAGTTAAAAGATAGGTCATGTTTCCATAATCGTGCCCCATGATTAGCGTAATGTCAACTAAAAATTAGGGATATAATATACCTCCATAATGAACGTGCCTATCAATCAAGTTGTTAGTAAGATGTAGATGCAGGATGTCGGAGCAAGCTGAGGTCTTCAAGTTGTTGATGCAGTGTAAATTTTTATCCCCAAACACTAATTTAGATAATTAGTCAATTGTTAAACTAGGGACGAAGGCATGTTAGGGCAAGGGGGTCAATTACCCCCCTGAACTTTGTAACTTTGGCAGTGGGACCCCTTTGATTTATAATAAAATACAGAAATGGGCAACTTTGACCCCCCTAAAATTTAGGAAAATTTCTATTGGCCCCCTAAAGTTTGAAAAAATAAGTACTTTTCTTTTAAACCAGTTAGTTTTTATATAATTGAAATGAAACATAATATTGTAAAGTTACAAACTGATGTTATATTACCTACAAAATCTTGAATTTAGTTTAGATTCACAGTAACCCCTTATTTGTAAGTTAATACTTTCTTTTTCATAATGTAATTTGACTTGATGAATCAAATATCATCTAATTCGTTTGGAAAAGACAATGTTTTTATTAATCATGTTTTAGTTATTATTCTTTAAGTTACTCAATGATCATATTTATCTACATCATGCGTCCCGATTTAATGGTCCTAGTTTGACTTTGTAAGAGAATTAAGAAAATTAAATGTCGTAAGTATGAAAAGTAAATTAGGAGAGAGAAGGAGGTTAGTGAGTTTTTGTTTTAAAAAATGATAAGTGAGTCCCATTGTCCATTTTAGGTAATAAAGTAAAGTAAAAACTCTAAATCGGGATAGGTGGAATATCTTTTGTTGTTTTTTTGGGCAAACCATAATAGAAGGTGAATTTTGTTCTTTTTAAAATCAAGTATAAAGATAAAAGAGAAGATAATAAGTACACCCTCCGACCTAAAATGAGTAGAACATACTCAAAACTCAGTCACACATAACCCGTTGTTAGTGTGTGACGTCGGTCGTCGGTTACTTATCTTGACCCCCTAAACCAAAAACCTGACTGCGTCCCTGGTTAAACCATTTCCTTAATTGGCCTAATGGCCTATTTGATCATTTCTTACTCTCCAACAATAGTATAGTAAGCCTTAGCTACATGGGCGGACTCATGATTGCCTTGGGGTATGGCAGTGAATCCCCCCTTTTTCTCTAGCCAAGGGTTTTTTTTTGTTTTTGTTTTATTAATAAGGGCACCCCCCTCACAAGATATGCCCACCCCCATAATAAAACCAAACAAGAGAACATAACAGTACATAAAAAAAACATGAAAAAGAATAGGAGGAAAAAAATAGAGCGACAGTGAGAAAAGAAAAGACGTACGCAGCGCCACCGCCAATGCTAGACGGACGACGAGTCGACGTCTACGACTCCATCCTTCCGCGGTTCCGCCTCCACCCCCACCGTAAGTTTCAATTTTCTAGATTTTGATTTAGGTTTTGTTTGTTGAGTATTGACTGATTTAAATTTCGTTCAATTTAGGGTTTTCTGATTAAGGATTTTATTATTGATTAGTTTATATTAATAATTGTGTTATTGATTTTTTTAGGATTGGTGGTGTTTTAATAGTTGTTGATTATGGAGCGATTCTTGAAAAGAAAATCATCGACGGAAGCGGGAACTAGTTTTGAGGTAAGTAATTCTATCCCTGTGACAGTAAAAGCTTCTGCTAGTGCTAGTAAAGAATTTGTTGATTTAATTAGTCTTCCTTCGGATCCCGCACTTAGAAAAAATATTTGTGAATATCACCCTAATCAAGTTGATGATATTAGAAGATATTATATTACAAAGGGCCCTTGTCAACCTCGCAGCCACGAGTTTCCTCAAAAAATGGTTGGGAATAAACTGCGTCATTTTAATCGAGAATGGTTTGATGAATAAAAGAAGTGATTGGAGTATAGCATTACAGAAGATAAAGCATATTGTTTATGTTGTTATTTGTTTAGAGATGACATCAAGGGATTGAATGCATTTACAAGTGAAGGTTTTTCTTAGCATAAAAAGAGAAGTTTGGATAAACATGTTTATGAAGTTAATAGTAAACATGATGTTGCAAAAAAGAAGTGTGAAGATCCTGTGAGACAAAATCAATCGGTTGATGTTTCTCTTAATAGACAATCAGATATTGAAAGAAAGGAAAATCGAATTCAACTCTATGCTTCAATTGATTCTTGTAAATTATTGTTGAATCAAGGACATGCTTTTCGTGGTCATGATGAGTCTAAAGATTCTTTGAATAGAGGAAATTTCATTGAAACACTTAAGATGATTGCTAAACAAAATGAGTCTATTAACAAGGTGGTTTTGGAAAATTCTAGATCAGAAAAGTGTCAAATGATTGGTCCTAAGATTCAAAATGATATTGTTGAATGCTTTTCAAAAGAGATCGTTCAAAAAATTATTAAAGAGTTGAATGGTGATTTTTTTTCATTGTTGGTGGATGAATCTAGTGATATACTCCCTCCGTCCCACTAGAAGTGAGACTAGAGGAGTGGGCACAATATTTAAGATAAAGTGATATATATGTGATAGAAAATGAAGAGAGAGAATGAGTGGGGTAAATAGTAGTGTTGGTTGAATAAAATGAGTGGTGGAAAATGAAGAGAGAGAATGAGTGGGGTTAAATGGTGGGGAATGATGAATATAAGTATATTAAAACATTTCCATTTTGGGTAGTCTCACTTGATGTGGGACGAAGTCTCACTTCTAGTGGGACGGAGGGAGTATTAGAGAAAGAACAAATGGCTATGTTTTTACGCTTTGTTGACTCTCGTGGAAATGTGAAAGAAAGGTTTTTGTGTATTGTCCATGTGAAAAATACTTCTGCTGTGTCTTTAAAGGCTTCTATTGAGGGTGTATTTGCTAATTGGAGTTTGAGTTTGATGAAACTTCGAGGACAAGGCTATGATGGGGCAAGTAATATGAGGGGTGAATTTGGTGGTTTGAAAGCTTTGATTATGAAAGAAAATCCGTTTGCATATTATGTCCATTGTTTTGCACATCAGCTACAATTATCTCTTGTTGCTGTAGCAAAAAAACATGATGAAGTAAATGATTTTTTTAATATGATTTCCATATTAATGAATGTTGTTGGAGCCTCTTGTAAGCATAAAGACATGATTCGGGAAAAAAGCAGAAAAAGTGGCTAAAGCAATTGATAATGGTTTGATTGAGACGGGGACGGGATTAAATCAAGAATTAAGTCTTCAGAGGGCTGCAGATACACGGTGGGGGGTCTCATTATAGGTCCTTGTTGAGCTATACTAGTTTGTTTTCTTCCCTTCTTGAAGTTCTTGTGGTTGTGTCATGTGATGCTTCGGATCCATCCAAAAGAGCTCAAGCACGTGGTTTATTGAAATATTTGCGCTCTTTTGATTTTGTGTTTAATTTTCAATTGATGTTGACTATACTTACGATCACAAATGAGTTGTCACTGGCTTTGAGAAGGAAAGATACAGATATCTTGAATGCTATGAATCTTGTCAAAGTAAGTCGAGAAATATTGCAAATACGAGAAATGATGGATGGGAGGCTCTTCATGAGAAGGTTATTTTTGCAACAAGAATGAGATTGCTTGTTTGGATATGAATAATGAATATGTTGATGATCACAATTCTAGACGTAGAACACATGTTACCAACGATTTTCACTATCGTGTGGAATGCTTTTATGTCGTTATGGATCAATAGATTTTGGAGATAAATGATCGGTTCAATGAGGTCAATTCTGAGTTGCTTACTTGTATTGCTAGTTTGAGTCCAAGTGATGGTTTTGTTGATTTTGATAAATCAAAATTTCTAAAATTGGCTCATTTTTATCCATATGACTTCTCTGATATTGAATTTTTGTCTCTTGAGGCTCAACTAGAATATATTATGGATGTGCGATCAGATGACCGATTTAATGGATTGAAGGGGCTTGGAGATTTATGTTCAAAGCTAGTGACAAAAAAAAAAAACTTTTCATATCCATTGTTGTATCGGCTTTTGATGTTTGCTCTGATTTTACCGGTATCAATGGCAAGCGTAGAAAGATGCTTCTCAGGGATGAACATTGTCAAGACACATTTACGTAATCGAATTGGTGATCAATTTTTAAATGATTGTCTTGTGTCTTATATTAATAAAGAGTTGTTTTGGAGTGTCACAGATGAAGATGTAATTAAACGTTTCATAGTATGAAAACGCGTAAGGGACAAATTTAGTATGTTTTTCTTACTTGTAATCGATGTAGGTAGTTATTTAGAAAACAATTATTTTTTTAATCTTTTGTGCAGTGTAATTTGTGAACCCCTTGATTTTGGGTCTGGGTCCGCCCCTGCTTAGCTAACCTCTAAACAAAGTTAATTACCGCAAGTTGAGATAATAATCGCTAAATCAATCCGTATCACATCAAACAATACTTAGAAAGTTGTAATATTAAAGAAAGAAAGGTACATGTATAGTTCTATGAGGGTACTGATGACCGAGATTATACTCATTTTATTGAGGAGTCGTTGTTCTTATGAAATACACCCTCTGTCCCTCCCGACTTAGGATTTTTGGTCAAGCAATTTATACTTGACCAACAATTTGAATAAAAATAATTATCTTAATGAAAATCTAAAAATAGTTATTTAGTTTATTATTAATCGTGATACAATAACAAGTTTTAAATTTTTATTAGCATCATTGTATTTCTTCAAATATTCGGTCAAAGTATAAATTGTTTGACCAAGAATCCTAAGTCGGGTGGGACGGAGGGAGTATATGTTTATACTAAGAAAAAGAAAAATAATTTTTTCGTAATTCCCTGCTTTAATATTAACATGTGTGTGTTCTAATATTTGAATGTGTCTGTTCTGATAAAACACTTATAAAACATTGAAACCGACACTTATAAACACTCAAATAGACATTTTTAGTGGTAGAGTAAGGATTGCCGGTTGTAGTGTTACCAATTGCCTTTCCTAGTGTAGAAAAATGTCTATTGTAGTAGTGAAAAATGCCTCTTACAATGTCAACAAGTGCCAGATGAGTTTTTATAAGTTCTGAAACAAGAGTCCGTCCTTGTTTTAAAATGTGCCTGTTATAGTATTTAAAAATGTCTCTTAAATATTAAAAAGTGACTGGTGAGTTTTTATAGATTCCGGTTATTTACACAAATGTCACCGCGCATTGTAAAAAACATTCCTCTTATTAACAAAAATGTCACTCTGCATTTTGAAAATACATTTTACGTTAATATGAGTGTAAAACACGATTTTTAGGAGATTTTCACTTTATTGAGTACGTTTTAGGCTTAATTATTAATTTGTTTTCATGATTTAGTTTTTTGATATGATTTGTTTTGTGCTTTGATTTCTACACTGGCTATGTGCTAAATCTGATGGAATTAAAGACTAAAAATCCATGTTAAAACCATAAAATGATGCGGAACTTAATATTATACGATGAATATCATGCTTATACCATTATAAAGATTATAATATAAACGACATACCTGGATCTATAGCAAGATCGAATTTTATGGAAGACTTTATTATTCTAGAATCATTCTTCTAATTGATCAATATACTCTGTTTCGAGTCTCTCTTGAAGGGTTGGTAGAGATTTCAAGTGATATATTCAATTGAAACCTGGCCCCTTTTAGTATGTATAATTCATCTAGGATGAAAGAATGCATCCATTTAATATTTATAAGTAGTTCAGTCATATATTTATAGATACACATCCCGTCTTTATACATTTACATAATAAGCCCTCATACTTATAAAGGGTGACATAGGCCCCTTAAACTATTTTAGATCTCTTTAATTAGTTCCAGATAACTTTAATTATAATATGACCCATACAATATATCTTTATAGTGCACACATGTCTGTATGCTTAAATAATTTTTTTATATGCACAATATATAGTTTATAAAATTCCAATAATCTCCCACTTAGACTACTATATGTGCATAAATACAACACTTTAAATAATCTTATATCACATTATAAACCTTAATAGCATAAGCTTTTCTGTATTGTGTCATCTTAAACCAATCTTGTCCATTACTCAAATCAACATAAGGATCAAAGAAGCTTTCCTCACTATTAGTGTAACTAAACTCATCAGTGGTCACATATATCAATCCAACCAAATGACATGGATCAAGTATGGATGTGTAGCATAGCAATTACATGTAATGTGATTTTCACATATCTATTCTCTTACTAGTCCAGTTTTATTAGATTAATCAAACATTCAAAGTGCTGAATAGTTGAAACTTATAAACAGAAGAAAGAAGCAGATGATGATAGAAGAAGAAGACGACGGAGAAGAAGAGCGATTCGGCGAGAGAATAAGTCGATCTATTTCCATTAGGCGTAATACCAGAATATATATTCTAACCCACACATACTAAATTACACAAATACCCTCTTTATATCTTAACACTCCCCCTCAAGCTGGAGCATAGATATTAATCATGCCCAGCTTGTTACAAATATAATCCACTCTCCCCCGTGTATGACTCTTAGGGCTCGTTTGGTAGCAAGACATGGATAAGCATGATTATTTATTTGTGTACTAATAATCGGTGTATAAATAACACCACCCCTTTTTAAGGGATAAATAACAAGGGGATAAGCCTCTTATCGGCTCCAACCTTCTAATTAGTCCAAGATTTAAAATCCTACCAAACAACCCTATCTTGTATTATTTATCTTATCCCGCCTTTTACCAGGTTACCAAACGACCCCTTAGTAAACACATCAGCAAGTTGTTCTTTTTTTCGCACGTACAAAGTAGAGATTAGCTTTTGTAGAATCTCCTCTCTCACAAAATGGCAATCAACCTTGATATGCTTGGTCCTCTCGTGGAAGACTGGATTTGTAGCAATATGCATGGTTGCTTGATTATCACACCACAACTTCATCGGTACAGTAATCTCGAAGCCAATCTCCTCCATGAACTGTTTTATCCACATGAGTTCAGAGGTTGTTTGGGCCATAGCACGGTACTCAGACTCTGCACTTGATCTAGCCACCACTTTTTGTTTCTTGCTTTTCCAAGAAACTAAATTATCACCCACGAACACACAGTAGCATGTAGTAGATTTTCGATTAGCTGGTGATCCTGCCCAATCAGCATCAGAAAACGCCTCTAATTCCATATAACCATGATCTGCATACAATATGCCTCTACCGGGTGCCCCTTTCAAATATTTTACTATCCTTACTAACGCATTCCAGTGAGCGACACTAGGAGCCGACATGAATTGACTTACTACACTCACAGGAAAAGTAATATCTGGACGAGTGACTCTAAGATTATTTAGCTTACCAACCAATCTTCGATAACTCTCTGGATTTTCAAACATCTCCCCTTCACCAGCTACAAGCTTCACATTAGGATCCATTGGGGTATCACATGGTTTTTCCCCAAGTAACCTAGTTTCCTCAAGTAGATCAAGGACATATTTTTTTTTGTGATAGAAATATCCCTTTCTTGGATCGAGTCACTTCAATCCCAAGAAAGTACTTTAGAGTTCCCAAATCTTTTGTTTGAAACTGCATTTGAATATATGACTTAAGAGCATCAATCCCCTTTACATCACTGCCTGTATTCACAATATCATCCACATAGACAATCAACATAATACAACCAGTGCTCGTTGTAGACACCCCGATTGCACGATTGATTTTGTGTTTCTCCCTCTTTTAAGTGTTTTTTGTCAGTTTTTGTTACTTCCGTTAAGTTCTTGACTGACCCCGTTAAGTCCAGGGACTAAACTGAATAGCAGGGCTGACTTTCCAGTCCATTCTGTCAAAAAAGCCATATCTGAGTCGCGCGCCTCCGACCATAGGAGCCAGAAGCGCGCGCCTTCCACACCCAAGGTGGGAAGCGCGCGCCTCTGGGCGTCAGTTACAGATTTCTGTCCAAGAATATCTCCCCTGCTCATTTTACATGATTTTTGCCCAGGAAAGATTTCTTGGTGACTGAGTTTTGGCACCAAAAACTTATGTTTTACAACTATATAAACCCCTCTTCTCCACCATTGGAAAGGGGGACTCT
This sequence comes from Campanula takesimana, assembly GCA_026119855.1. Taxonomy (NCBI): domain Eukaryota; kingdom Viridiplantae; phylum Streptophyta; class Magnoliopsida; order Asterales; family Campanulaceae; genus Campanula; species Campanula takesimana. The sequence goes on along the minus strand of JAOWBW010000751.1, from coordinate 242,895 downwards.
TTTTTGAAGAAATAAAACTATCCACAAAAATATTCAAGGCATTTCAATGGCAATTTCTCAAGAAATATTTGAAGTCACATTGAAGCATAGGTAAAAGACCATTCTCTTCCCTCTTCCCTACTTCATCTTTTTTCCTTCTCTTTTTATTTCATCAAAAGTGCAATCACCTAAACATTTTGTGACATGACACCAAAGATTACTTCACTTCATTGAAGTTAGTCAATGAGTTATCTCCCTACATTATAAAACCCCCTTTTTAACCCATTTTATCATCATCGAAGAATAGGAAGAACATTTTGATTATGTAGATTTTGAACAAGCAAGACCAACATTAGTTGGGCGAGATGGGTGTTTAAGTACTTCCCATCTCGTAACCTAACCCCCGAACCTCATAAACAAGAATCTTTGTTTTCGTAAATCAAACTTAGGCTACACATTAGGTTTTTCTTATGTTACTCTAAAACATAGGTGGCGACTCTAAAACAAGTTAGACATCCTAGGATCCTTCCACCGCTCCAGCCAAGCAGTGGGCTCTCCCGGGGTATCTGCACTTGTATGTCTAAAGAATACAGTATTATCACATGTACTTCTTTGTAAACCAAATGTGAGTACCACATTGCTAAATCATGCAAACCAAGCCTGAGGAGACTGCTTTAACCCATACAATGACTTGTTTAGCTTGAAAACCTTCCCCTCATACTTCCTCTGAGTAACAAACCCAAGAGGTTGCTCTATATAGACTTCTTCATGTAGGTCACCATTAAGAAATGCATTCTTTACATCCAACTGGTACAACGGCCAGTTATTAGAGGCAGCTAAAGAAATCAAAAGATTAATTGAAATTAATTTAGCCACCGGTGAAAATATGCCTGTGTAGTCTACACCCTATTGCTGAGCATAACCCTTAGCTACTAACCTGGCTTTCAATCGAGCCACTGTACCATCAGGATTCATTTTAACTACATAGACCCACTTACACCCAATTGCTTTCTTACCATCAGGAAGGGGAACTAAATTCCATATACCATTATGCTCAAGGGCCAGCATTTCCTCTTCCATAGAAGATTTCCAACCATTATGTGATAAAGCCTTGGACACAGTTTTAGGAGTAATGACATAATCAAGACAAGCAACAAACGAACGAGAGGAAGCTGATAATTGATCATAGGAAACGTATGAGGCAATAGGATGAGTACATGTACGTTTACCTTTTCGAAGGGCGATAGGGAGATCAAGATCATAATCTGTGGACGTGGAGACAGGTACATGAGGTGAAACCTCAGACATTGGATGTGCTGGTAGAGTTGCTGCCACTGATTCAACAGTTGGTTGCGAAGCACATCGAGTATAAAACTGAGTGACTGGAGGACGAGACGACGATTCTGATATTGATACAGTACTCGGAGATGAGCAGACAATAGTATAGGTGAGAAAGTCATCATCATTACTCAAGATAGACGTAAAGATAGACTGCGGGTCACAACCAAAAAATGGACTCTGCTAAAAAAATGTAACATCAGCAGAAACCAAATATCGTCCAAGATCAGGAGAATAACACCTATACCCTTTCTGAGTGCGAGAATATCCAACAAACACACATTTTAATGCCCTAGGATCCAACTTACTGATCCGTGGATGGACATCCTAAACAAAACAAGTACATCAAAATATTTTAGGAGTAATAGGAAATAATGACTGAGAAGGATGGAGAATAGAATATGGAATTTGACCATCAAGTACAGAAGACGATTAATAAGAAAAGCAGCAGTGTGAACTACATCAGCCCAAAACACCTTTGGGACATTCATTTGGAAAATTAATGCCCGAGCAACTTCTAACAAATGACGATTCTTTCTTTCTGCAACACCATTTTGTTGAGGAGTAACAATGCATGAAGATTGATGAATAATTCCATTTTGTGACATGTAGGAAGAAAAGACTCCAGAAAAATATTCTTTTGCATTATCACTCCTCAGATTACGAATAGAACAATCAAACTGAGTATTTGTTTCCGCACAGAAGGAACAAAATATATCAAATAACTCATCTCTGGTTTTCATTAAATATAACCAAGTGCTTCTCGAGTAATCCTCAACAAAAGTAACAAAATACCTAATACCAGTTTTAGATGGTATAGGACATGGACCCCAAACATCTGTATGGACTAACTCAAATAGGGATACCCTTTTATTGACTCTAGGAAAATATGGCACACGATGGTGCTTTGCTAACTCACACGATTCACAAGGTAAACTAGAAACAGACGCTAACTCTGGACACAATTTCTTCAAAACAGGTAAAGAAGGATGACCATAACGACAGTGGAGCTGAAAAAGAGATAGAGAAATCTGACAAGCAATGGATGAAACTTGAGATGGATTTGTAGCAGGAACTTCATCAAGCACATACAGTCCACTGGATTCACATCCTCTACCAATAAACTTCCGAGTCAACAGATCCTGAAAAATACAATATCCAGGAAAGAAAGAAACAGAACAATGTAAGGCCATTGTAATTTGACTAACTGATAATAAGTTAAAAGGAAATTTTGGTAAATATAGAACAGACGATAGAGGTAAAGAAAAAGTAGCATTAACACTACCACTACCAAGGATCGCGGATGAGGACCCATCAGCAAGTGTAACACTACTACACTTATTAAAGGATTTATAGGTAGAGAATACACTTGGGTTGCCAGTCATATAATTAGTGGCTCCTGAGTCAATTACCTAATTTTTGTTTGAAGAAAAACATGCTACGTGTTTACCTGATTTGGCCAGAGTTGCTTTACAAGAGGATGAAGAAGGTGGCTGAGACATCTGATACTGAGTATATTTAACAAACTCCTCATCACTCATAATGACATTATGAGTTTACGGTTGAGCAACTGGCTCAACTGGCTGTGATACGGCATGAGCGAACCATGACTGTTGTTGTTATTGTTGCTGGTGGTGGTGGTACTGCTGTTGTTACTGCTGGTACTGCTGCTGCTGCGGTGAAAGTGGCTTACGACACTAGTTCTTAAAGTGACCCGATTCTCCATAATTATAACATAATCTAGGTTCCTCTCGACCTCCTGTATGTCTACAACCACGTGTGCCACCTCGAAAACCACCTCGACCTCCATCTCTTCCTCCACGATAACCACTACCTTGTGACACCAAGGCTGATCTCTCAGATACTTCTAGGCCTGTTAATGAACTACCACTTCCTGATGCATTTAAAACTCTTGATAGTGCATCAGACAAAGAATATAAGTCTTTACTCGATAGCAACTGAGATCGAATCACATCATATTCTTTATCTAATCCAGATATCCATCCAAACATCACCAACTTCTCACGTTGAGCCCCCATCTCCTCCACGTCACTAGAGATAGGCATAGCTGCATTAAAATCCTCACTAACACGCTTAAAGTCATAGTAATAATCCATAATGCTTCGCCCTTTTTGGCTTGGATGATGAACCTCCTGTGATAAGGTATATAATCTGTTCAAGTTGCTCGCCCCTGAAAACCACCTGTGCAAAAGATCCCATAACTCTTTAATTGTTTTACAATGCTGCATAGAAAGTATAACCTTCCTACTAATACAGTTCATAATCTTCGGAAATAGTCTTTTATCCTCCTCCATCCACACTTTAGCCTCTTTTTCATTCACCGGACACGTATTAACCAAGTTTCCATCCATATTTAAACCACCCATGTTTACTCGAATTAAAAACTTCCACTCTGCAAAGTTAGACGCATCGGCCTCTAGTATAACATCAATCAACTTTGACTGAGTAGACACCATAGTCACATTCTATTCTACAACGGATTTTCCAGCATCTCCCATCTCAAATTACTTACCAAATTGTCAAAACAATCCACAAAAAAAAAAGGTTCACCTGTTATCTCAGACCCTTCAACAGTTGAACAATGTCACCAGAAAATCCTCACAATATTGTTAATTCAATCACACAGCAAGAAAGTACCACAAATCCACTAATTGTGCATGAAAAACAAAGAAAAACAACAATCAAATGAACAAAAATGACCCGAATACCTCTTCTGCATCAAAATCAGAGAGCTAGGGTTTACCACCTGTTGTCACACGCTACACTCTTCCGGCGTGTGTCCAGTTTTCCGGCGATGTCACCACCGTCGACCACCACTTCTGGACTCGCCTCAACCACGCGAGCAAAACCCTAGTCTCTGATTTCACAACGGTAGTCCCAATCTCAGTCAGTCATTCATTGAAGCTCTCAGTACACATACATACTTTTCGTCAATTGCGTTGGGTGGGATCCTCTAGTTGCGTGCGGAATTGCCCCTAGAGGCTCTGGATACCATGTAAACAGAAGAAAGAAGCAGATGATGATAAAAGAAGAAGAAGACAGAGAAGAAAAGAGATGCGGCGAGAGAATAAGTTTATCTATTTCTATTAGGCGTAATACCAAAATATATATTCTAACCCACACATACTAAATTACATAAATACCTTTTTTATATCTTAACAAAACTGAATACCTTATTTATCGAAACTAAAATCTGAATAGTTTCATGATAACAAACAATAAATATATGAGCAAATTCCCACTGAATCTAGATACTCCTATACTTTAGCTGTAGCGCACAAACATAAGTTGCGTGTCGGCCAAAAGCATTGGGTGTTAACCCTTAGCGAGTGGATCTACATTCACGGAGTTGGTCTTAATATGCTCAATACAAATTTGTCTACTCTGAATTCTTTCCTTCAAAACTATTAAATTATTGTTGGAAGATAATTCAATGCGGCTTAGTGACAAAATTTCATAGGTTAATCTATGATTTTATGCACGTAAGCATCCCACAAAGTCAGAATCCAAACACCTAATGATTTCAAACTTATTATCTTACTTCATAAATATGAGTACATAATCATTTGTTCGCTGCAAGAAACGCATAAAACTTTTGGCTACGCTCCAATAATCATTTCCAGGATTGCTAAAGTATCTGCCTAAACATCAAAAGCAAAATGATATATCTGCACATGTACAAACTTGAATGATTATGGAATGTATTTCTTCGATCATTAGAGACATACGATTTGTTGGGAAATTGGGGGGATCTCCGCATCCACTAGCCCATACTAGCAGTCATCAATATGGAGAAAATAATAAACACATGATAATAATATGAAAGAACAAATAACACCGATGTTTGATAACTCAGTTCATCAACACATGACTACATCTGGGGGCACTTAGTCAGAATATCATTATAATAATATATGTAAAGATTACATCTTTAGCACGCCGACATAGATCTAGCATGGCTACTCTCCAATAATAATCTCTCACCTATACATTATTATCTCTCCCTCATGAACACACAAACAATATGACTATGGCCAGGTTGTAGGATCGCCCCCATGGCTCTCCTAGGCCCCCGGCCCCCTCCTACACACTATTTTGTGCTCTCTCTTTTGATATCCTAACTTTCCCCTACAAAAGTAAAGTACACAATATTATGGTGGTAGTCACAATATATTTATAGGGATGCAAAACCTAATCATGATCAAACCTAATTTACCCGGAGCCCTTGAGACGGAAGGAGTATAATTGTAATTAAGAAATTAATATCCTTAAGGATACTTAAATCCCAAAGGAATTAATATTCCTTTTTAATCAATCCTACTACTCCATGCCAAATCCGTCCCCGACTTTCTGTCTAAGTGGGCGGTCGCCCACCCCCTCTACGGGCGGTCGCCCACTTGGTCAGTCGCATGCCGGATTTGCTGCTCCTTCTCCTTTCTTTGGTTTATACCTTCTCCTTGGTTTTGGCTTCAACCCCAACAATCTCCCACCTGGAGACATAAACCACCATTGTGACACACTCCTATCATACTCCCACCAGAGAATGATCCACCAAATATTTTACACCACCATTGTAACACAAGCTCCTCCTTGATGATGATAAGCCTTCACGCTCCTCCACCATGAACCCCCAATCTCAAATAATAAGGCGAGTTAAAACCAAACGATGCTTCAACCTCTCCGTGTTAGATCCTTCTTGCCTCCACAAATCAAATTCTACCTTGATTTCTTTGCAAGACTAACTGTAGATACCCCGGGGGAACCACGGCTTTAGGCTCGAGCGCGTGAATTATCCTAGGATGTCTAACTTGTTTTTAGAGTCGCCACCTATGTTTTGAGGAACATACGAAAAACCTATAGATTGTAGCCTAAGTTTGATTACGAAAACAGAGATTCTTTGTTTTGAGGTTCGGAGGTTAGATTACGAGATGGGAAGTACCGAAACACCCATCTCGCCCAACTAAAGTTGGTCTTGCTTGATCAAAATCTACATGAATGAAAATGTTCTTCTTCTTCTTCTTTAAGTCATGAAAAGGGGGGATTTAAAATAGGATTTGGAATGTAGGAGATAACTCCTTAACCAACCTCAATGAGATGAGGTGATCATTAGAGTCATGTCCTAAAATGATTTGGGTGATTGCACACTTGATTAGAATAAAAGAGAGAGGAGATGAAATAGAAAAGAAAGGAAAAGATGGACTTTTACCTACAATTCGAAGACCTTCAAGTATTGCTTGATGAAATCCTTGGAGAACTTTTAGAAAGTGATTTTGGTATAGTTTTTGTAAGTTCAATTTTCGGTCCTTTGGAAATGGAGGTAAAGAGAGGTTTTTATAGGTGAAAGAGGGGTGTTTTTGGTGCCAAAACTCAGTCACCAAGAAATCTTTCCCGGGCAAAATCCTGTAAATTGAGCAAGGGAGGGAATCCTAGCCAGAAATCTGTAACTGACGCCCAGAGGCGCGCGCTTCCTGCTTTGGGGGCGGGAGGCGCGCGCGCCTGGCTCCTAGTGTCGGAGGCGCGCGACTCAGAGAAGGCAATTTTGACAGAATGGACTAGAAAGTCAGCCCTGTCATTCAGTTTAGTCCCTAGACTTAACGAAGTCAGTCAGGAACTTAACGGAAGTGACAGAAACTAACGAGAAACACTTAGAATGGGGAGAAACACAAAATCAAATGTGCAATCGGGGTGAGCGGTCCAAGGCGGGGTGTCTACAGAGCCCCTCGGCGACGTGGACTGCAAAGCAGAATGCGTCGACGAAAGTTAAAAACACCCGCCGAGGACATCACCAAGAAAAGACAAAGACTCGATGAAAGCAGGAATTTGAAATTGCGAGAGATAGTGGTGCGCTCCTTGTGTGAGCGGCTTTTGCTGGAGTGTTGTATTGGAGCTCATAGGAGCTTGTCTCGATATGGACCGAGTTTGTTGAGTTGGGGCTCATGGGAGCTTGTCTCGATATGGGCCGAGTTGTCGACCTGGAGCTCATGGGAGCTTGTCTCGATATGGACTGAGTTGTCGACTTGGGGCTCATGGGAGCTTGTCTCGATATGGACCGAGTTGCCGACCTGGGGCTCATGGGAGCTTGTCTCGATATGGACCGAGTTGTCGACTTGGGGCTCATGGGAGCTTGTCTCGATATGGACCGAGTTGTCGACCTGGGGCTCATGGGAGCTTGTCTCGATATGGACCGAGTTGCCGACTTGGGGCTCATGGGATCTTGTCTCGATATGGACCGAGTTGCCGACTTGGGGCTCATGGGAGCTTGTCTCGATATGGACCGAGTTTTCGACTTGGGGCTCATGGGAGCTTGTCTCGATATGGACCGAGTTGCCGACCTGGAGCTCATGGGAGCTTGTCTCGATATGGACCGAGTTGCCGACTTGGAGCTCATGGGAGCTTGTCTCGATATGGACCGAGTTGCCGACTTGGAGCTCATGGGAGCTTATGTTGTTGACTTTGTGGGGTGTAGGCACGGTTGAATGTTTTGAATGAGGTTGTTAGTGAACCCTTGTTGACGAATCCGTTAGTAATCCGTTTGATGAAATATTGCTTTGAAGTCTCGTGCCATTTGGAGTCACACTTGACTTTTTGAATTGTGGGGTACGGGCACAGTTGGCCGTGACCAGAAAAAACGTTCCTGCTGGGGATGAAATGTTGAGATTGACTCTTGAGGGGGGTGTGGTACCCGTGACAGAACTTAGGGAGTTCGGAATTTTGAAGAGGACAGCCTACTTTTGAGTGGGAGTCTCTATCCTACTTTCGATTTTTGACATGCCTTAAGGGCGGACCAGAAGAATGTGTGCCCAACTGGGTGTCCGAGGACAGGGGCTGTGACTTAATTTAGGTTGGAGATCTTTGACAAGGCCCTTTTCTTAAGGCGATTTAGACCTGGGAGGCGTGCGCCTTCCTATGTGGGCTTGGGACGCGCGCGCACTTCAGACTGCTGGCGGGTGGCGCGCGCGTCTGGGAGGCAGAATTCCGGGCTTGACATTTGCTGACCAAAAGAGCCCCCAACAGCTATAATATCATCTTCTGTTCGACCAGTTGATTCTCACAGCTCCTTTCTGCCATTTTTGAACATCATATTATTGCTTAGCTTCGCTTGTGATCAACATTTTCCATGGCTTCCAATTCTTTTGCCCTTGATGCTGAGGTCGTTAGTGCGTATGAAAAGGACTTGGGCACTTTTGTGTATTCTTTCAAGACCCATCCCAAGAAGGCCTTCATTAAAGATTTCGGGTTCCGAATTCTTTTCACCTTGCGGACGTTGAAGCCGGATTGGGATTTGTTGAGAGCTGCCGCGGCTTTCTGGGATTGCGACAGCCATACCTTCAACCTTTCAGCTAATGAAATGGTGCCGACTGTTGACGATTTCGGGGCCATCCTTGGCATGCCTTTGGCCGGTCGGATTGCTGTCCCTAAATATCACCGCGGTGCCATCGGCTCTTGGGTTGGGTTGCTGAATCTCCCTGTTGAGGACGTGAGGAAGATGTTGCATGGTACCGTGATTGACATAACTGAATTGCCGATGTTCTTCAGTTTACACTCGGAGGACCCGATGGTTCAATCTTTCAAAAGAAATGCCATGGCCGTTTGTCTCTTCAGCGAAGTACTGTTTGTTACACCTTTCGGGACTGCGGACGTGCAGTTGGCTGAGATTATTTTGCAAGCTAAGGAGCAGCAATTTAGTGTAATCCCTCTTATTGTAGGGGAGACGTTGCACGGCCTTGATGAGTTACATAGGACGGGCAAGATGTGTCGGGGAAGCCCTTTGCTCTTGACCATATGGCTCCGAGAACACTTAGAGATTTATTCTCCAGATGGTGATTTGTCTCCTTTTGCTGTTCATAGGAGGAAGTTGTTGATCCGGGATTTATCTGAAGATGATTGGAAGAAATTCTTTGCCTCTCGGGTGACCGCCGATATTGAGTGGTGTCCTCCTTCTTGGGGTCTTCGTCCTTTTGTGGAATGGACTCTTGGTTTTCAGCACGTGGTTGTACCCGGTTTGAGAGATTCTTCATTTTACCAGCCAGAGCGGGTTCTGCGGCAGTTCGGTCGCCAACAGACAATTCCTTTTCCGAGGGATGGAATGCTTCGTCCAGTTGCTTACATGGGTCCTGACTTCTCGAGTGAGCTTCAGTCGGCTTAGGGAGATGACCGCAATCGTTGGGCTTTCGCTCCTCTGCATCGGGGGAGTGTCTTCCTTCCCGAGAGCTACTTGGACTATTTATTTGGCACCCTTTACCGTGGTATCACTTGGGTTGATGTGCTTCGTGCCGAGTTGTTGGGACAGGGTTTTGAGCCTAGCAGCACTTTGAGATATAGGGAGGCTGCTGCTGATTGAGTAACATTCTCGCTGACCCTTTCGGTACTCCTTTGGATGACTTTTATTCTAGGAGACGTGTTGCATCACAGAAGGTTTCGGTGCGTATTAGTGCTCCTTTGTTACCCAAGAAGAAAAGGATTGAGAGACGATCGGGTGGTCCTTCGAAAGCTAAGAGAAGATTGGATTTTTCTTAGTACCCTAAGAGATTGCAATTAGACCACTTTGTTTTAGGATTTAATGTTTTGATGTCTTTTGTTGCTCAATAAATCCGTTGTAATGGTTTGAATAATTCATTGAATGAATAAGAATTGCATTTTGTTATTTGAAGTGAATTGGGTATTTTTGATATGTTTTAGACCGCACCCGAAGGTTGCCTACGTTCCTCCAGTTGGGAGGCTCAGGTCTTCGTAGTTCAAACAAACAAAGACCATTTTTTTATTTTTTATTTTTTGTTTTTTTTTTATGTGCACCCTGTTTTTTGCCTAGACCGCCCTTTCGGGTTTTCAATCTAGCGGGCTTCTTTTTTGCACGTGCTCTAATTTTTGCCTAGGCCGCCCTTGCGGGTTTTCAACCTAGCGAGCGATTTTTTTTTTTTTTTTTTTTTTTTTTAATGGTTTTTGTTTATTAAGCGTAGAACCTCTTGAGCTTGTCGAGGTTGACCTCCTTTGGCAGCTGGTCACCATCTAAATCCACGAGCCGGACTGCACCACCGCTTAGTATCTTTTTGACCACGTACGGACCGATCCATCGGGGTCCCCATTTCCCCAGGGGATTCATGGCATTAGGAGGATGTTGTCTTAAGACCAAATCTCCCACATTGATGTTTCGAGGCTTCACTTTTTTGTTGAAAGCTCTTGCCATCCTTTGCTGATATGCCCTCGTGCGTTCGAGTGCTCTTAACCTTTCTCGTCGAGTAAGGCTAGCTATTCGTATCGACTTTGCATCCAGTTGACCTCGTTGACTTGATTCTCGAGGAGGACTCGGAGAGATGGGACTTCAAGTTCGATAGGGAGTACGGCTTCAGAACCATAGACCAATGCATAAGGAGTTTCTCCTGTTGCGGATCGTATTGATGTGCGGTAGCCCCACAATGCTAATGGTAGCTTTTCGGGCCAATCCCTTCCTGTTGAGGCCGTTTTCTTGACGATGGTCTCGATGGTCTTATTTGCTGCTTCGACTGCGCCATTTGCTTGGGGCCGGTAAGGAGATGACCTGTGCTTGGTGATCTTGTATTCTACCAAAAGTGCATCCATTTCCTTCTCAAAGTGAGAGCCGTTGTCGGAAATGATTTCATGAGGCACGCCGTATCGGCACATGATATTAATCTTTACAAATTCGGCCACTTTCTTGGCGTTGAGGGTTCGATAGGCTTGTGCTTCGACCCACTTTGTGAAGTAGTCGACTGCCACTAGGACGAATGACTGCCCATTGCTCCCGGCAGGATGAACTTTACCGATGATGTCTATCCCCCAACAAGAGAAAGGCCAAGGTGTGACCATGTTGTAAAGTTGTGAGGGTGGAGCATGTTGCAGATTAGCGTGGAATTGGCACTTGGCACACCTTTTGACTTTCTCGATACAGTCTCGTTCCATAGTGCTCCAATAGTAACCAATGCGAAGTATCTTCTTGACTAGCATAAACCCATTCATGTGGGGTCCACATTCTCCTTCGTGCACTTCACACATTATCTCTTGAGCTTCGGTCTCATTGGCGCATAAGAGATTGATCCCGTCGTGGTGCCTTTTATATACTCGGTCCCCAATCAGTACGTACCGAGAGGCTAACCTTTGCAGAGCTGCTTGAGACTTCTTATTGATGTTCTCGGGATAAGTGCCGTCTTTGAGGAAGTTCATGATATCCGAATACTACGGAGAGTTTGTTTGAACCTCGTTGATCTCGATACTCATGCAATATGCCGGACTGTTCCTTCGAGCAATTTTGAAAGGCTTCACCATTTTCCCTTTGGGCATTTCAACTAATGAAGCTATAGTGGCCAGTGCATTGGCGAAGCGATTCTTATCCCTTGGCAGGTAGTTGAAAGTGATCTCTTGGAATTGTTCAACCAGTTCTTCAAGGTGCTGACCATACTGTTGGAGAGTCGGGTCTTGGGTTCGCCATTTACCCGATTGCTGATTGATAAGGAGCAAAGAGTCGCCGAACACTTCTAGTTCCGTGACGTTTCTTTCGAGAGCTGCTTCGAGCCCTGCTATGCATGCTTCGTACTCGGCAATGTTGTTGGTAGCTTCGAATTCCAGGCGTATGGCAATGGGAGTGTAGATGTCTTTTGGATCGACAAGCAATACCCCTATACCAAAACCGTGTTTATTGGCGGCGCCATCGAAAAAAAGTTGCCACTTGTCTTCCTCGGTTGCAGTACAAATTAAATGCTCGTCGGGGAACTGTACATCTTCCCCCTTCACTTCGTCACACGGGAATTCGGCAAGCTGGTCACTGAACACTTTCCCCTGACGGATTTTAGTGTGACGTAAGTGATATCATAGCCGGCGAGCATGAAGTACCATTTGGCTATTCTGTTGACATGAAAGGCTTCTCGAAGATGTAGCGGAGCGGGTCCACCTTTGCTACTAGCTTGATCGGAAAAGCTTTCATATAGTGTTTGAGCTTTTGAGTGACCCAAACCAATGCTGCACATGACTTCTCTAAGACAGAGTAGTTCTTTTCGCCTCCTTGGAATCGACGACTGACAAAATAAATGGCGTTCTCCTTTGTGGACTCTCGTTGCTCTTGTGCTAACATAGCCCCTAGGGCTTCATCATTGACAGTGAGATAGAGCAAAAGAGGTTTCTCCTTGTGCGGTGGAACTAGAACAGGAGGGCACGTCAAGTAATGCTTTACTTGATCGAAGGCTTCTTGGCATGCGTCGGTCCATTCTAGAGCCACATTCTTCTTGAGTAGCTTGAAGATTGGCTCGCACATGGAAGTGAGTTGGTGCACAAACCGACTGATGTATTGTAGTCTGCCCATGAAACCTTTAATCTCTTTCTGCGTCTTTGGAGGAGGCATGTCAATGATTGCCTTGATTTTGGAGGGGTCTACTTCGATTCCCCTTTCAGTGACCATATAACCAAGAACTTTGCCTCGGATTACCCCGAATGTGCACTTTGCAGGGTTGAGCCTCATCTTGTGTTGACGAAGCCTTTCGAAGAACTTGCGGAGATCGATTAAATGTTGACCATCGGTCCCTTTGGAGTGAATGATCATGTCGTCCACATAGACCTCGATTTCTTTGTGAATCATATCGTGGAACAAGTCTGTCACGGCTCTTTGGTAGGAAGCCCCAGCGTTTCTTAACCCAAACAGCATGACTGTGTAGCAAAAGGTACCCCACGGTGTTGTGAAGGCTGTCTTATGTTGATCTTCCTCGGCCATGAGAATCTGATTGTACCCAGCGAACCCATCCACGAATGAGCGAACCTCGTAGGCAGCAGTGGAGTCGACTAGCATGTCGATATTAGGGAGTGGAAAATCATCCTTTGGGGAAGCTTTGTTTAAATCCCGGAAGTCTACACAAACTCGAACCTTGCCGTTCGCCTTCCTGACTGTCACAATGTTGGCTAACCATGTCGGATACTCGATGACCTTGATGAAACCCACACTGAGGAGCTTCTCAATCTCTTCTTGACCTGCAGAGACCATTCTGGCTTGATCTTTCTGAGCTTCTGCTTTACTGGCCTGGCATCTTCTCTGATCGGAATCCTGTGCTCCGCTACCTTTCTGTCTAAACCCGGCATGTCTTTGTATGACCATGCGAATACATCCACGAACTCCCGTAGTAATGCAGTCAATCTGTCTCTGTCGTCTCCCTTGAAGAATCTTCCAATCTTGGTTTCTTTTGGCTCTTCCTCGGTACCCAGATTAACAACATGCAATTCTTCGTCAGCCTTTGGACCATTCTCGCCACGACTACGGACTTGTTGAGCAAGTTCATTTAAGTATGTTGTGTTTTCGTGGTCTATTTCATCATAATTTGAATCGTTATTAACTTGTTCGTTAAGTTCATTATTAGTTAATTCATCATTTATGATGTTTGCAATCTCAGGGTACTCAGAAATATCAAATTTTTCATTAGCAAAGAAAGGAAACACACGCTCGGCTATGGCCTCTAAATCCTCTTGGGTGAGGGTATTAGAGACACTCTCGGACTCGAAAGTAAGTGTGAGCTGATCTTCCTTTGTTGCTGTGCGGGGTATGCAACCCATTTCTTGGACTAAGAATTCCTCGGATACTACGGGCCCTTTTGTTGAATACCAATTGTTGATCGGCTCAGAGCTTGGCGGGATCTCACTGATAGTCTCGGTGTCATGGATGGCGTTGACTTGGCATTCATTCATCATGGCGAGCTCTTCAAACATGGAGGCTAAATCTGTCAGTTCTTCCCCCACGGTGATTTCTGTCTCGGATTCTATAGTCATCTTTCTCCCCCACCATTCACGGGGCGACATGGGAGTTGGTTCCCTTTCGGATTTCTGGATCTCACAATCGGAGAAGATTTCGAGGCCGGGCTTTTTGACACCTTTATTGTTAACCCACGGCTCGGGAAAGATCATGTACGGAATGTCTTCCCCTTGGCGGACAAAATATCCATTCAACGTCTTGCGGTAAGGCCTTAGATTAGGGACTTCATACCGACGGCCTTCGTTACGAGCTCGGGCCTTTTCGTTCTTGATTGCTTGCTCTTGTTTCAAGTCTTCTTTGGAAGGCTCATACCCCAAACCGAAGGTGTTCTTGACAAATGGGACTTGCACGGGATGTAGGATTCCTTGCTGATATTTCCCTAAGCCTAAACCAGGGAAGTAGTCCATATTCCTCATCATGCGGAGGACTTTGTGATTGCTGGGGGTCCATGATCCGTTTCCCCTTCTTTGTCAATGGCGTTGATTGAGACCCCGGAGAGAGTGGAGTCTGGTAGACCATGCTGAACTTGGTGGACGGGCTCACCTTTTCTGTGGATAGTGATGTTTTCAGCCATTACGGTCACTATTTCATCACCATTTCGGATCTTGACACATTGGTGGAGAGTTGACGGTACGGCATTAGCACTGTGAATCCATGGTCGACCCAACAGTAAGTTGAACGAGGCTGGGATATCAAGCACTTGGAATGGAACGGACATGACCATGCTCCCAAACTCAATGTCTATTTCGATCATACCCATGACTGTACGGGCGGTGCTGTCATAACCTCGTATTACTTGAGTAGAAGGCTTCAAATCAGAATCCGTAAGCCCCAGTATGCCCATGATTCTACCAGGCATGAGATTGAGTGCGGAACCACCGTCCACTAAGACTCTTGAGACGGGCCTCCCCCTTGCTCGTACCTTGAGGTAAATAGCTTCGTTGTGGTCGGAACCAAACGGTGGAAGGTCCATATCGGCAAAGGTGATGACGTTGCTAAAATGAATGTGACCAATCATTGCCGTGAGGTCCTCGGGAGTAGTATTGGGAGAAACTGATGTATCATCGAGATTGCGGATGACAAGATCTCGGTGCTTCTTTGAGGATGCAATGAGGTCCCAAATAGAGATGTTGGCTTGAGTTTTCTTGAGTTGGACAAGTAGAGGATCTTCGGGAGTGTTGTAAGCTTGCGGCCTTTGAGAAGAGGAGCTCGGTGCGGAAGTGAAAGGGTTGCTTGCTATGACTCGACCGGATCGAGTTAGCATGTTGACGTTCCCCTCTTGCTTCTTTTTCCTATTCTCTAGTACTTCCCTCATTACTTCATCGTAAGTCACTACATAACAAGAATTGTCAAGTTTATTCATAACATTGGGGCCCCATTCACAATTGGGGTTGAATGGGTGGTCCCCTCGAGTTCTCCTATCTCTATTACATTGACATGCTCGTCATTAGTCACTACAAATTCTTTCTTATCTATGAGATCTTGAATGACATTGCGGAGAATGAAGCAATCCTCGGTGGTGTGGCCACTATATTGGTGGTAGCCACAATATTTGTGGTGAGCATGATTGGAGTTGATCGTCTTGGGTTGGTACCCTTGCACGGGTGTGACTTGACCCTTTGCCTTGAGGACCTCGAACACTTCGGTTTGAGTCATGCCTTGGAGAGGCGTGTAGACGCGGTCACTTCGGGACTTCTTCCCTTGAGGTGGAGGAACCTTTTTGTAATTTCCCTTGTCAATAGTGACGGCGTTGACCGAGGCCTCTTTTGTGGAGTTGGAAGCGGCCTTGTAGCGGTAAGTAGGAGTGGTCTTCTTGATCTCCTTGAGCAAGTCATCCATGCGTACCCCCGCCTCATACATTTGGGAGAAGTCGGAGTAGCAAGCCCCACTTAGGTGAGTGCGGAGATCAATCTTGAGACACTTGAGAAATATGTCCATTTGCTCTTTTGTGTTCGGCCTCTCAACAATTTCAGAGAGTTTGTCATTCCATCTCCTTGTGAAGTCGATGAAGGACTCATTGTCTCGTTGAGTAGTGTTCTCTAGCTCTTTCCTTGTGGGCCGGTGAGTGGTGTTGCCTTGGTATTGGTTCTTGAAGGCAAGCATGGCGGAGTCCCAATCAAGACGGACAGTGAGCGGGAGAGTAGCATACCAATCTTTTGCCGCCCCTTCGAGAGTGAGAGGAAAGCATTGAGCCATCACCTTGGGGGAGACCTTCTTTGGAACCATTGCCCAAATATAAGTCTCAATGTGAGCCATAGGACAAGAGTTGCCCTTGAATTTGCTTATGTCGGGCATCTTGAACTTATCGGGAAGAGCGGCCATAGTACTCATGAGGATGGATGATTGATAAAGGCTTGTGTCGGAGCCTTTCCCCATGTTGAGCCCATTGAATTTTTGGTCGATGTAGGCCATGATAGAATCCACCATCTTGGGCTCATTGTTCTCGGAACTTGGTTCCCCCATTTTCTTGGTGCGGGTGTTGACATACGGACTTTTGAACAAACCCTCGGTCCACTCGGATTCATCATCATTGTTCTTGTTCTTCCCCTTGGCAAGGTTAGTGAGCTTTTCTTTCATTAGCTCCATTTCGGCCTCGTGGGCCTCCCTTTGGCTGTCGAGGTGGGATTGCCAAATGTCGTCTTTGCTTTGTGCCTCCTTGTTAAGGGTGGAGACTTGCTCTTGGAGGAGTTGGACCATAGTTGAGAGCTGTTCGAGAGACATGGTGTTGCTGCTGCCGGTCATGGTTGATGTTGGAGCTGTTGGAGTGATCTCTTCACGGACTAACCGATTTGCTGAATCCCGGTAGACTTTGTAAGTACCAATTGAACCTATATTGCAGAAGAGGCCCTTGTCAGTCTTGAGTAACACTTGCGGTCCATGAAGAGGCTTAGAACACACAGTTGGGCACACGACTCGAACCACATAAGAAAAGACTCTTTTTTTATTTTATTTTATAAGTCGGAGGGAATGAATCCCTTTTGGGGTTTCTAAGAAAATAATGGAATCGTCACACTAGTATATAGACCATCTCGCGGTCCCATATACTCATCGGATTCCATCGCGCTTGTGAATCCTACATGTATCGGGATTAAACTAAATTAATGTAGTAAAGCATACATGCGGGGACGGATTTTTATAACCACTTTTGGGGACGGATTTTTATTGCGTCCCTTTCAACAAGTTGGCATGTATGATTTGAAGACATTAGTTTAGGGAAATCTCGGACATGGAAACCGACTTGAGTCACGGAGTGTTAGACCCTAACTAGAATTGTGTGGTTTGTGCTCGGCTTGAATATGAGGCTCAAAGGTCACCCCCGGCATGTAGTCTTGAACTACGCCACGGGCTGAGGTTTACCGCTTCTAAAGAGCCAAGGTCTGGTGGAGCTTGAAACTTTCTAGGACGGGCCTCGACGGGTTTGGGGTTGGACTTGTGCGACTCGATAGTGAGCAGTTCATAGGAATATGTGCATGTAGTGTGAGGTCTAACAAGTGACAAAAAAAATTTTTTTTTTTTTTTTTTTGAAAAGAAAGAAAAACACACAAAACACATAAGCACATAAAATTACAACTCCCGAATCACCCGTGTGACCGGTAAATAAAACACAAAATTAAACAGTCCGAGGGTTCAATTCTGTTCTGATGCAGGCAACTGTGCCCACCCCACTGTTCTGCTCAGTCACTGAAACCTGCTTCTGTTCTGGAAACCAACCCAGAAGCGTGCGCCTCTGAGTGCTGATGTGTGACGCGCGCGCATGGCGCAATGCTTATGGAAGGCGCGCGCTTCTGGGGCACTCCTGTCAGAATGTCAGACTTTGGACTCAGGGGATTGACCTGGTCCCATGTTCATATTATAACCCCTGCAGAAGTGATTAGTGCAGAATAACGGAAGAAGAAGATGAAGAACATGAAGAAGTGGGCGATTCTGGTTCTTGATGCGGGATGCGCGCGCCTTAGGCTTAAAAGGCCAGACGCGCGCGCCTCCCCCATCAGGAAACAAAATGCCCAGAAAAGATGTAGATTTCGATCAGAATGCAAGTTTAACCCTCAAATAGTCCCCAGCAGAGTCGCCACTGTAGATACCCCGGGGGAACCACGTCTTTAGGCTCGAGCGCCGTGAATTATCCTAGGATGTCTAACTTGTTTTTAGAGTCGCCACCTATGTTTTGAGGAACATAAGAAAAACCTATAGATTGTAGCCTAAGTTTGATTATGAAAACAGAGATTCTTTGTTTTGAGGTTCGGAGGTTAGATACGAGATGGGAAGTACCGAAACACCCATCTCGCCCAACTAAAGTTGGTCTTGCTTGATCAAAATCTACATGAATGAAAATGTTCTTCTTCTTCTTCTTTAAGTCATGAAAAGGGGGGATTTAAAATAGGATTTGGAATGTAGGAGATAACTCCTTAACCAACCTCAATGAGATGAGGTGATCATTAGAGTCATGTCCCAAAATGATTTGGGTGATTGCACACTTGATTAGAATAAAAGAGAGAGGAGATGAAATAGAAAAGAAGGGAAAAGATGGACTTTTACCTACAATTCGAAGACCTTCAAGTATTGCTTGATGAAATCCTTGGAGAACTTTTAGAAAGTGATTTTGGTATAGTTTTTGTAAGTTCAATTTTCGGTCCTTTGGAAATGGAGGTAAAGAGAGGTTTTTATAGGTGAAAGAGGGGTGTTTTTGGTGCAAAACTCAGTCACCAAGAAATCCTTCCCGGGCAAAATCCTGTAATTGAGCAAGGGAGGGAATCCTGGCCAGAAATCTGTAACTGACGCCCAGAGGCGCGCGCTTCCTGTTTGGGGGCGGGAGGGCGCGCGCGCCTGGATCCTACTGTCGGAGGCGCGCGACTCAGAGAAGGCAATTTTGACAGAATGGACTAGAAAGTCAGCCCTGTCATTCAGTTTAGTCCCTGGACTTAACGAAGTCAGTCAGGAACTTAACGGAGTGGACAGAAACTAACGAGAAACACTTAGAATGGGGAGAAACACAAAATCAAACTGTGCAATCGGTGTGAGCGGTCCAAGGCGGGGTGTCTACATACCTCGCCTTCTCTCATAGATCCATCCCCTTGCAATGCTCCCCATGAAAACTGGACACACCTTGCTTCTGGATGGTGTCTTGTTGGTCTTTCCTAGCTCTCTGTAGGGCCACTTGAATCACTCGCGTTGCTAACTTTTGAGTCACTTCCCCCTAAACATGCCGTTCATTGATGTATCTCGTTTTATACCAATAGGTCGGTCTTCGCGCTTCTTTCTCCACCGGAACGAATTTGATGTTGTCGTAGAGTACAACATCCTCCTACTCCCATCTGCGTTTGCGAAAAAGTTCTCTCTTCCCACGGGTCATACCGGCTTTATACCACTCACCTCCTTCTTTTCTTTCATATTTTCTACCATCGCCTAA
Organism: Campanula takesimana; assembly: GCA_026119855.1. Taxonomy (NCBI): domain Eukaryota; kingdom Viridiplantae; phylum Streptophyta; class Magnoliopsida; order Asterales; family Campanulaceae; genus Campanula; species Campanula takesimana. Next base: position 223,411 of record JAOWBW010000751.1, on the reverse strand, counting down.
ATTTGCACAAAACAAATTTCTCCCCTTGCGAT